>PVHT020004020.1:31011670-31178741 GCA_004024745.2 Catagonus wagneri
GAAGGAACCTAGACAAGTTTTAGACTTCTGCTGTGGTTGGTCGATGGTATAATTTATATAGATAGGAGGAATCAACTTGTTAAGGGGTACAAGATGATGACTTCAGTTTAGGACTTCCAGTTCAAGATAATGTATGACACTGAAGTGTAGTTACGGAGTCAGAATGGATCATTACGTAACCAGAGAGGGCGACTTGGGGGAGGAGGGTGTCACTGTTCAGAGTGATAGGTAAGGCCATCAATTTAAATTAGATCCGTTATTTATGGACTCTATGAAGTGAAACAAAAGGGGAAGGACAAGGCCTTGGGTAACATGGATATTTAAGGACAAGAACTCTGAAGGAGCCGTCCTGTAGAGGTGGGGGAGCTAGAAGACAGGGCTCTTAGAAAGGCTGGTGAAGGAAGGCGTTTCAAGGAAAAGGCAGCCGTCAGTGTTCAGTGCTGCAGAGAAGGAAAGAAATGTGTCTCTGGGATTATGTCGCATGAAGGCCTCTGCAGAAAAGAGGGTGAGACTTTACAGATGGGGAGCTAGACTCTGCTCTCCAGAAAGGTGGCTGAGTGTGGGCAGCTCAGACGCTGCTCGTGGGACTAGAAGTTGGCAGCTGTTTCTCAAGGGATGTTTGAAAAACTGTACCGAGAGATTAGACCATTTAACAATGAGTTATTTGACTTTTGGTAAATCACAACCAGGAAAATAATCGGTTGCTCCATAAGCCTGTAAGGATGAACAGGGTAATTTTGGATAATCTAATTTGGTTAACTAGGAGAGCCATGTCCTATACATGCTTACCGATAGGAATAATATCGTTCATTTTAAATGTTTTACGCACCAGCCTTTTTAAATGTTTTATGCACCAGCCAATTTATTTTAAATTGGCTTTTCATATGCTAGATTTTTTCTGTTAATACAGATTTTAAATAGTGAAAATTACAAAGTGTAAACACACATGTACCATTACCTAGATTGAAAATATGTTAACATTGTGTCATATTTGCCTATGATTTTTAAATATAACATTATAAATTAATATTAAAAGCCCTTTATACCCTTCCCCAATCCTAGTCTCCTCTTTCCCTCACCACTTTACAGTTCATGTTTATGCTTCCTGACTTTGTTTTTATTATTTGCTTATGTATAAATTCATATATGTTATAGTTGGATTTTTGGTATATTTTTAAACTTTAGATAAGTTCTGTCCTATCACTCGTGTTATTCTTCAGCTTGAGGTTTTTACTCACCACTGTTTTTGTGATTTATTAGTTATGATTGATTGTATATGTATTTCTTCTGAAAACTCTGTTCTGTAGTCTTTCATTAGCTGACAGTTCCTCACTTTGCATATCCACTAGCTCAGGCCCAGGTACACAGTAAGCATTCAATGAATGTCAGCAATTCTTATTAGCATAATTATTAATATTATTATTAAGCTTTTTCCAGATCTTTGAAGATATTGTACATGTCTCCTTGTGTCCTTGCATAAATTTCTTTATTGTATTTAACTGAAAGTTAAATTTCAGGTTTAAGAGTGTGCATTTTTTCAGATGTCAAAATTTTTTCTAAAGGTGTGATACCAGTTTTTCTTCCAACACCATGTGAAAGCTTCTTCTTCTTTGTCAAAACTTGGTATTACCAGACTAGCATTTTTTGCCAGTCTTATACATATTAAAATGGTGTCCCATTGTTCAGTTAAATTTGCATTTTCATTATGTTTATCAGGATTGAGGATATTTTCACATTTTTATTGGCCATTCAAGTTTTCTTTTTAATTTTCTCTTCATACCATTTGCCTATTTTTTGATTGGGTTTATTATTATTTGATTATCTTTTTCCTATTATGTTGTAGGAATTCATTATGTATTTAAGTGCTAATCTTTTATCTGTCATATCTCAGATTTAATTAATGACATATGATTTTTTTATATTTGAAAATTTTTTATTGAAACAATTTATGCACATGGTAAAATAACAAAATGAAATAGTAGATGATGTTTTTCCATAATGTTCTTCTTTTCTTATTTTTATTTATTTTTTTGTCTTTTTGTCATTTTAGGGCTGCACCTGTGGCATGTGGAAGTTCCCAGGCTAGGAGTCTAACAGGAGCTGTAGCTGCCGGCCTATGCCAGAGCCACAGCAATGCGGGATCCGAGCCGCATCTGCAACCTACACCACAGCTCACGGCAGCGCCGGATCCTTAACCCACTGAGCGAGGCCAGAGATCGAACCCACAACCTCATGGTTCCTAGTCAGATTTGTTTCCGCTGAGCCACGATGGGAACTCTTCCATAATGTTCTTATATCAGTGTTCAAATATCCTGATTGATCACCTTTGAGCAGCATCTCTTTGTTCCATGCTCTGGAAGGTAAGGTAGCCCCACCCTTTGAAGCCCCACTTCTCATTCTCATCATGTGTCATGGGCCAGCATCTCCCATATCTTTAATATCTTTCTGAAATTGCTGAAATCCCTTAGGTTGTTAAGCTCATCTCCTTTTAACTGTGGGTTTGTTTGCTTATTTGGTTATTTGCTTTGTTCTTTACTATAGATCAAGTAAACTCAGAAGCAACGATGAAAGGCGAATGCTTTTGCTCCCTCCAACAGCTGTACCCCAAAATTACCAGCTGTAGCCCAGAAGCCTGTTTTTAAATGACTTATTTACAATTTTTCACACTTGGAATATTTGTGGAACTGAAATTAGAGTTTTGTAAATTACATTTTGTGTAACTCAAACTGACCAGTTAGGGGCCTAATGAACTCTTAGACTTGTTTTGAGTTCTTTCATAAGCAGCTACTTCAGACACATCTACTGATTCCATAGGTGTCTGTTAGTTGAGAATTGTGAACAGAAGCATCTAACCTTTACTCAAAGTAACAGTTGCTTTCGCATAGCCCTCCTTCCCACTGGGTTTAAGGACTTGGTGTCATTGTGACGAAGAGTAGTGTTTTCCTCTACATCTGCCCTAGAGAGACCTAAACCCATCTTTCCCGTTATCCATTCCTAGAGTTAGGCTCTGCATTTCTCTGAATGATAAATTACTTCGTTGAATTTTCACTTTCTACTCAATTTCTTTAAAAGTTAGAGGAAAAAGAATAGCCAAGAGGCCAAAAGGCTCTTATGTACAGAAAGTAATAGCTGTGCCTTGTAAAACCATGTGGTTTTGAGCTAGAAGCAGAGATCTTCAATCATTTTATTCTGCTGCCTGGTGATTGGTGTTCTCTGCAGAGCAAAATATTACCTGACTTGGCCAGTTCCACTGCAGAAAACTGGAATCTGTTCCTTTTTTGCCTCATAGTTATATCCTTGGAAGATAAGATACACATACATGAATATGAATAAATATGAACATTCATAGCAATCATGGAAGAAAAATTTTATTTGGAGGAAATGTCTTTAGGAGAAAGGGAAAAGAATGTTTACTAAAATTTTATGAAATTAATCATTGTGGATATTGCCGGATGGAAGGATGGCATGTGATTTGTATTTTATCCTTCTTTTTTTTTTTTTTCTTGTCTTTTTAGGGCCACACCTGCGGTATATGGAGGTTCCCAGGCTAGGGGTCAAATCCGAGCTGTAGCTGCTGGCCTACACCACAGCCACGGCAATGCCAGATCTGAGCCATATCTGCAACCTACATCATAGCTCACGGCACCGCTGGATCCTTAACCCACAGATCAAGGCCAGGGATCGAACCTGCATCTTTGTGGATACTTGTCAGATTAGTTTCCACTGAGCCATGACGGGAACTCCTGTATTTTCTTCTTTTTTCTTGTCCACATTTTCTATGATGTATGGGTCTCTTTTCTGAAATAATATGCAAAAGATTGCTGGGTTTTATTTTAATGGTAGCTACCTTTTATGATGGTATTATTCCTACTGAAATAGTTCTCCATTGTGCCGTCTTAGTAAAACTTAGTATCTCTTTCTCTGAAAAATGTTCCTAGGGCAGGGAAGCTGTCATGCGGGTCTGTCACTAAGGCTACAAGGTTGTTGTCTGTTTTTATGGTGCCCACTGGTCATTCATACGCACTGAGCATCCCTTGTGCTGCCTTCTATGGGAAAATACAAAGACAGGTATAGGCAGGAAAATATCAAATGAAGCAGGGACCCCCTTCAAAAGAATGATCATGTTTAACTTCTGAGAGTTTATGAATCCATCTCTCAAAACAGACTTGATGGAGTTACCGTTGTGGCCCAGCAGTAATGAACCCGACTTGTATCCACAAGGACGTGGGTTCCATCCCTGGCCTCGCTCAGTATGTTAAGGATCCGGTGTTGCCATGAGTTGCAGTATAGGTCGCAGACGCAGTGTGGATCTGGCGTTGCTGTGGCTTGGTGTGGGACAGCAGCTGCAGCTCCGATTTGACCCCTAGCCTGGAAACTTCTATATGCCCCAGGTATGGCCCTAAAAAGCAAAACAAACAAACGAACAAGAAACAGATGTGATGGAGTCCTGCTGTGTTCAGGGTCCTGTGCCGAGTGCCGCACAGACTGCAAGGGAGACCGATGCATGGCCGCTGGTTTCCAGGAGCCTGTGGTCGGGTTGGGAAGGTAAGACTTGAGGGTGTGAAAACACTTCTTTAAAAAAAGAGGAAGAGAAATGAAAGTTTAGTGCAACAATCTATAAGTTGTCCCAAGGTTGTATATAGTCACGGAATGAATGGTACAGGTGCTAAATACTAGCAGAAGGAGGAGGCCACTTGTGGGCCCATGTGGGCGACAAGAACAGCATGAAGTTGGAAGGATTTGAGCTGTCAGTGGAAGCTACAAGGCATCTTAAAATCTGTGCTCAGGAATCCTAGAATGTGAGTTATTTCTGCCACATTTCATTGGTCAAAGCAAGTCACAAGGACAGCCCAGATTCAGGGGCAGGGAGATGGCCTCCACCTGTTGATGGGAGGATGGCAAAGACACACTGCATATGGATGTGGTCGCAGGGACATGAAATTCATTGCAGACTGTTTTTAAACAGCCTTGCCCAATGGCTGATAGTAAAACTGTGGCTGATCCAAGTTCTTTGGTCTCACTCTTGTAAGTGAAGGAGAGCTTTGGGAAATTTTCTTTTCTCTTGTGACTATTTACCTATGCTGATGACAAAATGTAACATTATTCTTAT
This sequence comes from Catagonus wagneri, assembly GCA_004024745.2. Taxonomy (NCBI): domain Eukaryota; kingdom Metazoa; phylum Chordata; class Mammalia; order Artiodactyla; family Tayassuidae; genus Catagonus; species Catagonus wagneri. The sequence goes on from PVHT020004020.1 coordinate 31,016,781, forward strand.
CCATATTTAACATAGACAGGGAGCACACATATAGATGTATGTAGTCTTTCTGGTTTAATATAAAAGTATTGTTAGTTAATGACTGTTGATTATCATGATGCTCCTATTCTTGCTGCTCTTCTGTGTGTTCAGAGGCCAAGATTTACATATCGTTGACACCCAAGGGGTTGTTTGTAGAGTGGAAGGGACAAGAGCTTTGGGATGAGACTGATTTTGTTTAGATTCCTGGCTCTGCCACATATTAACTCTGGGACTCTCAGTCTTCATATCTTTTTTTTTTTTTTTTTTTGACTTTTTAGGGCCACACCGAGGCATCTGGAAGTTCCCAGGCCAGGGGTCAAAATAGAGCTGCAGCTACCGGCCTACACCACAGCCACAGCAATGCAGGATCCAAGCTGCGTCTGTGACCTATACCACGACTCATGGCAACACCAGATACTTAACCCACTGAGTGAGGCCAGGAATCAATCCCGCATCATTATGGATACTAGTTGGGTTCATTACCGCTGAGCCACAATGGGAACTCCTCAGTCTTCATCTCTTCACGGAAAATGGAGATAACAGCCTTTCCCACTGCAAGTTTGTTAGCTGTTATTGCTAATTCTGCATCTCTGCACTGAGAAACTTTTGCTTTAATTTAGTCTTTAGAAATTAGCACTGCTATTTAAAGATTACAATCTGACTTAATTCAGTAGAATACACTATATTTTGTTTTTGATCTTTTGTGTCGGCCTTTCAGTGGCCCACACTTTCAAAATACAAATACAATATTACACATTCTCCTGTGAATTAGCATTTTTAGAACAGAAATTCTTTTTTGAGCTGCTTTTGGTGGTGGTGGGGGGAGCTTCTCAAGCTTGGACAGACCTGGGTTTCTCAGCAGGGTGCCCAGTATTCGTAAGTGTAAGTGGGCCACAGGCAGAGAGAAAGGCTAGCCTCTGCACACAGATTGCTGTACTGAGTGAGGCAGTCAGTTCAGTTCAGTAAGCATTATTTTCCCCTGAGCAGGTTGTGCTTAATTACTAAAGACTTAATCTTGAAACTGGGGCATTGTGAAAGATTTATGATCAATAATTATAAAGTAATCACAATAATGACTACTATTTATTGAGTACATAATATGTGGCAGGAACTATGTTACGTGCTTTACATGCATTATCTCATTTATCCTCAGAACAACCCTAAGAGATAGGTGTTATTATTATCCTCATTTTTAAAATCTAAAAAATGACATAGCAATTTATGAAAACAGTGCAGTACATTGTAGGTTACCAATACAGATAGACAAAAATACAATAAAAACGCCCTATTCCTACCATTCAGAAAATATTAGTGTTAACAACTTATTATGTGAACTTCTGAAATTTAGAAAACTTCTTTGTCTTGCACCAAACCTACTTTTTAGGACTGTTATCTAAAAACATAAAAAAGAAATTCTTATATTAGAATGTAGGTCCTAAACACCGACCCTTTCTTTTTGTTTGCATTCCTGCTTTACCAGTTCCCCTCTGAGATGAATTCAGCTGAACATCAGCCAGGTTATATTCAGAGAAGGGCAAAAAATAAGCGTATGAATACCTTAGAAAATCATTCCAGTGTGTCAGTTAGCTGTTAGTGGGAAACAATCACCAAATCTCAGTGTATAAACAGTGAGGATTTATTCTTGATCAGTCATCTTTGGGTCAGCTGAAGCGGTACTTCTTAGGCTACAGGTTTGCAGACTCAGCTGAGGTGGCTCATTTTGGGGCCCAGGCTAGAGCGTTAATAGCTACCATGGTTTGTTCTTCTGATAATGATGGCAGAGCAAAAGACGACCAGCCCAAATGGGAATAAACTGGATAAACACAGAAATCCCAGAAGCTAAGTTAGATGTCAAGTTTAGGACTAATAATTTAATCTACCATACCACCTTCCATACATAGATATATATCACCCACTCATTCATCTATCTTACAAATAAAAACATAAATACATAAATATAAGCATTATATGTATGACATACAAGAACAGGATAAAATAAAACTTGTAGCTATGTATCAGAATTCTTAATGAAACATGAAAATGGGATGGCATATGGAAGCAAGATGATCAGCTAAGAAGCTAATGTAATAGACCTGGTATTAAACTGAGAAGGTTTGGGAAGTTCCTGTTGTGGCTCAGCAGGTTAAAAATCTGACTAGTATCCATGAGGATGCAGGTTCCATTCCTGGCCTCACTCAGTGGGTTAAAGGATCCGGTGTTCTGAGAGCTGTGGTTTAGGTCACAGATGCTGCTCGGATCTGGCATTGCTGTGGATGTGGCTGTGACATAGGCTGGCAGGTGCAGCTCAGATTCAGCCTATGGGAACTTCCATATGCTGCAGGCACAGCCCTAAAAAGACAAGGACAACAACAAAATTGAGAAGATTTTGGAGAGTGTTATGCATTTTGAAATAATAATACGTAGTAATTATGAAAGCATATGCATAATAAAGAGTAATGTAAAAGCATTTGTGGGACAGGATCAACAGAAATTTGTGGTAAATTGGATACTGAGGATGAGGATTGGTGGGATTAGAGTTAAATGGAGTGAAGGAGAAAATATTAAAATGTCTACAACTCTATGAGCCTGAGAACTTAGGGAATCATACTAGCATGGACCAGAAAGAATTTGTGAAGGGCGACTAGCAGAGAAGAGTCGGTCTTTTCGTGGTCACATTTCAGGTATCAGCAAACATTAGATCTGTCATGGTCTCCAGATGATTGGATCTGGTGGTGTGTTGAGATAGGAGCCCTAATTAGTTTTGTTTGTGACTATGGCCTAAATTCCTACTATCTTTTCTCAAATCCGTAATCCTTTGACTTTTATTGAGACACGCAGTTGGAGCAACATGAACATGTTTCCCCCCAGGGGTTTAGAGAGAAAAGAACAGGATTTATGGAAGTTCCCACTGTGGCACAGTAGATTAATAATCCGGCTTGTCTCTGAGGCTTGTCTTTTTTTTTTTAATGAACCATTTTCTCCAGCTCAAATATCTTCAACAAGTGTTTCTTCTGTTCAACCCCTTATGCAGAAATGACTTGCTGATGGTCTGTCGCCAACTGAATATGGAAGAGTCTGTGGCGGAGATCATGAACCAGCTGGGTGCAGATGAAAATGGCAAGATTTCCTTTCAAGATTTTACAAGATGCCGCATGCAGCTCGTCAGGGAAATCCGGAAGGAGGAAGTAGGCCTTTCAGAAAAGTCAGACAACTCCTGTAAGAAGAAAAAGCTGAGGGACAGAATTGCCTCCTGGCCGACGAGCAGTGACAACAGTCTGGGTAGGTACCACCTGGTGACAGTTTGGTAGTTCATCTCTAGCCATGAACCTTTGTGAGGGTGGCCGCTCAGCCTGCTGCCAGCTGGTCCCCAGGCTGCCTTCTGGCCCCCGCTTGCCTGGGTGAGTGCTCACCAGTCCCCCCAGTTCTGTCTTGTGGCTTCCCAACTCCTGCTTTGCTGCTTTTCTTTATTTTGGTTCTTCCATTTCCCAAGTGTAATAATGCCCTCACAGGAGTTCCCGTCGTGGCGCAGTGGTTAACGAATCTGGCTAGGAACCATGAGGTTGCGGGTTCAATCGCTGGCCTTGCTCAGTGGGTTAAGGATCCGGCGTTGCCATGAGCTGTGGTGAAGTTTGCAGACGCGGCTCGGATCCCGCGTTGCTGTGGCTGTGGCGAAGGCCGGCGGCTACAGCTCCTGTTAGACCCCTAGCCTGGGAACCTCCACATGCCACGGGTGCGGCCCTAAAATGAGAAAAGGCAAAAAAATAAATAAATTAATTAATGCCCTCACATAACTCTTGGAGAGAAAAGGCAGGCTGCACGGGGGAGGTGAAATTGCCTCAGAAACTACTTGGGGACTCCTTCAAAGCTTAGTTCAGATCTGCAGGGTGAGGTTTTCAACCATTTCTTTTTTACTTAGTGTTTTAAAATGTTTCTGCAAATGTTTTCCTGTCTATAATTGCTATTGCTTCCTACTAATGCAAGATAAGGAACTAGAAAGAAAATTTTGAAAAATGTTCCCAATTATTGAAGCTAAGTGGTGGGAACATGGGTTTATTGCACATATTTTTGAAGAACTCAAATACACATTTTTTATTATGTTTATAATTTTTCACCATAAAAAGTTTAAAGGAAAATATGCGTCTTAAAGGGATAAGCTGAACAGAAGTATGTAGGAAAGTGTCTAAATTTTCTACCTTGACTTTAGGGAACTTGGTCCCCTTGGAAGTGACTCCTCAATCTCCTTCTGTTTCTTTCTCTGCTAGGTAGACCTAGTGGCAAGAAGCAAAGTTCCATGATTTTTTTCTTTTCTTTTGTTTTATTTTTTCAAATTGCAATATAGTTGATTTACAATGTTGTGTTAGATTTAGGTGTACAGCACAGTGATTCTGTTACACATATATCTGTTCTTTTTCAGATACTTTTCCCTTATAGCTTATTATAAAATATTGAGTATAGTTCCCTGTGCTATTCAGGAGGTCCTTATTGATTATTTATATTATATATATTAGTGTGTACATGTTAATCCCCAAAGCTCCATGTTAATTGTCCATCATTTGTTAAACATGTACTAATTAGTATGGATAATTCTATATTGCCCCCCCAACACAAACACACACCCTAAATGTTGTTCCTGGCGGCAGTAGAATCATTTGGAACATTACTATTGATTAATTGAAATAATAAAAATACTGTCTTGTCCCCTATGCCTTACTATCATAATGAGTTCCATTTTAGTTGCAAATTAGATGTCTGGTAATGCATGTGCTCTCGAGTGCAGTATGTAGAAATAATTAGTGTTTTGGAGTTCCTGTGGCAGCTCAGTGGGTTAAGAATCCAGCTGTGGCAGCCCAGATTGCTGTGGAGGCAGGGGGATTCGATCCCTGGCAGACGCAGTGGGTTAAAGGATCTGGCATTGCTGCAGCTGTAGCATAGGTTGCAGCTGTGTCTTGGGTTCATTCGCTGGCCAGGGAAATGCCATATGCTGTGGGTTCAGGGCTCCCCCCAACAAAAAAAGAAATATTTAATTTTTGAATTAACATTTCTCTGAATATTAAAGTAACGTATGTTCATTATAGAAAAATAAGGGAAAGGGAGAGCAGAAGAAAATAAAAATCATCCTTAGTGTCTCACCACCGAGAAATAATAACTACTGCTTACATTTCTCCCTCTCTTTCTTGTGTGTGTGTGTATATGTGTGATTTAACTGTTTTTTACTAATTTTTTCCACATACTTCCCATATAATTTTGTATCCTGCAGTTTTTCCTCTGCATTTTCCTCATGTGTTTAAATTGCATTAGAGAAAGCATGATTTGCAATGGTTGCATGATGTCAAATGGACACTCAGTAGTATTTATTAAAGGAAAGGATGAGTGGAATTCTTTTTGCTAAGCTGTACTTTCTAATGCTTCTGCCAAGAACTTGGATTTCATCTATAAATACATGAGCACATACACACATATAAATTTGATGGATTAAGTAAACTGAGGTATGTCCCAACAATTGAATACCACATGGCCATTAAATATGTAAATATGTATCGAATGTGTTTATAGAAGAAACACTTGTGTGGGAAAAATTATACTGTCAAAAATTACATTTTAATGTGTAGTAGGTTTTTATGAACCATCCTGAAAGGAATGGTTTTGATGGAATTGCTGCCCATATCTGATTGGTTTAATCATCTCATAAGGTTGCCCCAACTAAAGAAAGATTTGAAACATGGTTCCATTTTATCCTTTTCTATAACTATATGTCTTTAGAGAAAGAAGAGGTAACTGAGAGGAGGTAAATCATCAAACAGGTCTTGAACTGAGGAAATACCAGCACGTGCAAAACTGTTTACCACTTTATCCTGGTAGTTAAGGCTTCAGAGACAAGTAATTCAAGAATGAGTACTGGTTCTCTCACTTAATTATCTACACAATACTAGACAAGTTACTTAATCTCAGTTTCCCTGTAAGTGTAACATGAGAACAGATTCTATTATTTGGAAGAATAAAGAAGCTAATAGATATGGAAAACATGTAAAAGAATGCCTGGCACAAAATAGGCACTGGATACAAGTCAAGTTAATCTTGTTATTATTATTACCACTCAGTTTTATTTCCTGGAGATTGTCACAATAACAACTCATAGGTTGGAAAACAGCTTCCTACTCAGTCTAAGGTGAAGCAAATACATTTAAAAATCTATAATAATTGGAATTCCCGTCGTGGCTCAGTGGTTAATGAACCTGACTGGGATCCATGAGGACACAGGTTCAATCCCTGACCTCACTCAATGGGTTAAGGATCCAGTGTTGCCATGAGCTGTCGTGTAGGTCGCAGATGCAGCTTGGATCCCAAGTTGCTGTGGCTGTGGTGTAGGAACCTAACCGGGGAACCTCCTCCATATGCTGCGGGTGTAGCCCTAGAAAGACAAAAAAAAAAACAAAAACAAACAAACAAACAAAAAAAACCACCTATAATAATTAAAAAAATTTATTTGTTCAATTAGTCCCTCTCTTTTCTATATCGTCAATCTTTTCTTCTAATTCTAGATAAACCCCAGTATCTCCCCATCTCAGGCTCGAGGGGGAAGCCCTTTCTTCACTGCGTGTCCCTTCTAACTACTGCCACACTTCTCAGCTCCTCTACATAGCAAAACTTTTTGAAGAGTTTGTCTGCGGTGAATGCTTACCAGTCCTCCCCTCTCATTCCTCCTTCAGACCACGCGTCCCAGCACCAGTCAGCAGCCCTCCGCTGACCCTGCTCCCACAGCCTCCGTGCCGACCACCTCAGTGATTCGTCCTCTGTCCTCATCCAGACCTTTGGCGTTGGCTCCACTGACTCCTCCTTCATTGAGCTGCATTTTTTTTCTTGTATTTCTCAACACCACATTCTCTTGGGTTTCTGCCTACCAATTTGATTTCTCTCTCTCCCTCTCCCTTTCTTTCATTTTTTTTTTTTATTTTTAAACTCCTCTCCTCCTGGGCCAATTCCAAGTTTTGAGGTGTCTTGAGGTTACATTTTCTCCCTAGGCAACCTCCTGTGGTCTCATGATTTTAAATACTAACTGGGTGCCACTGACTCTCCCTGCCCTTTCCTTTGAGCTTCAGTGACACATATTCCTGGATGTCGTATTGGCTTCTCATGGTCCAAGAGGACTGTTGACGCTCTTCAGCACCGTCTCCTCAGCTCACCCCCTTCCCAGAGGTTCCCATCCGGGAAATGTCACCTTCCGCTAGTTTGCTCAAGCCAGCAAGTCCCATTATCTCTTTCACCAAAGTACTTCCTGGATCTGCCCACCTCTTTGGCTCTCCTGCCACCATCCTTTTCTTTCTTTCTTTTTAAAAAATTTTTAATTATAGTTGATTGACCATGTTGTGCCCTTTTCTAAATCATCATCATGTCTTACCTCAGCTGCTAAACAAGCCTCTAAGCGGCCTATAACCCTGATTCCTCCCTTAAGTCTCTCCATTTCATTCTTTCCCCTGCAGTCAGAGTGGTCTTTTAACATGATGAAAACAGGCTTAACTCATTCCTGTGCCTATACCCCTCCATGGCTTCATTATGATCTCAGATAAAGTCCAAATTCCTTACCCAGGGCTCGCCTGTACTCACTGCTCTAAGTTGATCTCGTAGCAATTCACCTGACTCTTTTGTAGGCTCCAGCCACACTGGTCTTCCTGCTTTTTCCGCTAACTTAGTCGGTTTAGCCAGCCTCCGCGACCTTTGCCCTGGCCTTTCCTCTCCTCTAGAACATCTTTCTTTCTGGCCTTCTCTTTGCGTGGCTGGCTCTTTCCTGTTATTCAGATTTCAGCTTAAATATTCCCTCTTTGGAGAGGTGTTTCTAAGCTAATGTAACCTGTCTTCGTTCAGTCTTTCACCTGTCCTTACTGCTTCATAACACTAATTTTTATCTGACATTATATTAGTTGCTTACTTCAGCACTTATTTCTCTGTCTCCCCCCAGTGCAGTAGAAGTTCCATTAGAACACTGACAGTCTTGTTCCATTAGAACACTGACAGCAGTTGTTGCTGTACCCCAACACTTAGAACAGCATCTGGCCCTGGGACATGCTCAGTGAATATTTGTGGAATGAATGAATGAATGAATGGGCAGTGGTCTGTGTTCATGGTCTTTTAGGGTTTCACAGAAGTGTGACGCATAGTTCCAGACACTAAATAACTTACAATTTAGTTGTGGATTCTTAAGCACATGACAAATTAGACAACAATGAGGTTCAGAGTCAATGTAACTTTAAAGGCTAGTGGGTGGTGCAAAGGATAAGGTCTGTAAGGAGACCTGAGAAATGCTATGAGCAGAAATTTGAGGAAAGGGTTGAGATTTTTACCTGTGACTGCATTGTGAAGAAGAGTAAAAAGGATGTTGTACTGTTGTTAAAAAAAAAAAAAAAGAAGAAGAAGCCTGAGAAAAACTAGGTTAAGCAGTTAAGCATCATAAGGACTTTACTGTCAGCCCTGACATTTCACAGCACATCCACAATGGGAAGTTGAGTTGGGAGAAGAAGAAGACCCGTCAAAACATTACACGGTCAACTTGGAATAATTTTGATAGATTTGTTTTTTTCCAAATGTTTTCCTCAAAACATGGATTTCAGGAGATGCTCATAGGGAGTTCCCGTCATGGCTCAGCGGAGACGAATCTGACTAGTATACATAAAGACGCAGGTTTAATCCCTGGCCTGGCTCAGTGGGTTAAGGATCCGGCATTGTTGTGAGCTGTGGTATAGGTTGTAGACGCAGCTCAGATCCTGTGTTTCTGCAGCTGTGGTATAGGCCAGTGGCTACAGCTCCGATTCCACTACAAGCCTGGAAACTTCCATATGCCATGGATGCGGCCCTAAAAAAAGGCATAAAAGAGAGAGAGAGAGAGAGAGAGAGAGAGAGGGAGGCTCATAAATATTATATGAAGTAAGAATGTCCTCTTCAAAAATATTTGAAAACTTTGGGTTAAATTAGATGAATAATTTTCTTTACTGTGAGGTATCTCAGAGTCCTTAATGTGCTAATGTTTCTTGTGAATCTCCAGGAGAAGAATAAAACACATAGCATTCCCCACGTTTAATTGACTATAAATTTTTATTTGCACATCTTCTCTTTGGCCTTTCTGAAATACACTTTGGGGAAAAATTAAGATATCTGACCAACTAGGTCATAACAGATTTTTTGTATCTATTTTAAGTCATCTTAGAAATAATATTTCAAAAATGTATGTCTTCCAGGTACCTGCTACATAAAATTTAATAGTTATAGCAATAAGAATAATAAAAATGGTTAACAATTGCCAATATTTACTAGGTACGAGGCAATTTTCTAGGAACTGGTATTATATGCTAGAATAGTAAATCCCAGGTTCACCACTGAGTTGCTGTGGGACTTAGGCTGAATTCCCAGTTATTCTGTGCTTCACTGTTCTTATCTCTAAAGGTAGAGTAGTAATAATTGCCTTATGGGGTATCTGGAAGGACATAGTGAGATATGACTTGTAAAGTTCCTACACAGTGGCTATTCACATTAGGTTTTCTTTCAATAAAGAATAACATTACTTTAATTATCATCAAATCTAATCTTTTTGAGTACATTCCAAGTTTAGGGTAACTTCTCCTTATGTAGAAGAGGACACCGAGGCTCAGAGAAGTTAAGTGACTTACTCTAAGCCACAGAATTGCCAAGGAGTTGAGAACCCTAATACATTATTTATTGAAAGAGTTCACGGTGGCCCCTGCAGCCTTTGCTGAGAAACTTTGTCCTGACAATCAAGGTGCAAACTAAAAAGAACACTGCCATCAAGAGGCCACTCCTGGCAATTGCAGACTCGTGGTCCCCAGGGTCTAGAGGAGGAATCTAAGGACCCTGCATGTAAGGGAAGCCCACCTCTTCATAATGCGTGCTTCAGTGACAGCATACATTATGCCAAAATAGTTATGAGGCTGTGTGTATGCTGCCTGAACTTCCCAGTGGAAAACAGCTAATATAGGTTCATTGCAAGTATTTGTAATTTCTATTGAAAATTTTTCATTTAAAATTTTTCATTTTATTGTTGATTTCTCCTTTTAAGGTTGTTAGCAGTTGCCTTGTATATTGTGGTGATCCTGTGTTGGGTGCATAGATATTTAAAATTGTTAAATATTCTTCTTGGATTGATCCTTTCATCATTATGCAGTGTGCTTCCCTGTCTCTTAAAATGTTCTTCATTTTAAAGTCTATTTTGTCTGATAGGAGTATTGCTACTCTGGCTTTCTTTTGATTCCCGTTTGCATGGAATATTTTCTTCCATCCTCTCACTTTCAATTTGTATGTGTCCCTAGAAGTGAAGTGGATCTCTTGAACACAGCATATATATGGCTCTTGTTTTTGTATCCATTCGGCTAGTCTATATCTTTCGGTTGGGGCATTCAGTCCATTAACATTTAAGGTAATTATTGATAAGTATGTTCTTATTGCCATTGTATTAACTGTTTGGGGTTTTTGTTGCTCTTTTTTCTTCCCTTATTCTCTTGTTGCCTCCTCTCACAAGATGACTGTCTTTAATGTTGTATTTGAGTTGGTTTTTCTTATTTGTTTATGCATCAATTGTAGATTTTTGGTTTGCAGTTACCCTGAAGTTTTGATATAGGAGTGTATATATAAATGAGATTGTTTTAAGTTTTTGGTTTCTTAATTGCATGTGCATCTCCAGTGTCTTGCATTTGTGCTCTCTTCTCATGATTTCTGATTTTGGTAGCATAATTGTGCATCGATGATTTAGTATCTTTACTGTATATATGACTTTACTGGTGAGCCTTGTCATTTGTGGTGTTTTTGTTTCTGGTTGTGGCCTTTTCTGCCTAGAGAAGTTCCTTTAGGATTTGTTGTAAAGCTGGTTTAGTGTTTCAGAAATCTCTTAGCTTTTGCTTATCTGTAAAGGTTTTAATTTCTCCTTCAAATCTGAATGAGAGCCTTGCAGGGTAAAGTAATCTTGGTTGGAAGTTTTTTCCTTTCATCACATTAAGTATATTATGCCACATGGGCGGAGGATCTAGGCAGACAATTCTCCAAAGAAGACCTACGGATGGCAAATAAACATATGAAAAGATGTTCAACATCGCTCCTTATTAGAGAAGTGCAAATCAAAACCACTATGAGGTACAACCTTACACCGGCCAGAATGGCCATCATCAAAAAGTCTACAAATGATAAGTGCTGGAGAGGATGTGGAGAAAAAGGATCCCTATTACACTGCTGGTAGAAATGCAAATTGGTGCAACCACTATGGAAAACAGTATGGAGATTCCTCAGAAAACTCAAAATAGAATTACCATTTGATCCAGCAATCCCACTCCTGGGCATCTATCCAGAGGAAATCATGACTCAAAAAGACACATGTACTCCAGTGTTCATTGCAGCACTCTATACAAAAGCCAAGTCATGGAAACAACCTAAATGCCCATCGACAGAGGAGTGGATAGGGAAGATATGGTACATACACACAATGGAATATTACTCAACCATTAAAAAGAACAAAATAACAACATTTATAGCAACATGGATGGACCTAGAAATTATCATGTGAAGTGAAACCAGTCAGACAATTAGACAGCAACATCCAATGCTACCGCTTACATATGGAAACAAAAAAGACAAAATGAACTTTTTCACAGAACAGACAATGAGTCACAGACTTTGGAAGACCTTTGGTTTCTAAATAAGATAATCTGGGGAGTGGGGGGATGCACTGAGGATTTGGGACACAAATCAAATTGAGTTGTGATAATTTTTGTATACCTATAACTGTAATAAAATTCATTAACCAATGGAAAAAAATCAAGAGAAAAAATAGTATCGTGGTAAAGAGCAAGGACTTTGAAGTCAACTAAGTTTGCACCCAGTTTTTATCACTTATTGCATACCCATTGGCAAGCTCCTAAAACCTCTTTTAACCCAGTCCTTACCTATAAGATGGAGAAAATAATCATATTCATTTCATAAGGCTGTCACAAGATTTTGTAAAATTTAATAAATTCATATTTATAAAAAAATAAAATAAAATATTTTAAAGTTTAAAAAATTTTAAAGTTAAATCGCATGTGAAAATTGTGATTTAAATTTTTTCAACTTTCTCTGTGATGAGGAAAGACACTGGAGTTTTAAAAAATTCCTAGCATTAGGTATTTATATATATATCAGCAATTCCAACGGAACCGTTATTCATACATACCCTTTTAAATAAACATACATTTTTTTACTGCACCCAAGCTGTGAACTTTACACATGATTTCCACATAGTCCTGTCAAACTTGTGAATTATGTGAAAAAGGTAGTGCTTCAGGGTGACGATCATTGAAAAAAACTGCTGAATTGCCTGGGGAGAGCTGATACAAGCCTGCAAGCTGGCCTGATGAGCTTGTTGCAAGTCTGCTTTGGGGCACTTTTTTTTCTTCCTTTGGTCAGGTCTCAGAGATCCCAGTAACTTATTTAAAGCAAGTCCCATGGTTTTTTTTTTTTTTCACGTTTTAAAACTTTTTATTTGCATATTAAAAAAATTGTGCATTCCGGTAATTAAAATCATTTGAACAACAGCAAAATAAAAAATGGCACTCTGATTAAACTGCATTTTACAGCCCTCAGGACACTTTGGACCAGCTCTCCTTTTACTCTAAATTCCACCCAGTTTCCTCCTTCACCAACATGCAAGTTCTTTTCCTTCCCTGCCAGCCACATAGGCAGATGGGAGAGGCAGACGCGGGCTTCTTGTCAGTAGTTCTGAATTCTTTGATGTGAAAAGGGGCAGCACTGTCATTTAAACTTGATCCAACCTCTTTGCATCTTACAAAGTTAAACAGTGGAATGTGCAGTCCATATTGGCAGCGCCTGCCTCGTTACCACTCACCTGCTTGCTTCTCCTATTCAGTCGTTTCTTTTGAAGGCAGTGGATTTTTCTCTTGTGTTTCTGTCTTCTTCAATTTCGAGTTATCGAATTCCTCAGTCTCAGCCATATTGGGCTTGTCAGACAAGGTTGCAGAGGAAGTGGAGTGAGGCGCGAGCCAGACGAATCCAGTTTACGCAGTGGCCACTGCAGCAGACATTGAAACCTTCTAATTAATGCAACTAAACTCAATTTCCTCAAAGATTAGAGCAGTGGGCACAATTTTCAATAACCTGTGTCTTCAGAAATGCTTTATTTGCCTTTCCTTGAAATAGATTCCCACCTAATGTATCAGCCTTCTTGACTGCGCAGCTGGGGCCCTGTGGTCCAGAAAGAATGTGTAAAGTACCAAAGCTTCTCGGAGAAACTAATAGCAAGAATTTTCCCTAAGAGGAACTCAAAGTGAAAAAGTTAGATCAAAGAATATATAGTTCAGGCAGGAAGGATTCCAAACTCCACAAGCCTGAGAAAGGAAATGTAAGGAGATAGCCTGATTCCTGAGCATATTTAAAGAGACAAATAAGCAAAGCCCCTGAATTGTGGTTTAGTATACTGCTTTTAAAAAACTAAACCAGAGTTCCCGTTGTGGCTCAGTGGTTAACGAATCCGACTAGGAACCATGAGGTTGCCAGTTCGATTGCTGGCCTTGCTCAGTGGGTTAAGGATCTGGTGTTGCCGTGAGCTGTGGTATAGGTCGCAGACGTGGCTCGGATCCCACGCGGCTGTGGCTGTGGTGTAGGCCGGCAGCTATAGCTCCGATTAGACCCCTAGCCTGGGAACCTCCACATGCTGCGGGTGCAGCCCTAGAAAAGGCAAAAAAATAAATTAAAAAAAATAAAAAACTAAACCTGTGGGAGGGGGACAGAGTGGGATGGATTGGGAATCTGAGGTTAGTAGATGAAAACTCTTGCATTTGGAGTGGACAGGCAATGAGATCTTGCTGTATAGCTCAGGGGACTATATATCTAATCACTTGTAATGGAACATGATGGAGGATAATATGAGAAAAAGAATGTATATATAAGTATGACTGGGTCACTTTGCCGTACAGAAATTGACAGAACGTTGTAAGTCAATCATAATAAAAAATTAAAAAAAAAAAGACACCAAAAAACCAAAACTGCAGTTGGTTAGTTTACATAAAACCTGTGTAGTCCTAAAACATCCCAGTTTTTTTTCAGAATGAATGTTACTCTGTTGAGGTTTTTTTCTATGTGTTTAAATACTTTTCTAAACTCTTTAAACAGGTTAAATTAAGTGAGACAAGAGGACATTTTCCAATCCAGTTGAATCAGTCTTAGTGTATAGAGTTCTGGCTGGTAAATTAAGAAAATCAGATGTGGTTTAAATCCTCTTTGTACTCTGGATGATAAATTAATAATTAATACACAAGAGTTCCCGTTGTGGCTCAGCATGTTACAAACTTGACTGGTGTCCATGAAATGCGGGTTTGATCCCTGGCCTCCCTCATTGAGTTAAGGATCCAGCAAGCTGCAGTGTAGTTCACAGGTAAAGCTCAAGTCCAGCATAGCTATGGCTGTGGCATAGACCGGCAGCTGCAGCACCTATTCAACCCTTAGTCCAGAAACTGCCATATGCCCCAGGTGTGGCACTAAAAAAAAAAAAAAAAAAAAAAAAAAAAAAAAAAAAAAAAAAAAAAAAAAAAAAAAAAAAAAAAAAAAAAAAAAAAAAAAAGGAAGAAGAAGAAAAAGAAGAAAAGAAATTAACACAGAGATTTTTAAATGAAATCACTCAAGAGAGTGATTCCTTCTCAAAAATACTGCCCAGCTCACGTAAAACCCGACTAAAGTCACAGTAGTTTTTAGCCCAATTGAAGGTTTCGGAAAGTTTATTTTATTGTTGGTGGTAATCATAGTTTTTCACATACTCTAAGACTTATGTCATAGAGTCAACAGTATGTTTGTTTTATTTATTCTACTCCTAAATTGAAGGCAAGACTAGGCTTCTAAATTCTTTAAGTAATAGGTACCACGTTACATTCTTCCGTCTCATCCTGAGAATACTGTCGACAACTGTCTGTAGACTGACTCTTTATAGATTTGGTTTGGGTGGACTTAGTTCTTGATTAGCTCAGTCCACTGGTATCCCTTTTTATTAATCACTGCCCTTCCTGGCCTGAGCAGTCCCTAATCTCCCTTGATGCATCCGTTCATCCTTCTCAGATTGGCATTGCCATGGCTCCGATCTGGGTCCTTCTCCCCATCCTCTGAATTACTGCAGTTTCCTCCCAACAGTTCTCTTTGCCTGATTCCAGTTGATGCTGCTCTGACTTCTGAGTATTTTAAACATGTACTCATGGTAAAGTGCCCTGATTCTCTTTTGTCTACTTAACAGTCTCTACTAGATGTCAAGACACCTCGCCATCCAGTTGGCTCATCCTACCATATTCCGTCTTGTTCCCCATTATGTCTTCACATGGATACTTAGCTTCAGTAATGTTGGCCTTCTTATTGATACGTTCTGATTGATACATTCTCCTCAAACTATTTTTTTTTTTTTTGCTTTGTTTTGTGTTTTAGGGCAGCACTCGAGGCATATGGAGATTCTCAGGCTAGGGGTTGAATCAGAACTACAACTACAGCCTATGCCACAGCAACACAGGATCCAAGCCAGGTCTGCAACCTGCACCTCAGCTCATGGCAATGCCAGATCCTTAACCCACTTAGCGAGGCCACAGGGATCGAACCCGCAACCTCATGGTTCCTAGTTGGATTTGTTTCCACTGTGCCACAATGGGAACTCCTCAAACCTGTGTTTTGAGCTTTGTTCCTTTTGTACTATGTTAGAGTTTTTTGGTGACATGTGGCAAACACTCAACATTGATATTTTGAAGGAAAAGGGGAAGGAGAGGAGAAGAGGGAAGAAAAGAGAGAAATTGTGAACATATTGGAGAAGTCCAGGCAGTTAGAGCTGGCATGAAAAGCTCCGGAGACTCACATGCCATCAATCTTCTTCTCTCTCTGTCTCAGTCCTTTCCCTCGGAAGTGGCTTTGTTCTCAGGCTGCGTATTGTGGCCCGCAGCAGCCCAGGATTGCTCCCATCCTGCTGAGTAACCACAGAGAAAGAGGGGTTTTTCTTCCTGTAGACGCGCCACACAAATCCCTGGAATTGAACTCACTAGATCTTCTTGGATCATACACATATCCCTGAACAAGGCTCTCTGAACAGAAGGACACAGTGGTCTGATTGGCCAGGCCTGTACCATACACTCCACCTGTGAGACCAGAGTGAAGTTGTTTCTGTCTACCTCATATGGACTGAGAGTTGAGGAAGAGAGAGAGGTTATCAAGGTGCTGTCACGCAAGAAGGGAAAATGGATGCTGGGCAGGAAAACAGAGCAGATGTCCACCACATGGTCCTATATGTAAGTCTTGCCTCCTTTCTTTTCTTTGAATACGTACCCTTACAACCCCCAAATGGCTTTAATAATGCTACATAAATCTGGCATGTACACATATATAGTTAGCAACTAGGAGATACTTGTGTGCCATGTCACACAAACAAATTGTGAAATTTTTAGTGAATTTTAAAGTGTGCATCTATTATATGCTATGCCTATTTGTATCATTGTAATTATAAACCATCCTGTATTGTCATTTTACATTTATATGTCTGTCTCCTCTACTATATTAGGTATTCTGGGTGAATAGCAGAGTCTCACACATGCCAAACTGTGGATGGATGTTTGATCAATACACGAACATATCAGTGAGCAAAACTGTTTGGTACCTATAGCATCTGGTCTGGGTTTACTGATTGTTGGCTGATTTATTGTCAACCTTCAAACCATGGGCCTCTTTCTTTGAGGTATAGCTGTTACTTTCAAATAAGACATACATGTTTGGATCTGGGCATTTCTTCAAAGAAAATTAGTCCAAAAAATGAGTTATAGTTCAATCTTATCAAGATTAATTTTCTCCTTCAAATCTGTTCTTTTCCTGAGGTTATAGTTTCAAGCTGTATATAATAAAAGTGTCAGAACATTGAATTCATTTTAGCTAGTATCAAGTAAGTGCCTTCAGTATGACACTTGATGCTAAATTAGCAAAAGAAAGAGAAAGATGCTGTGCTTGACTGAAAAATATAGGGAGCTCCCTCATGGCCTAGAGGTTAAGGATCTGGCATTGTCACTGCTATTGCTTACATTCAATCTCTAACCTGGAAACTTCCACATGTACAAGTGTGGCAAAAAAAGAAAGAAAAGGAAAGAAAGAAAAATATGGCCACAGTATTTTGCAGCTCTTTCGCCTGACTCCTTGCATCTCGGGTAGCTTTGTGGTTTATTTTGAGGAATAGAATGTGGCAAGTGTGAAACTGAGCAAGTTCTGGAGCCTAGGCTTCAAAATGCCTTTCAGTTCCAACTTTACCTGTTGGAACTTTCCTTGCAACCATGAAGGGAAGCCTGGGCTAGACTACAAATGATGAGAGATCAGACAGAGAAGCCGAGCCGATAGCCATCATCAAGGCTCCAGACTCATGAGTATGGCACATTTTAGTTTCTCTAGCCCCACCCAAACTACCAGATGACTGCAAGTCACACTGATGATCCTAGATGAGATAAGAAGGAGAGCTGCCCGGGTGAGCCCAGCCCAGATTGTTGGCCACAATCACAGGGGAAAATAAGTTGTAGCTATTTTAAGTCACTAAGTTTTGTGATGGCTTGTTATATAGCGGTAGATAAGTGATACACATAGGAAATTACCCATAAGAAGTTTGTGGTTATTATGAATATGAGACAAGACAGAATACCAAAGCCATCTATAAATTCAGCACAACCCTCTATCAAAATACCAATGGCATTTTTCGCAGAAATAGAAAGAACAATCCTCAAAGTCATATGGAACCACAAAACACCCCCAAACAGCCAAAGCAAGCCAAAGAGAGAAGACAACTGGAGGTGTCATATTTCTTGATTTCAAGCTATATTATAAAGCTATAGTAATCAAAATAGTATGGTAGTATCATTGAAAACTGACACATAGGCCAATGGAACAGAATCAAGAGCTCAGAAATCAACACCCACTTATACAGTCAACTATTTAATAAGAAAGCCAGGAACACTCAGTGAGGAAGTGACAGGCACTTCAATCAATAGTGTTGGAGAAATTGAATATTCACATGCCAAAGAATGAAATTGGAACCCCTATCTTACACCACTCACAAAAATTAACTTGAATTGGAGACTTAAGTATAAGATTTGAAACTGTAAAACTGAAATAAGTCAGAGAAAGACAAATACTATATGATATCACTCATATGTGGAATCTCAAAAATAATACAGATGAATGTATACACAAAACAGAAGCAGATTCACAAAGAAAACAAACTTGTGGTTACTGAAGCATAGAGGGGGTGGGAGGGGGATGAATTAGGGGTATGGGATTAACAGATACGAACTACTATGTGTAAAATAGATAAGCAACAAAGATTTACTCTAGAGCAGAGGGAATTAAACTGATTATCTTGTTATAATCTAAATGGAATCTAACTCGCAAAAATACTGAAACACTATGCTGTACACCTGAAACTGGCACAGTATTGCAAGTCAACTATACTTCAACAGCAACAAAAAAATAAGACAGAAAAAAGCAGACACTCTATGTTCTAACTTATATGTGAAATCTAAAAAAGCTGAACTCAAAAAGAGTAGAACAGTGATTGCCGAAGGCAGAGGATAGGAGAAAAAGGTATTGGTCATAGGACACATACTTCAGCTGTAAGATGAAAAAGTACAGCACGGTGACTATGATTATACTGTATTATATACTAGACAGTTTTTAAGAAAATAGATCTTTGGAGTTCTTGTCGTGGCTCAGCAGTTAACGAACCCAGCTAGCATCCATGAGGACTCGGGTTCGATCCCTGGCCTCACTTAGTGGGTTAAGGATCCAGCATTGCCATGAGCTTTGGTGTAGGTCAAAGACGCAGCTCAGATCCCATGTTGCTGTGGCTGTGGTGTAGGCCGGACGCTACAATTCCGATTCGACCCCTAGCCTGGGAACCTCCATATGCCGAGGGTGCAGCCCTAAAAAGTCAAAAAGAAAAAAAAAAATGGAAAATAGATCCTCAATGTTATCACCACAAAAAAATAATTATTTGAGAGGGTGAACATTTTAGCTAATCTTATTGTGGTAATCATTTTGCAATATATATGTGTATATCAAATCATTTGGCACCCCTTTAACTTACATATATTGTCTGTTAATAACATCTCATAAGGAGTTCCCATTGTGGCTCAGTGGATTAAGAACCTGACATAGTCTCCATGAGGATGCGGGTTTGATCCCTGGCCTTGCTCAGTGGATTAGGGATCTGGTGTTGCTGCAAGCTTCGGCATAGGTTATAGATGGGGCTCAGATATGGTGTTGCCCTGGCTGTGCTGTGGGCAGGCAGCTGTAGCTTGGATTGGAACCCTGGCCCAGGAGCTTCCATATGCCACAGGTGCGGCCATAAGAAGAAAAAAAAGAGAAAAGTAATATTCCAATAAAGCTAGAAAGAAAGAGAAAATGAATAAATATAACTAGTGCAAGATTATATATGATCACGTGAAAGATATGCAAAGTAAATAAGGTGTACTAAGGGTGATGCAATAGGAAAATCATTGTTGGACAGGGAAACTAGAGAAGACTTCTCTAAAAAATAAAGGCCAAATTGACTTTGGAGAGTGGGAAGAATTGGAGGGATGTAGAAACAAGGAAACACATCACTTATCAGTGATGATGAGTTAGAGAAGAATTCATTAGAAAGTAATCAGCCTACACTTAAATTGTGTCCCTGTACCCCATATTGTTATGTGAACATTTGGGGAGCACAGGGAAGTGGTGGGGGTGGGGGAGGACTAAAAGCCCCCAAAACAACCTGGTGCATCCTCTCAAGCATTAATTTCATGGGTTATTTGAAGGAAAAGTCGTATAACCTGGTAATGGTTTTTTTAAAAAAAATCTGTTAAAGCAAATGCTGGTATTTGTGGAATAGAATTCAAAATTCAAGTGAATTTTCAGGATAAAACATGAGACTTTAAAGAAACCTCTGGCTTGGAAGTAATTCAGTCTATCCCTCAGACTTCTTTGACTCTCCTCTGCCTTGGGGTACTTTGGTGGAAATGACTGAGAAATACTGTATTAAAGGTTTTCTTGGGCTGTTTAAGGCTCTTGACAGTGAGCTGACAGTGGCTCTGGTACCAGACAGTAACCTACAGAGCCCATTAGGGTCCAGGCTTTGTCTAAGAGCATCTAAGGCTGCCCAGACACTGTTAAGATCACCACCAAAGGTATTTTTCCAAGTGGCTATTGGAATGGCTTTGATATTTAAATTTTTTTTTTTAAAGCAAATCGAAGTTCCAATTCAGCATATACAGGGAAGCAATCTTGCAGGAAAATCTTGATTATCCAGCAGCAGCTTGTATGTGGCAAATCTTGCTTTCAAACTCGAGCATATTTAAGGCTATAACATAATAATGTCTGTAATATAGCTCACAGATTTAGTAACCTGATGATCAGCAGCATCCATTAAAACAAAACATTTTCCTTTTCTCTAAGCCAGGGAAAGTATGAAACACTGAAACTGAGAGAAAATCTATTTGGGTTTAATCTAAGAAGACATGTCATTTGCTATGAAGAGATTTAAGAGATTTTCTGAACAAGACAGTGGGGTAGGAAATTGTCAGTCATTTCTTCCTGCATCCCCAGTATCACCAAGTATCCTCTTTGGTTGTTTAAGGTGTTGTGGGTTCTCAGATAACTGAACACATATATTAAAAGATTAGTCCAAGACAGCTAATGAACCCAGAGACAACAAATGTTTTTGACATCATCTGAGACAGTGAGAATGATCGAGCTTCATTTTATGTTATCTATCTGAATGAAAATGATTCTATATTGCATATATATATATGTGTGTGTGTGTATATATATAGATAGATATAGATATAGATATAGATATAGATATAGATATATAGATATATAGATATATAGATATAGTCTTTTTAGGGCCACACCCGCAGCATATAGAGTTTCCCAGACCAGGGGTCCAATCAAGAGCTGTAACTGCCAGCCTACGCCACAGCCACAGCAATGCCAGATTCAAGCTGCGTCTGCAGTCTACACCACAGCCCACGGCAATGCCGCATCCTTAACCCACTGAGCAAGGCCAGGGATTGAACCTGTGTCCTCATGGATACTAGTTGGGTTTGTTGGCCACGATGGGAACTCCTGTATTGAGTATATTTGAACTTCAATTCTGCGTGTGTATGTAGGCACGCACATGTGTAAATTTTAAATTCTGCACTGAAGATGTCAAATTCTATTTATATTACACGGGCTTTCATCTCTACATTCTGTAGTCAATGCAGACAGAAGAAAGAAAATGTGTTGTTTTTTTTTTTTAACTTCTAAGCAAGCATGTTTAAGACCACTGGCTTTTCAGGTATTTCTGCAGATATTAAATATTATAGACTTATTTTGTAGATTAGTATCTCATGTAATAAAACACACTCTTCTGTGGTAGTCTAAATTCTTGTGAAATGATGTCTCAAGCAGTGCAGACTTGTTCTGTCTTATTTCCTAATTTTGTCTTTTATCAGAATTTCAAACTATGTGATCCTGCTCTTTTTGAATATATTATTTTAGCCTGCTTCCCAGTGGCATTAATCACTTTATTCTAGTCAGCATAAAACAAAGAGTTCATGGAAATCCAGGTGTGTTTATCTCAGGTGGTAATCCTGGGATGAAGGGTGCCAGTGATTACCTGTGTTGATTATATCTTTTGAACCACATAGAACACAATAAAATTGTTCATCTGTTTTCTCTCCAACATGATTTAACTGAAGCGATTCATTAAGTGTCACTCTTTTTATGGGATGTTGACGTTATTCCAATTTCAGTGGCCGTGATACAAGTTGGCATGATTTTAGACACTTTTCATGAAATAAAAATGATTGCTTGGCTGAGATAAAGGTTCAGTCTGCTCATGGCAAGTGTTTGGTTTGGCCAGACTCTTTCATTGTCCATTGTTCATTCTAGAGAAACTGTCACTCAGCGTTATGAACTCAAACAGCTCAGGAAGGCTTATTTTGCTTCCTGGTTTATCTCTTGTAAGACTACTGCAAGTTCATTGAAGAACATAAATGAAATGGCATTAATAAATGACTGTTTAAAGCAGTTAAAATTTTATGGATCTTTTGGAAGAATTTTGTATGGTTTCCAGTTGATGCATTTAAGTTTGCTATCTACAAGAAAATCTAGTTGAAGGAAAATTTAACCCCATACCTTGTGTATTTACTTGGCTGTCGTTTTATGAAGGTATATCAGTCAGTTCTAGATAAATTTTAATGTAAAAAATTACCATGTCAAATTTCTCTCTTGGTATTTATAGTTTTCTGTGATTTATGTGACTTAAGATTTAGAGTACGTTGATAAAATTTTGCCCTTGAATTATAAGATTACAGTTTAGAGAATCTGTTAAATACCACCTAGTTTTACTGTGTATAGCACAGATAAGGAAATGGAGAACTGGAGGATTAAATAATAATTGTCAGGTCACAGAGTTAGTGGCATGGCTAGGACTAGACTAGAAGTCTCCTGGCTCCTGGTTTATTTTTCTACTAATTCACACTGCTGTGTTCTTTCCTCTTTTTCTCTTGACGTATTAACAAAAACTTAGAATTCCAACCTCTAAGATTGTTTGTTTTTCTGTTAGGAATTTCTGTGTAAAGATTTAGAATTTTAAACTCTCTGAACTCCTAATTTAGTTACCAGTCTCACCTACTTGGTTGCTTTAATGCCAAAACCAAGACACTCAAAATGCTTATATTTTTCTAGTACTTTGCACTTCAGCCTTTTCTTTTTATTTAGGTTATGTTATTCTTCAAAGGATTTTTTACTTAGTGTATCCCCTTTGGATAACAGTGCCCAGGCTTAGAATCAGGGATGTCAGCATTAACATTTTCACCTCGCCCTGTGTGTATCAACATGGTACGTAGATGTCATCCATCTCCAAACTTGCCACTGGATATTTCTGCCTCCTGGACAAAAACCCTTGTAAGAATAGAACGCCATTATTAGCGTTCTAATTATTAGGCATTAAGCGTATACTTCTTGTATGAATATTGAGACTGTAGTATATGGTACATACTTAGGTCTGCAAGGCCACAGCCCTGGGATGCATGGAGTCTCCCCTGAAGGGGAAGGTGATTTCTGATGGTTCCTCCCAATCCATCACCTGGGAAAGAGTAGGTCCTCAGATAAGGAGCTGCAGCTCAAAAGGAAGGGTTGCAGATACTTACCAAGGACAGGTAGACAACGTAGATGACCGATGGAGCCTCCAGAAAACTGGAGGCCACGTGCCCATTTGAAAGAGGCATCCACTGCTCAACTACAGCCAAATGTGGGACTGAGAGCCATGATTCCAGACCTTGTGTGCGTCTTCAATGCCAGAAAATGTTTTTGCTTTTAAAAAATGTCTTCTCTCCAAGTTTTCAATATGGATGACTAAATTTTTCAAACATGGTTTTTTAGGAGTTCCCATCATGGCTCAGTGGTTAACGAACCCAACTAGTATCCATGAGGATGTGGGTTTGATCTCTGGCCTCGCTCAGTGGATTAAGGATCTGGTGTTGCTGTGAGCTGCGGTGTAGGTCTCAGACACAGCTCAGATCTGGCGTTGCTCTTGCTGTGGCTGTGTTGCTGGCTGACAGCTGCAGCTCCTAGTCAACCCCTAGCCTGGGAACCTCCATATATCACAGATGCATCCCTAAAAATACAAAAAAAAAAAAGATTTTTTAAGTAGAGCAGAATCAACAAAATATATCTCTGGACCAGACATAGTTCATAGCCCACCAGTCTGAAGCTTCTGTCAGAAGCAAGTCTTGAGTCAGCAAAGTAGGAGATGACTTCTGAACCTTCACCCCTCGCTTTTGGAATAAGAGGAATCAGACTATCTAGTCTCATGCTCTTAAATGTTGGGAACTGGGATAATATAATATAATATAGGGCTGCACTGGGAATTAGAATGGGATAGAAGTAGTACCCACAAAAAATTAAATCTCCTCTAATATGCCTGATTATCTAGTTTCATGCCATTTCTATGTTAATTTTTCTGTAGTTGTTTATAGAAATTTCTTATGAATGCAGCCACTTTGCCGTGTTTGGGGTATTAAGGAAAAATAGTTGTGAATTCCTGAACCACAGTGTCAAAGGGGAAACACCTGCATCTTCATGGCCTGCAAGTGGTTGTAGGGATCATGAGAGGGAAATCCCAAAGGGGAAGGTGAATTCTGGAGGATAATAGTTGGGTTTTGAGGTCCTGCTACATCATCTGCTGTAGAGATTCTCCCTGCCTTACCAGCCTTGCAGGATAAGATGTTTGTTTTTATAAAGCAAGTTGTCTGTCTTCTTACACCTTTCTGCTGATTTGTTTTGTTATTGACTACGTTATACCCTTAGAGTCTGTTTATTTGGTTTTTATCCCCAGGAAATGCTTTTGTCCTCACGTTTTTTGGCTATGCCTGCGGCAAGTAGAAGTTCTGGGGTAAGGGCTCAAACCTGTGCCACAGCAGTGACCCGAGCCATGGCAGTGACAACACCAGATCTGTAGACTGCTAGGCACAGGGGAACTCCTGCCCTTTTTTTTTTTTTTGCCTCCAGTTTGAAAAAGCCAGATACCAGAAAATATATTTAGCCTCATCAGTCATTCCTACTGTGTATTAATAAATTAATCAGTTTTTTTTTTTAATTTGAACTGGCTCTAATGAGGGAAATCTAAGGGAGAGAACCTGAAGGACAGAGGTGGGAAGGGGGAGAATTAATGTTGTGGAAGAAACCTGAGGAAGGAAGGAGGCAGGGCTTAGGAGAGACATTTTGTCTTTTTTACTTCTGCCCTCGCCTGGTCTGATAAAGTTCCCATTCATTATTTCCTAAGCTGGACTCATCGTTTTGGGAATGATGAACTGAGGTCTGAGAGCTGGAACAGGTCATGTGACCCAAAGGAGCAAACAACCCAGAAGCACCGAGACATCTGAGAAATTCCTCTGAAATGAAGGATAGAGACTAAAACAGGGAAACAGAGATTCTGCAAGAACACTCAGAGTTGTCACTCTTAATATACTATGAAATATAGAAGAAAATATTGTATCCACAAAAAAAAAGAGAAAAACACTTTTGAAGATCCTACTCTGGAAAAAAAATAGCATAAATTATAAGCCCAACATAAAGTATGATAAATAAAGATAAGAATATCTTCTAGAAAGACAAGAAGAGAAACAAAGAAATATAAAATAGGAAACAAAAATAAGAAAAATTAGAGGACTGGTGAAAGATGCTTACCGCTCAAATAATAGGCTTTCTCAAAAGAGCAAAGAAAACACAGGGGAAGAAATCATCAACAAAATGGCCTGTGAAATTGTCCTCCAAACTGAAGGATGTGAGTTTCCTGATGGAAGGGGTCTACCAAATATCACCTGCCACAGAACTTAAGGCACACGTCGTTGTGAAGTGTCATAACATAAGGGACAAAGAAAAGATTTGTCAGACTTACAGAGGAAAAATAAAACAGGACAAATATAAAAGATTTGGAATCAGAATGGCTTCTGGGGGCTCAGGAGCTTAAGAACCCAACATAGTGTCTGTGAGGATGCGGATCCGATCCCTGGCCTCTCTCAGTGGGTTAAGGATCTGGTGTTGCCACAGGCTGTGGCACAGGTTGCAGATGTAGCTCAGATCTGGTGTCGTTGTGGCTGTGGTATAGGTTGGCAGCTGCAGCTTGGATTCAACCCCTATCCTGGGAATGTCCATATGCTGCAGGTGCAGCTGTAAAAAGAAGAGACCAAAAAAAAAAAGAATGGCTTCTGACTTATCAAAAACAATGACCAACATTAAATGAGCATTTGTTGTCTTCAAAATTTTGAAGAAAAATTGTTTCCAACTTAGAATTCCTTACCAAATGATTAATGAAGCATAAGGATAGAATAGAAATGTTTTCATGCTTGCAGAGTCTCAGAAAAAATGTATTTCCCATGCCTGATTTCTTAGAAATCTACTAGGTCTCCAAAAAAAGGAGTTAACCTAGGAAGAAAAATATTTGGAACCATGAAACGGAAAGTGAAAACAAGTTAGAAATGAAGCATAGTGGTCACTGGAACCAGTCTGGACTAGAGCAGGTCAAAGGCTCCAGGAGAAATTTTTCTTACTAAATTTGATGGAATATCTATGAATCTTAAATTATTGTGAGGAAAATAACAATTATCTAAGAATCTGAGCCTGAATTCATGAAAATATAGAAAACTAAACAAAAAACAAGTATTAGCTTTAGGGAAAACAACACATTGTTCAAGAAAAGAAAAGTAAGACGTTCCTGTCATGGCTCAGCAGAAATGAATCTGACTAATAACCATGAGGATGCGGGTTTGATCCCTGACCTTGCTTAGTGGGCTAAGGATCCAGCATTGCCGTGAGCTGTGGTGTAGGTTGCAGACGTGGCTCGGATCCTGAGTTGCTGTGGCTGTAGTGAAGGCCGGCAGCTACAGCTCCTATTAGACCCCTAGCCTGGGAACCTCCATATGTTGCGGGTGCGGCCCTAGATAAGGCAAAAAGACCAAATAAATAAATAAATAAATAAACAAACAAATAAATAAACGACAATATGCTGCCAAATATTTTTGATTTTTAAAAGGGTCAGTGATGCTTCCCTTAGCATCTTTATTAACTGGCAAAGGGATGACACTTTGCCTTTTATATTAAATCTGGTAAAGAACAGAATAGACTCTCAAGGTAGAGAAGAATTGTAAAGGCTCTATGTTCCATCTGTCCCTTTGGTTGTCTTTCAACTATCTTCCACTGTATTCTCAAGCCTGTGCTTAAATACATCAAAGATTGTTAAACATACTTGTACAGAGTGGAACTTTTAGAAATATCTGCTAATGAGGATATATTGATAAGTACACTTCAATGAGAAGAATGCATTTCTTCATTTCTTTCTTTCTTGTCTGGGAGTAGCAGAGAAAGAGAATTGCGCTTCAAAATACATTTTCTATGCCGAAACGCATTTTCTATGCGTCTAGAGATTCTCATACTAAGTGAAGTAAGTCAGAAAGAGAAAGGCAGATGCCATATGATATCACTTATATGTGGAATCTAAAATATGGCACAAATGAGCCTATCTACAAAACAGAAACAGACTCACAGACATAGAGGACAGACTTCTGGTTGCTAAGGGGAAGAGGGAAGGAGTGGGATAGATGGGGAGTTTGGGATTAGTAGATGCAGACTATTACATTTAGAATGGATAAGCATCGAAGCCCTACTGTACAGCACAGGGAACTATATCCAGTCTCTTGTGATACAACACAATGGAAGATAATATGAGAGAAAAAAATATATATATATATCTATGACTGAGTCACTTTGTTGTACAGCAGAAGCTGGCACAACATTGTAAAAGCCTGAGGTACTACAACTGTGGATAATTCTGCAATCCCTTCAGTAAATGTACATTAAATGCCTAATATGTTGCAGGGCTTTATGCAAGGTACCGGGCATACTGTAGTGAAATATAAAAGGCAAGGGCCCAAACCTCTGCTTTTTTGCCTTATGCATGATGTAAGGCCGTCAATGTCAACCTATTTCTTTCTCCCGTTCCTTCCTTCCTTCCTTCTTCCCTCCCTCCCTCCCTTCCTTCCTTCCTTCCTTCCTAGGGCTGCACCTGTGGCATAGGGAAGTTCCCAGGCTAGAGGTCAAATTGGAGCTGCGGCTGCTGGCCTACACCACGACCACAGCAATGAGGGATCTGGGCCGTGTCTGTGACCTGCGCCACAGCTCACGGCAGTTCTGGATCCTTAACCCACTGAGCAGGGCCAGGGATTGAATCCATAAGCTTGTGGATACTAGTTGGTTCTTAACCTGCTGAGCCACAATGGGAACTTGTCAACTTATTTTTCAACTCTGAGCTCAGTCAGTCTTCTTGTGGCACATGGCTGGGGCCAGGAAGAGAACATGCGGAGGCCAGGCCGACAGAGGGCATCCGAAGGGCCGAGAGCGGTAGAGAAGCATTTTGGAGTCTCTGTTGAAGGAAAGCAACACTGCCCTTGCAATACAGTTGATAGACTTTAATATTAACACAGACTCTGAGCAATTGCAAACAGAATAACAGAGTTGTTTGCTTTGATATACAGCAAAGCAGTGTATCTGTCACCCTAGCTATACAGCATTGTACAAAAAGACAGCAGAACATGAACAGTAGAGGGAAACCAACGGAAGTGGTTCCAGATGAAGACAGTTTTCCTAATTACATTGGTGAAATTCACCAATACCCAATAACGGGAGACTGGAAATTCATACTAGAACCCCTGTACATAATTTGTACTTTGCTCTTTGTAATTATACTCAAGTAAATTGTAGAGGAATCTGTGTGTGTTCTCCTTCCATAGTATAAATTAAATCATTTTAATGATTCCCTTCCCCTTTTTTTAAATTAAAAGCAATTCATTATGCTCGTGATATACCTCCAGTACCTAGCATAGTGCCTGTGTGTAGCCCTTTGTCATGTTTTCTGGCTGCCCAGGCCTTTTGAGTACTCTTCCTATGCTTAGCTAAGGTCTCACCTTACAAATCCTACCTCCCCAAAGTGGAATCAAGAAAACAAATTTCCCAGCCTCTCTTGCAGCGAAGACAGGCATGTGCCCATTATCCCCTCACCCGCTGCACCCAGAAGGGACTTGAACTCAGAAGAGAGCTTTACCCCACAACTCGCTTTTCTAGCAAAGGTAGTGACTGAAGCATCAGGCTTTCTCCTCCAGTAAGCTTTCCCTGAGCGTCCCCCTTCCCTCTCCAGGACAGTCTGGTTTGATGCCCCTTCTGTAGGTCTACTTTTTCATTGTGCTTTCTCATGGTATTATAGTAATTAGCATCTTTTATTAGGTTCTGATCTGCTGTGACAGAGTACTGCTAGCAGCTCTTACAGACCCACGCCAAAAATACATAGTGAATCAAACACAAAAGAAGCTTCCCTTTCCTGATCTCGTAATGTCAGAATGGTATCTGGGCTCAGCAGTCAGCCCACCTGCAGGAGGCAGTTCACGGATCCAGGCATCTTCCATCTTCCATCGCACGGCTTTGCCATCTGTACCATGTAGCTTCCAAGGCTCATCTGAAGCAGCCCAGAGGCAAAGGGCATGAGGAAGCACACCCCGGGGCTTTTATAAGCCAGACTCTGAAGCTCTGTGTATCACTGCTGCTCACATTCTGTCGCTCAGAGCTCAGCCACATGGCTACACCTAACGGGCAAATACAGCCCCGCTTCCTGTACCTTCTTCCAGATAAGAATACGTGGACACCAGAAATTTTTTTTTTTCTTTTTAGGGCCACACCCACAGCATATGGAGGTTCCCAGGCTAGGGGTCCAATCGGAGCTACAGCTGCCGGCCTATACCGCAGCACCAGCAACGCAGGATCCAATCCGCATTTGTGACCTACACCACATATTGCAGCAATGCCAGATCCTTAACCCACTGAGCGAGGTCAGGGATCGAACCTCGTGGTTCCTAGTCAGATTCGTTTCCGCTGAGCCACAGCGGGAACTCCGACACCAGAAAATTATGATGAAGGGCCATATCTAACTTTCTGTCTTCTCGCTTGCTTCTCCTCGGCTAGGAAAAAGGATGACAGTAAGAAGGCTAATCATGCAGTAACACTGTAAATCACAGACAGCTGTAGCTCTTATCTGGATTCTCTTTTCTTGGCTCTTCAGCGCATTTTGCTAAATGTTTCTGTTGGGGGGCACATATTCATTGGATTGTTATTTCTGAACGTTCTGCCTAAAACCGCTTTTATCTCCAGGCTCCCCATGTGTCACTTTGAAAGGGAAAGTGCTTAGCCTGCAGCCTGGGCACCACATGTGTTCTGAGGGGCTGGCAGGCGGAAGAGTTAGGAAGTTCCAAATCATTGCCTGTTGGCCACCCACAGGCTAATGAAGGAAATGTCTTTTTTTTCCTCCCCCTCTCCCTCTACTGGATCTAGGTGCTGTATCAACGGCCAGGGAGAGCTGGGAATACGACTCCGGTGCCAGGGACCTCCAGAGCCCGGACTTGCAGACTCAGTCAGCCCTACAGAAGCTTCTTGAGTGTGGGGGGAGCTCTTGGCACCAGCAGGCTGCCGCTCTCCACAAGCTGCTCCCACAGTCCCCGTGTTTTGGCAGCTCCGTAGGAGGCAGCTATCTGGAACTGGCCAACACGGTAAGTACTTTCCGGTTCATAGAACATGTCTTTAGGATGGTGTGTATTCCAATGCAAATATTTAAATTCTGCACTCCAGGGGACATATCGGGTATTGTCTTTTTTATTAATCTACACCTTGTGCCATATCCAATATTCCAGTGATGTTAAGTGTTCCAAATATTTATGATGGGTGACTTCACTGACATTATTCAGAGGAGAGTTGTCTCCTAAAAAGTGTTTTAAGTCTGTACCTTGTCCAGATTTGATTACTAGAATAGCTCCATTGGCTTCACCATAGCTAGAATGCTTTTCTGACAACAGACATTACACATTAATCAGTATCATCCTTTGTGCTCCCTAACTTGGACTTGACTCACTTGGAAAACAAAGAGGAAAATATGTCATTGAAAGCTTGGTAGTTGTTTCTGCTTGCACTTTAAAAACATAATCTGGGAGTTCCCACCGTGACGCAATGGGATCAGCGATGTCTCTGGAGCTCTGGGACTCGGGTTTGATCCCCTGCTGGCGCGGTGGGTTGGGGACTCTGATGTTGCTG
This sequence comes from Catagonus wagneri, assembly GCA_004024745.2. Taxonomy (NCBI): domain Eukaryota; kingdom Metazoa; phylum Chordata; class Mammalia; order Artiodactyla; family Tayassuidae; genus Catagonus; species Catagonus wagneri. The sequence continues at coordinate 31,047,492 of PVHT020004020.1, forward strand.
CAGCAGTGGCTCAGACTGATCCTTAACTTGGGAACGCCATATGCCACAGAGTAGCCAAAAGGGAAAAAAGAAAATTCTGTTGAAAACTGTGGAACCACCTAGAATTCCACTCCTTAAATTTCCCTTTTACCTCAGGAGAAATCAATACCGTGATGACCTTTGCGTGACCAGCTATAATGTTCCCTTTTAAGTTGGAACTGGGGGACGAGAGTGGGTGGCTAATGGCCTGAGCCATTTTGGGGTGACATGCAGATAGTTTATAAATTAAGATTGCTCTCCAACCACGGTGTGAAAGGTTCAGAAACCTACCTTGCTTTTTGAAGCTGAAGTTTGAAACCAAAGGTTGTTTGAGCCTCTTGACAACTTCATCTATGTATGTTTTCAAGCTGTTTGGAGATAGACCAGCGGTTTTCAGACTGTGTTTGAGGTATATTTTCTTTCTTTTTTTTTTTTTTTTGCCTTTAGGGCCTTACCCACGGCACATGGAAGTTCCCAGGCTAGGGGTCAGATCAGAGCTACAGCTGCTGGCCTGCAGCTATAGAAATGGGGGATCCGAGCCACATCTGTGACCTACACCACAGCTCATGGCAACGCCGGATCACTGACTCACTGAGCAAAGCCAGTGATCAAACCAGCATCCTCATGAATACTAGTTGGATTCGTTTCCGTTGCGCCACGACGGGATCTCCGAGGTATATTTTCTAATTCTGATACTTTTGGTGACATGTTTAAAGGTGCCAACAATCCTTAATATACCAGTAGTAAATAAAATACAGTCATCAGACAAATCCCAATTAAAAGACATTCCACAAAATACTTGACCGGTACTGCTCGGAACTGTCAAGGATATCAAAAGTAAGGAAAGCCTGAGAAAGGGAAACTGTCACAGCTAAGAGAAGCCTTACATTTATGACAGCTAAATGTAATGTTGGACCTTGGTTGGGACATTAGGTAAAAACCAAAGAAACCAGGATAAATTATGGATCTTAGTTAATAATCATGTATCGGTATTGATTCACTAATTGTGACACTATATCATAATAATGTAAGATTTTCATAATAGGGGAAACTGGGTGTGAAGTATAGGAGAACACTTTGTCCCATCTTTGCAAGTTTTCTGTAAATCTAAAACTACTGTAAAATTAAAAAAAATTTAAACACAGTTTCTGCTAGAGTGTGACTATATCTCATAAAAGCTATAACAGCACCCATAGTTATTGCACTGTTTGTTACCTGGATACCCTTCAGGGACATTCTTGCTCAGTTTGAGTTGAACTTTTAACTGTCCTAGTCTCACCTACCTGAGCGCCCAGGAGACTAGGCAAGCAGCAGGAAATAAATCATCTTTCTCTGGCATGGACCTGGACTTAGGCTATCCTTTTACAAGTAATTTTCAACAAGTTGGGCTTTTCTTTGTACTCAGTTCAGGCTTCTTCCCTTTGACCTTCTGGCCTTCACACAGAGTGTCTCTCGTGGCTGGAGAGAACCATCCAGGAAACACGATTCAACTTAGCTAAATGGACTTAGCACCACAGAGTGGCAGAGAAACTGCCACCGCAATCTGCAGCCTGTTCCTAAAGCGATTTGCAGAAATGAGACATTCCATGTAGAAAGTTTTGGTTTGGTAAAGAAGAGATGCAATGGGAAAGATGTACTGTCTGTTCTCTGATGAATTTTCTCTCAAAGATTTGCATTTCAGGAAAGAGTCCAAGTATAAATTGTAATGCTATAGATTCTGAGTAGTGACATATGTAAGTCTTATAAAGCACACAATACAACGGAAGGGTTTTTGTTTTGTTTGCCTTGTATTCTTTTTTTTTTTTTTTCCAGCCATACCCATGGCATATGGAAGTTTCTGGGCCAGGGATCCAATCTGAGCTGGAGTCAGCTGCACTCAGCACCAGAACTGCAGCAACACTGGATCCTTAACCCACTGCACCACAGCAGGAACTCTTGAAGTTTTATTTTCTAGCTGCAACACTGTTAAATTCCTGAACAAAATACCCATTTCTCCATAGACTCTTCTAGCCGTGCTATTGGTATTTAAGTATTCGTTCCCAGGTTTATTAATATTTTTAAGAAAAAATAGTAATTCATTGATGATGATTAAGTAATTATAACTAATTATATCATAAAGAAGTCATGCACAAGATGTAAAATATTTGAGCCAATGTAGAAAGTTGATGAAAAGATAAAGCCATCATTTGTCTCTTCTGTTCTTCACTCATTTCAAAGGTCTTTACCATTTTTTTTAAGTATCCCTGAGTTGCTTTTATTTATTTGTTTGTTTGTTTATTTTTCTTTTTAGGGCCTCACCCGCAGCATATGGAGGTTCCCAGGCTAGGGAAAGTGTGAGCTGAAATGACAGTTTTGTATACATATGCATACCCTCCTTCTTACTGACCAAGGAATGCATCAAGGTGACACAGCTTGATGCCACCAATTCCAAGTCTCCCTGGGGATGTGACGAATTTCCCTGGAGATAAAAAATTCACAGGACTCTATTTCTTTCTATTCCCTACAGGAAGTAACCACTCTCAGGATCTAAGACATAGGCGAAGGATCATGTGGGGGGGGTTTTCTCATAGAAAGGAGGTGAGGTTGATGGGGGTGGAGGTGAGGATAAAAGATAAAGAAGAATGAAAGAATTTTCCATTAAGAGAAATGAGAAAGGGAAAGAGTCAGGAAGAGGTTGATCTAAAGGCCTAATCTAAAGGTGACAACTGGAGGTAATTTAGACAGAAATTACCCCTGTAAAAGTGCGTCATTTGTTAGCTCCTATCCACATTTCTGTTCTCACTAGCAGTAAACAAACAAAAAAGGATAGAGTGTTGAAATGTAGTTTTCACAAAAGGAAAAAAACAGGACTTTCAGATAAATACAGGGTGACCATTTTTCTTAAGATTTGTATAGTTTATTCTGGAACCCAGAGGAATAAAGCCAATTCACAGAAGAACAGAAGAAAAAGAATGCTGGAATAAGATTGCAGGAAGGTACAAAACTAGTTAATGCCTTACCAGGGCAAGTAAAATGTAGCACTGGAGGTTATCTTTTCTGCTGGAGAATAATAATTTGTATCAGTTAAAAACCTTTGATAATTTGGCAACCTTCTGCAAATTAACAACCACGTTTAAAGAATCTATACCCAGGAGTTCCTGTCATAGCTTGGCAGAAATGAATCCCACTACTATCCATGAGGATGTGGGTTCGAACCCTGGCCTCACTCAGTGGGTTAAGGACCCAGCATTGTTGTGAGCTGTGGTGTAGGTCATAGACAGAGCTGGGATCCTGAGTTGCTGTGGCTGTGGCGTAGGCTGGCAGCTACAGCTCCGATTTGACTCCTAGCCTGGGAACTTCATGAAAATGAAGATTTTCTTTAAGGGTCATTGCTATTATTATTACTGCTATTAATAGAAGAAAATCTGCAAATGAAGGATCTGTGGTTTATATTCTGTATTTTTTTTTCTTTTTGCTTTTTCATGGAGAGATTTTCTGTTCTCGATTAGAGGAATCTGAACTTGCTGTTACTTTCCGCTGTCCTTAGCTTTGTGTCTGTTTCTACCATGCATGTGTCATAAATGGAAGAACTTATGTAATGGTCAGAGGAATCCTTTTCCTACCGTATCATCTATGCAGACTGTGAAGAGAGAATGTGACTCTCCTTACCAACAGGTTGTCATCAACAAGGCATACAAAGAGCAGGCCCACCACCCTTCAGAAGCTTTTAACCTTGAAAATTGTCATGGTCCATGCACATGGGTCAGAAAGAGGATCTTCCAGGGAGTTCCCATTGTGGCGCAGTGGTAACGGACCCAACTAGTAACCATGAGAACGCCGGTTTGAACCCTGGCCTTGCTCAGCAGGTTAAGGATCCGGTGTTGCCATGAGCTGTGGTGTAGGTTGCAGACCCAGCTCAGATCTGGCATTGCTGTCTGTGGCTGTGGCGAAGGCTGGCAGCTGTAGCTCCAATTAAACCCCTAGCCTGGGAACCTCCATATGCCGCAAGTGCGGCCCTAATAAAGCAAGAAAAAAAAAAAAAAAGAGGAATTTTCCAGCACAGCCAAGTGAAGAGAAAGTAGAGTTTATTGAGATAAGAGACTCTGCTAGGTCAGCGGGATGACTTCCTGATGACCAGGGAGAGCCGACTCCGAGCTGTTTTTATAACCCAGGGAGAGGCGAGTGGTGTCAGGATATTCCCGCTGACCTGCTGATTGGTTATGATTGGTTATGATACATTTGCTGGCTGGTTGGGAGCATGTAATGCCCCTATAGGGGCAGGGCGAGGAGTGGGCCACATACCTTTCCTAGTAGGGGGAATAGGAACAAGTAGACCAGGTCACTCAAGATAGGGGAGGGGCCATTACCATGAGACTGGTGGGTCCATGATAAGGGTCTGGTAATTTCTGTCTTGGCCAGAGGCTTTGCGCTCAGTCTTCTTGCAGAGGCCTTGAAGTCCAGCAGGAATAAACAGAGCACCCGCACAACAAATGCTCAAACCACTAGGAACAATTGCTCCCAGATATTGCAATTTCATGGATGGGTAAGATTTCAAAAGATTTACACTTGCCAGATTTTTATGTTGCTGAAAGTCAAAAGCCATTCTGGGGAGGGAGGAACTGGATCAGGAAGAATGGTATAAAAATGAGAAATGTCAGCATGCACTTCAAATGTGACAAGAAAAGCATAAAGGCTATCACGATTGCTTGAGTTCAGACTTTACACTGGAAGGAAGGTTAGATGTGAACCCTAATTTCTTAGTTCTAATGAGCATCTCTTCCTGGGAACTGGAAATTGAAAAAAAAAAAAAAAGCATCCCTTTGAAGAAAAATGTGTTTCTTAAATCAACCCCAGCGACTTTTCCATACAAAGAACTCTTAAGGATACTGGCAAAAGCCACTCTGTACTACCTGATATCACTATCTAGTATCATTTCATACAAGAAAGGACTTTTAGCACCCAAGGTTTTAGGTCTCTCTAAATAAGTAAATAAATGAAAAGATAAATTTAACTTCAGGGGGAATTCACCGGTTTTTTGTTTTGTTTTGTTTTGTTTTGTCTTTTTGTCATTTTAGGGCTGCACCCATGGCATGTGGAGGTTCCCAGACTAGGGGTCTAACAGGAGCTGTAGCTGCCGGCCTTCGCCACAGCCACAGCAACGCGGGATCCGAGCTGCGTCTGCAACCTACACCACAGCTCACGGCAACACCGGATCCTTAACCCATTGAGCAAGGCCAGGGATCGAACCCACAACTTCATGGTTCTTAGTCGGATTCGTTAACCACTGCGCCGCGACGGAAACTCCCACAGTTGTTTTTGGTTCTAACATTTCTTCACTAACTGAGGGGAGTAGCTAAGGATGTGGACTTTAGCCACACATATCCTGCTCCTAGGTCTGACTTTGGACAGGTCACTTAACCTCTTTTAGTCTCTGCATTAAGGAAAATGGGAATAATAATACCTCCCTCTTATGGTTGTCATAGGAATTAAATGGATGATGCATGCAAATTGTTTGATACAATGCCTCATGAAAAGAGGTTCTCAGCAAAGAGTAGTGGTTGTTAGGGCTGTTTCCCTGAGCTCATTAGCAGAAACAGATCCTGAGAGTTACTTACAAGTGGATACATTTGGAGTCCAATTTGGAAGTAAAATTTCAGAAAAAATGAGATCACTCAAGGAGATGTCAGGGTATTTACTGAGCACTTTTTTAGGAGCTAGGAGCTGCCTCAAAGATGTCATTAAAAATTATAGTGAAAAGGAGTTCCCTGGTGGCCTGGTGCTTAAGGATCTGGCATTGTCATTGCTGTGGCTCGAGTCGCGGCCTTGGCACAGTTTCGATCCCTGGCTGGGGAACTTCCTCACGCCACAAGCATGACTAAAAAAAAAAAAAAAATTATAGAGTTCCCTTTGTGGCTTAGCGGTAACGAGCTAGACTAGTATCTATCGGAATGCGGGTTCTGTCCCTGGCCTCTGTCAGTGGGTTAAAGATCCTGTGTTGCCATGAGCTGTGGTGTAGGTCACAGACGCTTCTCAGATCCCATGTTGCTGTGGCTGTGGCGTAGGCCAGCAGCTTTAGCTCCAATTCCACCCTGTGAACTTCCATATGCTGCAGGTACAGCCCTAAAAAAAATTAAAATTAAAAAATAAAAAATGAAAATGAGGGTATGGTGTTCCACATCAAATGATCTGCTTAATGTGATGGAGAAGAAGGGAGACTAAATCAAGGGCGGGTGTCCTGACAGCCCAGCACTGACACCACCTCGCCCGTGCCCTGTGCTGGGGTCCATGTCTTCCGTCCTTGGCAGAAGAAATAGCTGCTGGTGGGAGGCAAGGGACCCCTGCCTCTGTCCTTAGCATCTTTGCTATTGGACTCTATGTAGCCCTTCTCCATGCTGGATGTTACTGGGTTGCCCCTCTTTATGTCCTTTAATCTCTTTTGAGAGTTAATGTTCAGGCAGAACACTCTAGGATAGACACCCATTTGTTCAAATCTTGGCATACCTTTGAGGCAGAATACTAACTCAGGTGGTTAGTGTAGGAGCATGGGCTTCAGTGCATTCTTTGATATGGCTGTTGATTAACATTTGTGGTTCAAGGGCTCCAGGGAGTAACATCCCCACAGGCCTTGTTTACTATAGAGAGAGTACCTGTGCCCAGATGGACATGAATCCCTAATCCCCTGTGACTCTGTTTACGGGAAGAGAAGGGCAAAGAAACCATGAGACTTAAGGGACATTTCCACCCCTATTGGACAAGGACTGATATAGGTAATTGGGCAAGGCCAATGGGAGAAAACCACATCTTTCTGGACCCCGTGTTGGTACCCCCACACACACCTTTAAGGGATGAAAACCCCTATAGGACAATAGAGAGGGGGCTCTTCTTCCCCCTTCCAGTCTGTCCTGGGAGCTGTTTGCTTCCCTGTAATAAAGACTTTGCTTGTTTGCTGCCTGTGTGTTCACGAAGTTCATTTTTCGGCTGCCGAACAAGAACCCGGATTCCGGTAACATCCTTCCAGCATCACTTTAGTGCCATCCCCCCCCCTCACCGCCCTACAACCTGGTCCCCTCTCCCAGGTGCCCCTGCTTCCCCTCGATTCAGCCTCTGAGAGGTGAATCCTGGCCCTGCAGGGGCCCCAGCGCTGCTGCCAGCTGGCATCTCGCAGGCGTCTCTTCTGGATGCCAGTATCTGAGCCACACCGTTTGTCAGATATTTTTAATACCTCTTCTGTCCTTTTGGCAATCTGTTGGACCGAAAACAATACATTTATTTTTTTAGGGCCTGATAAGAGTGTGTGTGTGTGGGGACAGATAGGAAGATGATGGGGAGCCATCAAATCTCACTCTCTTAATAATTTACATTATTTTTAAAATGATTCTCCTGCATAGTTCACCAGGGTTCAGGTTTTGTTCTGTTTTCTACTGTCTTTGGGGTAAAGATCTCTGCTTTCCCAGGGTAAAAGTATTTTGCAAATTTTAAAGTACACACTAGAGGGCAGTGGCCCCATATCTAGAGACCTAGCAATTACCACCGTCTTCGCGTTTCTCTGCCCTTCCTGTGTCTGGGGGCAGGCGGGGGTGGGGCCTTCCTCCACATCATACAAATGCCATTTATGTCTGAAGTGTTTTATGAAAATAGATCAGCTGCTTGGCAGTACCCTGTCTATCATTTCTTGTTTCTTTTCCATCCTTCTTCCAGTGATTTATCTCTGCAGTTGTAGCAACAAGAGTTGTATTAACATCTTAATGACCTTTTTCAACCTTCTTCTTTTTAAAGACAAGGCCAAGGAGAGGTGGGAAACATAGGTTCCCCATTTGGAGTAGCGAGGTTTTCTGTCTTTGCATCTTTGCAAATTAAGAACGAGGAAGAAGAAAGGAACAGTGAGGTATTCTCGTAATTTGCATGTGCAGAGGCAAAAAGCATTTACGGGAGTCTGCAGAGCTGCCCCCTTCCTCATGAACACCAGGGAGAATCATGTTTCAGCTCACTTTGCCTCTCCAGCCTGTTTCTAAGTAGGAGAGTCCTGCGCACTTGGTGGGGCAAAGCTGACCTGTACCATCAAGGGCCGGCGGGAATGAAAGTACTGAGAGAGAGCAGAGCCGCTCGGCTGGGTGGGTGCAGAGCTCTGAGTTAGCCGAGAGAGAGGTTCCAGTGCAGCTGAACAGTGTGGTGACGCTCAAGAGGAAAGCAAAGGGACCTTGAGAAGTTAGTGGGTTATTTATGCATCTGCCATTGATGGAGTCCGAGGAACCTAACGGATTAGATTTATTTTTAATTACTTTTGGTTGTCGGACTGTTTCTTTGAAAAGAATAACCCTCTGAAACCGGATTATGTGAGTCCCTCGATGTACAGGCCTCCCTCAGACCCCTGCAGTAAAGCAAATGTGGAAATAAAGTGAATCACATGACTGTTTTGATTTCCCTGTGCATATAAAAGTTATGTTTACACTATACTGCAGTCTTTTAAGTATGCAATAGCATTATGTCTAAAAAAACAAGGTATATACTTTAATTTAAAAATATTTTATTTGAGTTCCCGTTGTGGCTCAGTGGTTAACGAATCCGACTAGGAACCATGAGGTTGCGGGTTCGATCCCTGGCCTTGCTCAGTGGGTTAAGGATCCGGCGTTGCCGTGAGCTGTGGTGTAGGTTGCAGATGCGGCTCGAATCCCGCGTTGCTGTGGCTGTGGCGAAGGCTGGTGGCTACAGCTCCTGTTAGACCCCTAGCCTGGGAACTGCCGTATGCCGCAAGTGCGGCCCTAGTAAAGGCAAAAAATATATATATATTTTTATTGCTAAAAATGGCTAACCATCACCTGAGCCTTCAGCGCGTCTTAGTAGTAACATCAAAGATCACTGATCACAGATCACCATAACAAATGCAATAATAATTTAAAGGTTTGGGAGTTCCCTGGTGACTCAATGGGAAAAGGATCTGGTATTATCACTACCGTGGCTCTAATTACTGCTGTGGCACAGGTTGGATCCCTGGCCCTGGAACTCCTACCTGCTGTGGGCAGAGCCAAAAAAAATTTGAAATATTGCAAGAATTACCAAGAAAGTAACACATAGAAACAAAGTGAGCAAAATGCTGTTGGGAAAACAGCACCTAAAGACTTTTCCACAACCTCTCAATGTGTAAAAATTGCCGTTCTCTTCGAAGGGCAATAAAGCAAAGCACAGTAAAACGAGGTATGCTTGTATAAATGTTATATATTGAATGAATTTGCTGGGGGTTGCTTTTGAACTTGTGAAATCTGAAGCAATTGTGTTCCTTTCTATTTATTTTTAAGTGTTGGTTCACTGTGTTTACTCTTAAATATAGTTGGGAGGTAAGATACTCTTTTTTTGGATTCACCCAACCAGGTCCTGAGTGGGAAAAAGAACACCTGGACCATCTTAACAACTTGTGCTTTGCAACAGCCTACAACATGAGACTGTCTGCATTTCTCTCAGCATTGCTAATATTTATTGAGCATTTACTATATATTACATATTGTGTTAAGTGCTTTGCAAAGATTATCTTGCTTCATTTTCACCACCTCATGCCATAGGCATGGTTATGATCAGTTTCCACATGAGGAACTTGAGGATTAGAGAGGTTGCCTGGGATGAAACAGTGAGGATGCAGTAGGCTGAGCTTTGAAACCAGGTTTGTCTGCCTCTGAGCTTGTTACCAGGGGACAGAGAGAGGCTGCAGGCCATTCCGTCGTGAAATTATTCCTTTTCCTGACCAGCCCTGCAGGGTGCGTTGCTGTCTCACACACCCTGAGCTGAGTTTAGAGTCTTGATCTTATTCATCCATAGGACAGCAAACCTTGCCCTGACTGTTCTGGGATGTCCTGGGCCAACACACATACACAGACACACACACACACACAGACACACACACACACACAGTAACTGGTTAGGTTTTCATTTCTCTGATTTTCTATAAGACGCTGTCATTGGAGAGTAATTAAAACTTCTCGTGGATTTATGGTGGGGCCTCCTGACATGGTTGTGTAGTTATTTATGCCCAGATGACAGGGGAGATTAGCATTAAATGCTGAATGAAATGCACCTGCCACTTTGGTGCAGTTAGAGGCATCTATCAAAGATGCATTTGGAACCCAAAGACCTCAATTTAATTGCCAAGAATGCTGTAGGCTCTCTTCAGCTAGACTTAAAGGTGGAGAGAAAAAGTAGTTGGTGAGAACAGGGGTGGGCCTCAACTTGACTTGTCAGTAGATTCTTCGGGGGCAGAGGAGACTTCCCTTGCTCAGTCTTGTCTCGCTTGGTCTTTGAGGTAATAGTCTTTGTGCCACAGATGAGGGCAAAACCCTCTTTCAAAGACGGAAGCAGGCAGAAGGACTTGTATGTCTGTACTATTATTACTATTAATAATTGATCACTTGAGTTAAGTTTTTATTTGGGGTTGGATATTGAGGGAAGGGCCTTGCCTGTATCATCTCATCCACTCCTTAGATGGCCAGTCCCTCTTTCAAGCTGACCCCTTTCCCTACTGTGCCCTTGGTTTCTCTCGGGGAAGGGGAAGGGCACTGCTTATTTGTAACACTGGCGTTCACCTAAGGTCAAGAAGTAAACATTGCCAGTGACTAAGGCACAAAGAGATCAGCAGGTCTCTAATTTATGGTGTCCATTGTATCTCTGTTGAGGAGAAAAACTTGTTAGTTGTCCAATTTTATTTGATGTTTACAGATGTATGTTTCCTACTAGAATAATAATAATAAGTAGTAGTAGTCATATTGTAACAACCCAAATGTCAACTGCCCCCTTGTCCTGCAGTTTCAGTGGCTGGTCATCTCTGATTTTGCCCTATTGAAACCCAGATTTGGAACCCAGAGAGAAGAATCTATGATCACAAAAGAATTGGTGAGCACTACTGATTTCAGTAAGTGATGAGGAATGGAGGAGGTCTCTGCAGCCCCATACACAGGCACACATCCCTCCTATTAAGCAAGGAACTTGAGTCCACATTAGGTACCTCTGTCTTCCAGGGACCCTCCCTATCCCAGATCTGAAACTCCTCTGTCTATGTTCCAGTCCCTTCTCCCCAGCACTGACCTTGCTCACTCTTCTTCTTCTCCTTCTTAGAAGGATGCAAATTTCGCTCCTAATATGTTGTAGTTTACAAACTATTTTTTTGTCTTTTTAGGGTGCACCTGCAGCATAGGGAGGTTCCCAGGCTAGGGGCTGAATCAGAGCTGTAGCCGCTGGCCTTACACCACAGCCACAGCAACGCCAGATCCCATCCGCATCTGCAGTCTACACCAGAGCTTATGGCAATGCCGGATCCTTGACTCACTGAGCGAGGCCAGGGATCAAACCTGCGTCCCCGTGGTTGCTGGTCAGATTGGTTCACTGAGCCACGATGGGCACTCCCTATAACCTACCTTTTGTTACTAAGCTTGTTCTTAGCATCTGACGCTTCTCACTCTTTGTGATTTCTTTTTCATTTTAAATGATTTTCATTTTTTCCATTATAGCTGGTTTTACTCTCTTTGTGATTTTCAAGTGTTCCTTTCAAAGAGTCTTTCCCTACAAGGAATTCTAGGAGATTAAATTTTCATTTTGTTACGGAAACAGGCCTTGTTAAGACAGAGTTTTGAAATGAGGGACCATTTACAGATTTTAAATCCGAAATAATCTGGTATACTCCACCCCAGTTCAGATTCTTGAAGGGGCTCATTAGCAAGGGAATTTATGAAAATGAGAAAAAGGGTATTGAAAATGACTATGTCGGAGTTCCCGTCGTGGCGCAGTGGTTAACGAATCCGACTAGGAACCATGAGGTTGCGGGTTCGATCCCTGCCCTTGCTCAGTGGGTTAACGATCCGGCGTTGCCGTGAGCTGTGGTGTAGGTTGCAGACGCGGCTCGGATCCTGCGTTGCTGTGGCTGCGGCAAAGGCCGGTGGCCACAGGTCCGATTAGACCCCTAGCCTGGGAACCTCCACATGCCGCGGGTGCGGCCATAAACCCGCGGCCATAAAATGACAAAAGGCAAAAAAAAAAAAAAAAGAAAAGAAAAGAAAATGACTATGTCCATACTCTGTAGTGAGAAGCATAGAATATTCTTTGTAAGATTTCCGCAGAGGCTCAGTGGGTTAAAGATCCAACAATGTCACTGCTGTGGTTCAGGCTGCCGCTGTAGCATGGGTTCAGTCCGTGGCCTGGGAACTTCTGCATGCCATGGGTGCAGCCAAACACCCTCCCCCAAAAGAAAAAGCTCTGTTTAAAAAAAAAAAAAAAGAAAATTCGAAAGAATTTAATATAGCACCAAAACTGTATGTAAATAATATATGGTGATTTCTATAATAATAGTAACTTTCTCCCTAAAGTGAAACCAGATATGGCATTACTCTTGTCCTTAGTTTTGATGCATAATTAGACGTGAGAAATTCAAACCGTATCACATTCAAGCACATTTTCTCCATTTGTGCCCACTAATGCATTTAATCAAGACAAAACATCTAATTTACAACCAAAGGTGTAAATGAAACCCTAATTCATATATTTGCTCCTTGCCATCCTCCTCCCCCCAACACGCCCAGAGGCTTCTCACGTTATGTTTTTATAATGCAATGCAAATTCCCAGTTTCACTGCAGCTTTCCAGAGTTCAGGCGCATTAAGATCATGTCTCTGTTAGACCCTTTTGGCTAAAAATATTCCCAATGAATCCAAATAGGTAATTATAGTATGAGAGTGTAAAACTATATCACGATTGGCTATGGATGGGTGTTTGAAAATTCCTGTGACATGTAACTGTAGTGGTTACAAAATACAAGTTTATGCTCTTAAAAGTTGAAAGTCTGCCTTCAGATGAATTAAACCTTGATTGGAATGGCATCATGCATTGTAATACTTCCCATTAAGTAAATGGCTTTTAGTTGTTCAATAAAATATTCAAGATTATCACTGAGATTTTAGTATTCCTGGGCTGACAGCACTTATGATTCTGGGCGATTGCCTAAGAGAGCAACGAAAGACTTTGCAGGGGAGTCCAAGGAATAATATGAGAATAAGAATGGCCGATGTCCAGGAGGGGAAGAATTTTTACTGCAAACTTGGATTTGGCTCATTAGGAATATACTGAGAGAAACATAGGTAACCAGAATTTAATACGCTTCTCCAGACAGGTTTTACTTTGAAGCTGAAAAGTAGGTGGCCATACCTACTGTGTGAAGCACTGAAAGTTTGTCCACCTCTTTAAGCATTGCCCCTGTGCTGTTTTACAGAGGAGAGTTGCTGACTAGGATTTGTGGTGAGAAGGAAGCTCTTTTTCCTACCCTCTACACCTTATTTATCTCCATGTGGGATATAGAAATGGTGCCAAAATCATCTACAGAGTGAACAGTCCTCAACTTTTAGTTTCCTTTTCTAATGAGCTGAAGGGGGAGGCTGAAAGTCAGGAAATGATTATATGTAAAATGGCAGCTCCGAGTGACAGCTGCAGACTTGAATGAGTTTCCAGCTGCATTAGGATTGATTCTCAGAAAGAAATAGAGGTCATGTTATTGGTACCCTTTATGTATTTTTAAAAATATTTTCTACATCTTCAAATCTACCTAAAACCAGCATTTACAGTTTTCATAATGTTGAAGGACAAAAATCTTCTGTATTTTTAGTCCTTTTTATTTTATTTTATTTTATTTTATTTTTTTAGAAGAGTTTGAAAAGGATTGGTACTAAATCTTCTCTGAACATTTGGTAGAATTTGCCAGTGAAGCCATCTGGTCCTGGGCTTTTGTTTTAGATTAGTGATTTAATCGCCTCATAAGTAATTGGTCTGTTCAGATTTTCTGTTTCATCATGATTCAGTTTTGGTGGGTTCCATGTTTCTAGCGATTTATCCATTTCTTCTAGGTTGTCCAGTTTGTTAGCATATAATTGTTCATAGTTGTCTGTTGTGATTCTTCGTATTTCTATAGTTTAATAGCTCCTTCATTTCTGATTTTAGTCATTTGTCCTCTTTCTTTTTTTCTTGGTATATATAGCTAGCTAAAAGGTTGACAGTTGATTTTTTCAAAGAAGCAGTTCTTAGTTTCATCTTCCTTTTCTTTTTTTTTTTGTCTTTTTGCCTTTATGTAGGGCTGCACCCGCGGCATATGGAGTTTCCCAGGCTAGGGGTCTAACAGGAGCTGTGACCACCAGCCTTCGCCACAGCCACAGCAACTCAGGATCCGAGCCGCGTATGCAACCTACACCACAGCTCACAGCAACGCTGGATCCCTAACCCACTGAGCAAGGCCAGGGATCGAACCCACAACCTCATGGTTCCTAGTCGGATTTGTTAACCACTGAGCAACGAAGGGAATGCCCATCTTCCTTTTCTGATGTCTTATTAGTCTCTATATCTTTTTTCTTTCTTTTTTTTTTTGGCTGAAATCTTTATTTTCTTCCTTCTGTTAACTTGGGGTGCTTTTTTATCTTTTTTCTTGTCTTTTTAAATTAAAGTATAGTTGATTTACAATGTCGTGCCAATTTCTGCTGTACAGCAAAGTGATACTTATATATTTATATATACACTGTCCCTTTCTTGTATTATCTTCTATCACAGTATATCCCAAGAGACTGGATATAGTTCCCTGTGGTGTATAGCAGGACCTCATTGCTTACCCGTTCTAAATGTAATAGTTTGCATCTACTAACCCCAAACTCCTGGTCCATCCTACTCCCTCTTTTCTTCTTTTTCTCGTTCCTTCAAGGGTAGAGTTACTTTGAACTCTTTATGAGGTAAACTACTATGTCTATTTCATTCAGGTTTCTTCCTGAGGCTTTATCTTGTTCTGTCATTAGGAACACATTCCTGTGTTTCTTCATTTTGTTTTACTCGCCGTATTTGTTTCTATACAGTAGATGAAAAAAAACCGCCTCTTCCTGGCTTGAATGGGTGGCCTTGTGTAGAAGATGAATCTTGTCATTCAATCCTACCTCAGCTCCTGATTGTCTCCCAAACTACTCTGACTGTTCAAGTAGCCTTTTGTATTTTTAATAGCTCCAGGTGGTTGAGGATGTGTCAAGACCTGTCAGTGTCCCAAGGGGAAGGCACTCGGCACCTGCATTCAGGCTGACTGGAAGCCAGGCCCTCAGGAGTCAGCTTTTAAAAGTATTCAAATGTATACAGTTCTGTGGGACTGCAAGCATAAACGTCACTGGCCACCAGCACTAAGTGATCACTGGGTAGTGCCTGGGTGGAGCTACAAAAACCAGCACACCAGACCCAAACCCCAGTGTACCGGGTACATGTAAAGCACCTCTGCAGGAGTCTGTGGCACTCTGGAGTGTGGAAAAGGGTGAGCACAAAAATAGTACCCACCACTTGGAGTTCCCTTCGTGGCTCAGCGGTTAGCGAGTCCGACTAAAAACCGTGAGGTTGCGGGTTTGATCCCTGGCCTTGCTCAGTGGGTTAAGGATCCGGCGTTGCCGTGAGCTGTGGTGTAGGTTGCAGACGCAGCTCGGATCCCGCGTTGCTGTGGCTGTGGCGCAGGCCGGCAGCTACAGCTCCTGTTAGACCCCTAGCCTGGGAACCTCCATATGCCGCAACGTGCGGCTCTAGATAAAGGCAAAAAAAAAAATAGTACCCACCACCAAGGTCTCTGGAAATGATTAGTGTTGGGCCCAAGATGTATGCCTAGTCAGGAGCCCAGCCCGGCCATAGTCACGATCATCAATTCCTAGGCCTCCTTCACGGAAAGACCAAGCTTTGGGCCCGTTACCTCTTGCTGTGCCCTGGATATGGTAGCTGTTTAAGAGCACTTTTTCCGTTGGTCACAGTCCTGTGGGACCCACAGTTGTAAGCCCCACTGGACACCAGTGACAGGCAATGCAGAGTTGTCTTCTGGCAGCAGTCACAAAAACTGGGGCAACAGACAGGAGTGTGAGCTCCTTTTGTGCGTGACATCCCATGGGATCAGGAACACAAGCTCCCCTGGCTTCCAGAGCCAGGCGGTTAAAAGGCATCCTCTAGGTGGGAGCTATAAAAATTGGGACGCCAGATGTGTGCAAAAGCTCCCTCCAGAGGACACTGGTTTTCTAGAGCATGACAAAGAGAGAGTGCAGCTCTGGTGCCCATCAGTCTCCATCCCAGAGATTGTTCAAGCAGACTCCTAGGTGTGGCGTTAATTAGATGCCTGCTCCTCAGGCTCTGCTTTAATATAAGCAGTTGAGCCTCCTTCACTTTAAGTATGAGCGCCGTTGGCCGCTGTTGAGGTGGGCCTTGGGATGGCTGAATCCAAGCACATGGGCTCTTTAAGAGTGATTTCTTGATGGCTAGAGTCTTAGGGGTCTCAGTATATAAGCACTGTTGGTTTTCGAAGCCAGATGTGGTGGGGGCTTGTTTCTCAAGTGTATGTCCCCAAAGTCAGGATGCGCAGTGTGGGGTATAAACCACTTGCTCCTCAGGGAGAAACTCTTGTTTTTTAGGTCCTTGCTGGTTGTGGGATGCCACATTCGGGGTGGGGATCCTGGTGAGATAGTGTCCTAGCCTCTTCCACCCACCCTTATGTGGTTTTCTTCTCCTTTGCCCAATATATAGTTGTCACTTAGCCAGGTTTTAGGTTTTTCTAGGAGGAAATTGTTCCATATGTAGCTGTAGACTCCGTGTGTCCATGGAAGGAGTATATATATATATGTATGTATATTCTTATATAAAAGTATATAAAAATATATAAGTATTTTATATTTTATATAAGCATATAAGTAACATATAAAAGTAAGCTAATAGAATAGACTTGTTGTTGTTTAAGTTTAAATATATTGATTTTTTTTTAATTTGACAAAATGAATCTTAGTTGTAACCAGTATATATTCCATATAGTCGTAGGGATACTAGAAGGATACTAACCAACATGAAAACGGTATTTATCTTAGAGTAATCGAGTGGTGGACAATTTTTAGTTTCTTCTCTTTTGCATACTTCATTTTAAAATATTTCTGCAATGCACATTATCTGCAATCGTGAGCATTGTTCTGCAATAAGCATTGTTACAAAATAACAAAATTGTGTGTGTGTGTGTGTGTGTATATATATATATATATATTTTTTTTTTTTTTTTTTTAATGGCTGCACCCGCGGTATATGGAAATTCCCAGCAGGGATTGAATCCAAGTCACAGCCACGACCCATGCCACAGCTGTGGCAACACCGTATTCTTTAACCTTCTGCGCAGGGTCAGGGATTGAAACCCTGCCTCCTCAGGGACCTGAGCTGCTGCAGTTGGCTTCTTAACCTACTGCACCACAGTGGGAACTCCAAAAAATTGTTTGTATTTTAAAAAATCATATCCATACCGAAAAGTAAATGTGTTCTTCTTCCACATTAACCTTTTAGATTTCACTTTCAGTTGTTCTGAGGATATTTCACTAAAACACAGCAAAACTATTCGTGAACCATGAGTGTATGATGAAATGTCATATGGCCATGCTTTTCTTCTTATGTAAAAACTTAGCTTTAGGAGTTCCTGTCTTGGCTCAGTGGTTAACGAACCCGACTAGCATCCATGAGGACGCGGGTTCAATCCCTGGCCTCATTCAGTGTGTTAAGGATCTGGCGTTGCCATGAGCGGTGGTGTAGGTCACAGATGCAGCTTGGATCCTATGTTGCTGTGAGCTGTGGTGTAGGCCGGCAGCTGTAGCTCTGATTCCACCCCTATCCTGGGAACCTCCATATGCCATGGGTGCGGCCCTAAAAAAAAAGAAAATTTAGCTTTAGAAAATTAGAGCAATCGAATTCCCCAAAGCTGCCTATGTAATTGTGTCAACTAAGGAAATGTGGATATTAAAAATATTTGAGAAAGTATCATTAGTGCTATATTGATACCTTCTTAAAGAGAAATAAATGGACTGGCATTCAAGTCAGATTTCTCTTCTGGAGTTCCCGTCATGGCTCAGTGGTTAACGAATCCAACTAGGAACCATGAGGTTGGGGTTCAATCCCTGGCCTTGCTCAGTGGGTTAAGGATCCAGGCATTGCTGTGAGCTGTGGTGTAGGTTGCAGACGCGGCTCAGATCCCGCGTTGCTGTGGCTGTGGCGTAGGCCAGTGGCTACAGCTCCAATTAGACCCCTAGCCTGGGAACCTCCATATGCTGTGAGTGCAGCCCTAGAAAAGGCAAAAAGACAAAAAAAAAAAAAAATTATCTTCACATTTCCAAAATCTGGCCGAATGATATTATATTTAAGAGCAAGACCTCATTTATATACTAACTTCTGTACCACGGTTTTTATTCAGTAATGTCCATGTGTTAGTCACAAGGTCCAGGGTTGAACTACCAAGGGGAGTGCGTGCTTTGTGGGGGAAACACTGTTTTTGAAGCGATAATTCAGTCAGGGACCTCTGTTGATAATTAAGCTAGTAGCTGGCTCCTGAAAATTTTAAGATGTAAGCAGTATGCTCTCCTAATTTTAAAATGAACATGTATTTCTCCAAATATAAATATTCAGAACAAGTAGAAGGCGTGTAGGTTATCAGTCTATCTGTACCTCCCAGGGTGACACTGAAATTGTTTGGTTGGTTGGTTGGTTGGGTTTTGATTTTTGGCAATGACTCTGGTGCATTTTCTTAAGTAGTATTGTATCATGAACAATTTTATCACCGTTGGAAAATCTGTTTTCTGACATGACCTGAATTTGTATTTCTTTCATTTTCCATGTATTTCTCACTTGGGATCCACTGCCATCTCTGCTACTGATACTCAGTTTTTTGAGGGAAATAGGTGTATGTGTATGTGTGTGTTGCTGTATATATAATAGGTTTGAATTCATGCATGTGAATGTGGGGTTTTCAGGGAAAACAGTACATACACATGAAAATACAGAAAACCAAAATATTTTTTTTATTCGTGCAGAAGCTTATATACATGGTTAAATACACTAGTGAGTCAAATTATAGAAATTTAGAAAAAAATACTTTAAAAATTTTTTTAAAAGTTTTGTTGAAGTATAGTTGATTTACAGTGTTAGGATAATTGGAAACACAATACTTTCAAAATAGGGATGTAGAAATGTATTTTGGTTATTCTGTTTGACACATGGAGTTGGCTTTTTAGTATTTTATGGTGATGCTCCTTGTACTCTAATAGCCCTGCTGTCATTTAGTGAAGATTGGAGAAAATTATGCTTAGAAATGACTTTGGACCTCAAGTGCCCTCTCTTTCACTCCAGTTTGCTCAGAAGTAGGCAAGGCACTAAGAACTTGTAGCCTGTCTTCTTTAAGATGTTTTGTAAGAAGGTGGGGCCCAGCGAGGCTAGCTGCACCAGGGAGAGTGGCAAAGGATACTTACTCAGCAGTCCTAGAATCAACACACTCTAGGACAAGGCTGTGGGCCGCCGCTGCCCGGTAAGAATTTGGTCCTGTTTTTAATTTTCAGTTTGATTTGGGATTTGTTACATATAAAATTTAATTGAATCATACCTGGCAACAGAGATCTAGCTTCTTTTGAGTCAAACTGTGATTTGAAAAAAAAGAATCAGGAGTTCCTGCTGTGGCGCAGTGGAAACAAATCCAACTGGGAACCATGAGGTTGCGGGTTCGATCCTTGGCCTCACTCAGTAGGTTAAGGATCTGGTGTTGCCGTGAGCTGTGGTGTAGGTCGCAGACGTGGCTCAGATCCTGCATTGCTATGACTGTGGCACAGATGGCAACTACAGCTCCAATTTGACCCCTAGCCTGGGAACCTCCATATGCTGCAGTTGATGCCCTAAAAAGCATGAAAAAAAAAAAGAAAGAAAGAAAAAAGAAAAATAGATCAGACCACTCCAGTTCCTTCTGTCTTCTCTTGTTCACCAGAAATGCTCAGCCAATGGCACATCATTCCCCAGGGTGACCCGCATGCCATAGGTGGCAGACATAGTGATTCCAGTGGTACACCCACATGTGCCACACCCAGTTACCAGGCAGAGTAGGAATGGACTTCTCATTTTAATTCTCCTTCAGTCCTTCTGTGTGCATCGAGGGAAAAGCCTCATTTTGGTGCACAAAGGGCTTTAATACCTTGCTAATTATCCTAACCCTCCCTACAAGGCAAAGGCAGGCCCCAGGTTCAGAGCTTTGTGTAGGCAACCATGTTTAGCTAGAACTTAATTAATTTTTCAGTTGCCTTTTGCTTATGGCAAATGATATTTTCCATTGATATTACTATTATAAATTTTTATTTTAAAACACATGCTCTAAAATATAAATCTATGAATTAGAGAAAAAATATTAAGCAGCCATAACACATGGTGCACGGTCTTGTCAAAGCTGTAAATAAGGTTGACACATGAAAGACTGCCTGGGTAAATGCTTGTGTAGAAAACAACAGTCTTTGGAATCAGATGAGATAGATTTTTAATTCACATCTCTGTTCAGGTACTTGTCAACTTTGTGACTTTGGGGAAATTATTTCATCACTGAGCTTGAGTTGTCTTCATCTCAAAATGGCAGTAAACAGTGATGCCATGTGTGTGTGTGAAATGTTGTACAGCGCTTTAAAAAATGAACGTATTCAAAATGTAGCCACTCCCCAGCTAACTAAACATTTTAGGACTACGCAACTTGTGTCTGATTTCATTCACAAATCCATCTTAATCCATCTCCCAACAGTGCAGTATCAATAATTGGATAATCGTCTGATCGCCACCTCTTTATAATCGATTTGCTTCCCTTTTGTCCTTATATGATTTATAAAGCACTTGGGTCTCCCTCCGCATCCTGGGATGCTGAAGCTATGTAAAATAGGACCGTCACTAAGAAGGCTGAAATTAGATTCTGATCATATTTTTCCTTTTGATAGTCACAAAGTGGCTCTGGAATTCCTGGGTCCTCTGGGTGTTGTGAGGTAGCCAGCTTAATAGTATACCTTTTCCCCATTTGCATCTTCATTAGCTCATCCACACTGGCATTGCTGAAGATGTGGAAGGCATTAAAATTGACATGGCCATATGCTCCCATTCCATTTTTTAATTCTGTTTGTGGAATGAAGATATTATGGAAAACATTATGCTACGGAGTTGTGAATGTGCTTAGGAAGAGCCATGTCATACATCACGACAGCCCTTTCCTGTTCGTCGCCACATGCGCTTGCCTCCTTATTTGAGGAGCCTTCTTTAGCATCTGGCCATACACATCCCCTTTTGGTATTAAACTGCTGGTACACCTGTATATATTTGAGTGATGGCACATTCGATTAAATAGACATGCCCATTAGAGTGTCATACGCTCAAATAAATCTCCCACTGTCCATTTTAATATAACACAATAAACTCACTTTTCCAGCAGACTCAGAAATTGCAAGCCAAGCTCCATGTTGACCCAAGAGTCTGTTAATTCCACATATGGCTAATTCCCTGAAGGGAGATGTTTGAATACAGTTTTTTGTGTGTGTTTTTTTTTTTTAGTGGGTTAGCTAACAGAAAATTTAATTCGTATGCTAAAGTGTGTCAGGCAGCATTCAGTTCATCATTATCTTGAATTGTGGGTTTAATCAAGTTCCTTCACTTCATCTGAATGTTTGTGTTCAAAACCTAGCATCCCGCTTTAAGGAAAACCCTCACCTTTTATTTCTTTTGGATAGTCCCCAGTTTCATGAAATCTGATGAAGGCAGCCAGTGAAGTGACTCTAATTTGGGCGGCTGAATACTGAAGTAGAATCAGGAGGGACCCGTGGAAGTGTTGCTTTCATTAAAATAGCGTTGTCCAAAAAGACATTTTCACCAGACTTTTGCATCTGTTCCAGTGTTATTTCCATTTTGCCTTGCTAAAGTTAAAAAGGAATGCTATTACAATGAAAACTTGGTTTGTGTGTGTATATATTATAACATATATGTATATATTCAAAGCAGTGGGTTGGGCTGAATATTATTTGACAGATTTCACATGTCTGCCACAGAATGAGAAAGCATTTCAGTGTAGCCTCTGATACACAGCCACCCCTGTAATGGAGTTTATTTGTTCGGAGCTGGGCGTCAGGTGTCAGAGAATTATACTGTGTTTATGTGACCCTGCCTTTTTATAGCCCGATAGTTGCTCATTCATTCATTTCTCAGATGTAAATGAAAAGTGGAGATTGTAGATTAGAGGTGCCAGGGCTCATGTGGGCTCTGCGAAATGTAGTTTCTCTCACTCTTGGAACTTACTGGATCATGACAGAAATATAAATGAGCTCTAGGACAGTATTCAACTCTTATGAGGATTCATTTCCATCAAGAGCAGGTATTTGCCTTGGCTAGCAGATGAAGCCTGTAAATGCAATTTTTCCCCCTGGTTATGGTTATTTTAATTCAGTTAGCAATTAAAGGACTTTAAGCAATATTCTCAAATTATCTCTATGATCTTTCAATTGTAATATGACTAATGTTAAGTAGATTCTTCTGCTTAATAGAAGAAACATCTTTTTTTTGGGGGGGGAGGCACCCAAGGCGTGTGGAAGTCTAGGGCCAAGCATTGAACCCACAACACCAGAGAGACCCAAGCTGCTGCAGTGGTAACGCCAGATCCTTAAACCACTGTGCCATAGAGAACTCCAAAAGAAATATCTTTTGAGAGTCTGTTTGTGAGAAAAAATCCAGGAGTTCCTGCTGTGGTGCAGTGGGTTAATGATCCAGCTTGTCTCTGTGGAGGCACTGGTTGGAACCCCAGCCTGGCGCAGTGGGTTAAGGATCTGGCATTGCTGCAGCTGTGGCATAGGCTGCAGCTCCTGCTAGGATTAGGTTCTTGGCCTGAGAACTTCTATATACCGTTATGCCGCGTGTACAGGCGAAAAAGTGGGAAAAAAGGGAATAAAGAATCCAATTATCCCAATATTCTGCAGTCAGTTTTTCAAAAAGTCAGTGAAGAGTATTTGACCTCTGGATGCTATTAAAATTACTTACAGGGAGTTCCCGTTGTGGCTCATCTGTAACAAACCTGACTAGTATCCATAAGGACCCAGGTTCAATCCCTGGCCTTACTCCATTGGTTAAGGATCTGCCATTGTCGTGAACTGTAGTGTGGGTCGCACACTGAGCTCAGATCTGAAGTTGCTGTGGCTGTGGTGTAGGCTGGTAGCCAGAGCTCCGATTTGACCCCTAGCCTAAGAACTTCCATATGTTGTGGGTGTGGCCCTAAAAAAAAAAAATGATTCACATAACGTACTTCAAATTTGACCATCTAAGCTGGCTTTGTGCCACAGAACTTAGTATTAAGTGGAGCTAGTGTCCATGAGGATGTGGGTTCGATCCCTGGTCCCATTCTGTGGGTCAGGGGTCCGGTGTTGTCGTGAGCTGTGGTGTAGGTTGCAGATGCGGCTTGGATATGGTGTTGCTGTGGCTGTGGCATAGGCCGGCAGTTACAGCTCCAATTAGACCCCTAGTTTGGGAACTTCCCTATGCTGAGGGTGTGGCCCCCCCCAAAAAAAAAAACACCCAAAAACCAACAACAAAAAAACCCGCCCAGGAGTTCTTACTGTTCTCTGAATCAAGTCAGACCCTTCATGAGTTCTGCAAAGCTGTCTGCTTGCTCCAGTCACCACCTCTCATTCTGGCCCCATTGCTTTGCACCCTTCCCTTAATTGCCTTGTTGCAGCCACATGGCATGGCCTCCTTCCACATGGCATGGCAAGGCCTTTTGCACGTGCTGCTACAGTGGCTTAAACAGCTCTTTCCCCCAGTCTTCACCTAGCTAACTTCTGTGTACCCTTCAGATCTTAGCTTGCACATCTCTTCCTTAAAGAAGTGTTCTCTAAAAGAATGTAAACATGTATGTGTGACTGGGTCAACTTGCTGTACAGTAGAAAATTGACAGAACACTGTAAACCAGCTGTGATGGAAAAAATAAAAATCATTAAAAAAAACAAAAAACAAAAACCACAGGTCAAGTATTTCTGATGAAAATTTAGTGACTGAGGAGTTCTTGTCATGGTGCAGCGGAAACGAATCTGACTAGGAACCATGAGGTTGTGGGTTTGATCCCTGGCGTTGCTCAGTGGGTTAAAGATCTGGTGTTGCCATGAGCTGTGGTGTGGGTTGCAGATGCGCCTCAGATCTGATGTGGCTGTGGCTGTGGCTGTGGCTGTGGCCGGCAGCTGTAGCTCCGATTAGACCCCTGGCCTGGGAACCTCCATATGCCGCTGGTGTAGCCCTAAAAAGCAAAAAAAAAAAAAAAAAAAAAAAAAAAAGGAAAGAAGGAAAATTTAGTGACTGAATTTTGATGTACATAAGTGAAAATATACATTGTATTTCAAAAAATAGGCAAAAATAATGTAAAAACATATCATTCATTTTTTAAAATACCCTATGTTGAATGCATCGATCTATTTTAAAAAATGTGGATATGTTATTTTAAATAAAATATACTGTAAATAAGAAAAAAAAAAAAGGAAGTATTCTCTGACCTCCCTTCCCCACCCAGGCTAGGCTAGATGTAGCTTGCATGTACTCACGTATTTCTGTATGCATGTCCTTCAGAGTACATGCTGCAGCTTGTGATTTTATGTTCATTGTTATGATTAAGTGGTATACCAGTTATCTGTTGCCACATAATGCTGGATAATAAAACACTGCAAAATCTCATCGGCATTCAATAGTAAATGTTTATTGCTCATGTATTTGGGGTCAGCTGTAGGCTGACAGGGCAACTGCTGTTCTGGGCTGTAGAGGCTGGGCTAGCTCATATATCTGGGGCCCAGCTGGCTGACTGCTGGTCTAAGCCTCAGTTTGGGTGACTGTGAAACTGCTCACATGTCTGTCATCCTCCAGAAAGCCATCCCAGGCATCTCCTGTTAGGGGCAGATGGACAAGAGGAAACCTGAAAGACTACTTGAGGTGGCATAGACACACCATTACTTCTGGCTTATTCTAGTGGCGAGAGTTAAGTCACATGGACAAGTCCAGAATCGGAATGGGAGAGCACTGCAACGTTACAGACAAAGACTTGATTGCAAGGCGCTGTCTTTGTGTTCTACTCCAGGGTGACTCCAGGATCAACTGAGAGCAACAATGGCATAGCGCTCTCTCTTTTTTTCTTTTTGCTTTTTAGGGGCACACCTGAGGCATATGGAAGTTCCCAGGCTAGGGGTTGAATCACAGCTGCAGCTGCAGGCCTGTGCCACAGCCATAGCCACAGCAACGCAGGATCTGAGCTGTGTCTGTGACCTGCACCACAGCTCATGGCAATGCCAGATCCTTAACCCACTGAGCAAGGCCAGGGATTGAACCCGCATCCTCAAGGATGCTAGTTGGGTTTGTAACCCTCTGGTCCACAATGGGAGCCCCTGGGCATCTCTTTTTATTCACCATTATATTTTTAGTACCTAGCAAGATGCATGCACGCTGTAGTTGATAATTAAATATTTCTTGGAGTTCCCTCTGTGTCACAGTGAATTAAGGATCTGACATGTCCACGGTTGTGGCATAGGTTGCAGCTGTAGCTCAGTTTCAGTCCCTGGCCAGGGAGCTTCCATATGTCCCAGGTGTGGCCAGAAAAAGAAAAAAAAATGTTTTGAATATGAAAAGGCATTAATTTGATGCCACTGCCTCAAAAATCTAAAGAAATATTCACTTTTGAAGGAGGTTCCCGCCTTAAGGAAAGCAAAAGAAATTAGTTTAAGTTGTTAGCCATTTCTTGCTCTTTAAATTCCCCAGTTCCTCCAGATAACAGCTGTTGGCATCTTCAAGTTAGCTCTTATATTCCATGAGATTAATTTCCTGCTCTATCCCTGGTGCCAGTAATGGTATGTAAAAAATAATTAGAAATGAAAAGAGTTATACTTCAGCTGTGTGAAGAAAGCGATCAAACACTTAGTATTTTGGATGTCAGGGGAAAATAAGGGTAATTTTCATTAGTTTGGACCATGCTCTTTGCACACGTTCTCATGTGCCCTAGACTTTTACAAACCAGGCTCTGAAGGGCCTGATGTCCCTTTCAAATAGTCGTGTTTCTAATGACTTGGAAAATCAGCCAGATATTTTGGTTAGTTTTGGAACACAAAATCCTAAAAAGATCAGTGCAGGTATGAAACACAAGCAGGAAGGAACTTGTGATGAAAAGCAAACGAAGGGGAGATTGGCACCATCCAGAATGTGGGACATTAAATCAGTCTTATATTGAGAGTGGTAAAGAGGTTGGGGACACTGATTCAAACACTGTTAGGAAATCCTTTAAGAGAGTTGTGATTATGGAGTTCATATCGTGGCTCAGTGGTTAACAGACTGGACTAATGCCCATGAGGATGTGGGTTCAATCCCTGGTCTTGCTCAGTGGGTTAAGGATCTGGCGTTGCCGAGAGCTGTGGTGTAGGTCAAAGACGCAGCTCAGATCCTGCCTTGCTGTGACTGTGATGTAGGCTGGCAGCCGCAGATCCAATTCAGTTCCTAGCCTAGGAAACTCTTTATGTGCCAGGTGGGGCCCTAAAAACACAAAAGACAAAAAAAAAAAAAAAAAAAAAAAGGAGTATGGTGATTGTTTAATGGAACCATGTAACTGCATATCTTTAATTTTATTCTTTGATTCCGTCTTCGTTTAAGACGTGTTTTTTTCTCCAGGGGTGATATTCAAAATGCTTGATAGTGGGACCAGCCATTAGCAATAGAAGAGGTTTCAGAGCCCTTGATTGTTCCAAGTGTCAGCCCTATGGCTCCTAAACTGTGGAAAGCTCTGGGGATCCTCGAGGTAGGAATGGGAAAGCCTGGACAGCAAATAGTCAGGGAGCGGGCACTGTGTTTTGGGAGAGTGGTTATTTACCAGCTGGAACTGAACTGTTTCCATTTCTAGTACTGACACAGCTGTAGGAGTTCTGGTTTTCCCTTATTAAGTTTGGCATCATACAACTTAGCCTTTAATGGAGCCATGAAGTACAGAAATGTGGAAGGATTTCAGAGAAGAGAAAGTTCAAAACACAGACAGCGTAGGCAAGGATGTTGAAAAATTGAAACGCTCATACATTGCTGGTGGAAATGTGAGATGGTTCAGCCACTGGAAAAATAATTTGGTAGTTCCTCAAAATGTTAAGCACAGAGCTACCAAATTGTCAAGTAATCCCATCCCTAGGCCTATACCTAGGGATTGAAAACATATGTATGCAGAAACCTGCTCACAAATGTCCATGGAAACATTATTCATAATAGCCAAAAAAAAGGAAACAACTCAAATGTCCATCAACTGATGAATGGATAAACAAAATGTAGCATAACCATACAGAGGAATATTATTTGTCAGTAAAAAGAAATGAAACACTGATAAATACAACAATATGGATAAACCTTGAAAAGATTATGCTAAGTGAAAGGAAACAGAAAGTGCCTCATATTGTTTTCTTTCATGGTATGAAGTGTCCAAAATAGGCAAATCTATAGAGACACCAAATAGATTAGTGGCTGGGATGAATAGGAAATGATGGTTAGAGTAGAGGTTTCTTTGAGGGGGTTCTTTTGGGGGTGATAGAGTTGGTTGCATAACTCTGTGAATATAGTAAAAACCACAGAATTGTACGTGTTAAAAAAAGGTGACGTTTATGGTATATGAATTGTATTCCAATAAAGCTTATAAAATATCTTTTAAAAGATTTACTTGTACAATGACCTGAAAGAAAGCTGTATTTTGGAGAAACATAGCTGGGCTAGAGAATGCAGAATGACTTGGAATTGAGTCATTTCATTAAGTTATAGTTACCAAAATATAAAAAGACAAGGCCTGGAAGATGCTGCCAGCAGGAAGTGGAGAGCAAGTAGGGAAGAAGGGGCTAAATGACTGGAAGAGGAGATGAAGGAGAAGGGAACTGAAAACAACTCCAGAGTTATTTGACTGGAAACTCTGCTTCCATTTACAGAAATATGCAAGCTGAAATTTAACCTTGCTTTTGGTGGAACATGACAAATTTAGTTATAGATGTGCTTTATGGGGATGACAAGACTTAAAAGTGTCCGGGAGTCACACGAAAAAACATTAACTGGGAGTTCTTTTGAGGCCCAGTGGGTTAAGTAGTCATTGCAGTGGCTTGGGTCACTGCTGTGGCACAGGTTCAATCCCTGGCCCAGGAATTTCTACATGCCGCAGGTGTGGCCAGAAGAGAACCAGAAACAAAACATTAACTGGAGCATAGGTAAGTTTCATGGCTAAACATACCAAGGAAAGAAGATTTGCTCAGAAGGGAACACGTGAGCTCACGTGGTGGTCATGCAGAACAGTTGAGGTGGCTGAGGCACCAGATGGCTTATTATTTCCTAGAGGGACACCCCGAGCCTTGCCGCATGACTCAGGGCATTCCTCTAGGAAATCTCCACCCGAGCACCCGGCCACTGCACTTGGTGGACCCTAATTGCGGGATGATGGCTCTCCCCTGCCTAGGGCTCCAGTCTCTAGTCTTCATCCATCAGCTTGGTATGATGCCAAGTGAACTGCTTCTTCTGTCATTAGCGCTGCGAGGCATTATATTATATTATACTAGTTTTTTCTTTGCACCTTTTGGGCTGCTGCTGCAACATATTCTAGCTAAAAAAGAGATGGAAAGATGCTGTTTTAGCCTCCCTAAGAGCTCCGGAAATAACAGTGGCAGGCATTTGGAATTCATTTCTTTTCAGCAAGTTCTCCAAATTTTACTACATCTATTTTCGCGCATCTATTTAATATATATTTTTCCTTTTTCCTCTCCAGGAGATTGGCCATATGCAGGTACTCCTCGGAGGATTTTTAAACTTTTTTTTTTTTTACTTCCTTGGCCTTTCAAATCCCTAACCTCCCCTGATTATTTTTCTTTTCCATGGAGAATTTGATACAGTTTAAGAAATTTTGAGAATAAAGATTTTTGAAAAATACTGTGAGTATTTAAGGCAAGATGACAAAGATACTAAGTTTGGGGCTCCAAAATGTCTTATCAGCCAGTGGAGCAGTTTGGAAGCATCGCATGGTGCAGGTTTGTGGTCGTGAATCTCAATGAGGAATTCCCCGCTGATAATGTTAGGGACGGTGATGCCAAATGATTCTAGGTTAGTGGAATGCTGAGTCTGGGTGTGAGGCAGTTCGTGGATGTAATTAATGAGACAGACACCAGAGGGGTGCTTTCTGTGCTTGAGTTATATTTGTAGTTGCAAAGGCTGAATTTTTTGTTTGTTCTATGTGTGAGGTTTAATCTGGAAATCGTTTTCAAGTATTTCTTTTCTCAGCAAATTTTAAACATAGACAAGCCAAATGATCTACTGCAATCCACCCATGTCACAGGAGGAAGTCATTGGGTCTCAAAGCAGGGCGGCTGATTTCATAAACAATAAGGTGAAGACCCAGCATGTTGGAACAGGCTTTCAGTTATCAGTTTAGGGAGGGGCCCGCTGTGCTAATAACTCAGAGTCTCTAATCCCAGCCGAGGAACCCCGAGTTGACCGAAGGGTCACATTAAAGGGAGAAAAGCTCAAAAGTGGAAGTTAGGACTGGCTCAAGATCTCAAGTGATAGCTCAGTAGCGGTGAGGCTTTGGGCAGCAAGCTTCTCAAAAGTTACCTCCATGGGTTCTCTCAACCCTTTCACTTCCTAGTCACTCTTCAGTCCACACTAATCTAGCTTCCATCCATCTCCACCACTTAATGAAATTGCGGCTCTGAAGGTCCCCAGGAATCTCCAGTACCAAAGGATTCTTCTTCACTGTCACTTTCTTGAACTCTCAGCAGCATTCCACATAGGTTGCTTAGTCTCCCTGACACACTGGTCTCTTGGTCTCTAGGAATTCACATCTTCAGTTTTGCTCTTCCTCACTGGTTACTTTTTCTTGATCTTCCTTGCTGGATTCTCTTCCTCTACCCTCTGGAAATATTGGAGCATCTCAGTGATAATTCCTGGGACTGCACCTTTGTACTCACTCTCTTCTTTCTTTTGTGCCTTTCAGCATCAATTACAATCTACATGCTGGTGACTTCCAAGTCCATTTGTCTAGCCTGACTCTCCCTTGAACCCCAAACTCATTTATCCAACTGCGACTGGCATATTCTTAGATATCAAATAGTGATCTCCAATTTAATGTATCCAGAATAGAACCCTTGATTCCCTAAACCCAGTCCTTCCCCACACACTGTTGTTTAACCCCAAAACTGATGGACAGGGAGTTCCCTTCATGGCTCAGTGGTTAACGAATCCGACTAGTATCTACAAGGATGCGGGTTCGATCTCTGGCCTTACTCAGTGGGTTAAGGATCCAGCATTGCCATGTTCTGTTGTGTAGGTTGCAGAGGTGGCTTGGTTCCTAAATTGCTGTGGCTGTGGCGTAGGCCGGCAGCTATAGCTCTGATTTGGCCCTTATCCTGGGAACTTCCATATGCCACTGGTGCGGCTCTAAAAAGCAAAAAGCAAAAAAAAAAAAAAAAAACAAGGAAAGCAAACAAACTGATGGACATCTGAATTCCTCTCTGTCTCACTACCTGCATCCAATCGTTCACCAAGTCCAGGTCAGTTTTACCTAAACAGTTTATCTCAAGTGCATCCATTTCTCACCATGCTCACTGATTTTACTGAATTTCAAGCCACAGGCATCCTCTTACAATTGTAAAGGCTTTTAACAAGTTTCCTTGCTTGACTTTTATGTCACTCTGACTCATTCTTTATATAAAAGCAAAATTATCTTTTGTTTGCTTTTTTATTGTGAAGATTTTCAGACGTGTACTGGTGGACAGAGGGAGTAGCATGAACTCCATGTGCCTGTCACCCAGCTTTAACAGTTATCAGTTCATGCCAGACTGTTTCATTGAAAACCCCATCGATTTCCTTGTCTTCTCTAGTATTTTTGACACAAATCATATCATTTCACTCCTAAACATTTGAACATATATCTGTAAAAGATAAACACTCTTTTTGAATTGTGATCCCAATAAGGAACACCTACTGGAATTGGTTGATATGTCTATAAGTTTCTCACCCTTTAATGTCTCACTCGTTCACTTGCTTTTTTTCTTCCCTTTGCAGTTTACTTGTTTAAAGAAACCCAATTGTTTGTCCTGTAGAGTTACAGTCTGGATTTTGCTGATTGCAAACCTGTGGCTAATGTAACAGCTTCTTTCATGTTAAAAACTGCTAAAAAGGCTTCATGGGTGGTATTGTATTCTTCCATCAGAAGTCACATGTTTAGGAGTTCCCTTTGTGGTACAGCAGAAATGAATCTAAGAACCATGAGGTTACTGGTTCAATCCCTGGCTTCACTCAGTGGGTTAAGGATCTGGCGTTGCTCTGAGCTGTGGTGTAGGTCGCAGACGAGGCTCAGATCTGGCGTTGCTGTGGCTATGGCATAGGCAAGCGGCTACAGCTCTGATTCGACCCCTAGCCTGGGAAACTTCATATGCTGCCCTAAAAAGCAAAAAAAAAAAAAAAAAGAAAAGAAGCCGCATATTTAGTTGCATGTGTTTTTGTGATGTTAGTAGCCATTGTGCTTTATGCCTAAAACTCTTCATTCATTAGAATTTGCAAAATAGGAATATTCTTATTCTATCAATTCTTCATTTATTTGCAAGAATTCTCATGTAAATGAAGAACTTTCTTTTGTCCACTTTTTAGGTTACCTAATGGTAAAATTTGTAAGGAAATAGATTTATTTGTTTAAAACGTAAATTGAATTATGTTTCTGCCCTGCTTAAAGTCTTCCTGTTTATCTCCATGCACAGAGAATGGAATCGTGGTCTGGCTTGTCAGTCGTTTTTTCATCATGTTCCATCATAGTGTCTACCTTTCTTCCTTTTTTGTCTTTTTAGGGCCGTACCCTCAGTGGTTCCCAGTCTAGGGGTTGAATCAGAGCTACAGCTGCCAGCCTACACCACATCCATAGCCACACCAGACCCGAGCTGCATATGCAGCCTACACCACAGCTCACGGCAACGCTGGATCCTTAACCCACTGAGAGAGGCCAGGGATCGAACCTGTGTCCTCATGGATCCTAGTCAGATTCGTTTCTACTGAGCCATGACGGGAACTCCCTGTCTTTTTTTTTTGAAATTAAAATTAAATTAGAAACTTGAAATTTATTGAAAAGGTCAAGCCCTTTTCTGCCCCAGGATTTTGCACTTGCCCCTCCGTCTGCCTGCCTTTTGCCTCCTTTTTGACCTTCATACTGAAATTATCTCCTCACTGAGGCCTTCTGTGACTACTTCGTTTAAGGGGCCTGCTCTCCCTTATTATAGTTCCTGTTTAATTCCCTTATAGCATCCATCACAAGCTATAACTATCTTCTTTATTAATCATTTTCCATCAAGATCAAGCTCTGTGAAAACAGGATTTTTTTTCTGTTCCCTATACCACTGAATCCCAGCACAGCACAGTGTCTGGTACACAGTGGGGGCTTTTTTTTTTTTGTCTTTTTTTTTTTAAGGGTCACACCCATGGCATATGGAGGTTCCCAGGCTAGAGGTTGAATCAGAGCTACAGCTGCCGGCCTATACCACAGCCACAGCAATGCCAGATCCGAGCCACATCTGTGACCTACACCACAGCTTAGGGCGATGCCAGATCCTTAACCCACTGAGCGAGGCTAGGGATTGAACCTGTGTCCTCCTCATGGATGCTAGTCAGGTTCATTTCCGCTGAGCCACGATGGGAACTCCCAGATATTTTCCAGGTTTTTAATGTTGTTTTCTGAGGAGAGAGAGACCAAGGCAAAGGTCATCCAGTACAGTGCTTCCTCGGTTCTTTTTTTTTTTTCTTTTCTTTTCCTTTTAACGGCTGCACCTGGGGCATATAGAATTTCCGGGGATAGGGGTCGAATTGGAGCTGCAGCTGCTGGCCTGTGCTGCAGCCACAGCAACACTGGATCCGAGCCACATCTGCAACCTATGTCACAGCTTGGGACAATGCGGATCCTTAGTGAGGCCAGCGATTGAACTTCCATCCTCATGGGGCACTATGTCAGGTTTTTAACCTGCTGAACTCCCCAGGAACTCCTTCCTGAATTCTTTATGTTGTAGCACCTGTAGCCAATGATGTCTGCTGGGGCAGGATATTGAGGCTGGCTAGAGTCCCAGGACTGGGACTCAGTCCTGACTCAAGGCCTGAGAGAGGAGCTGGCTTGGTGGGTGACTGAACAGAGAGGCCCACAGGAGCTGGGTTAGGGAGAGCGTTTCTGGACTCATGGGGGTGGGCTTGTAGATTTAGGGTAGGAAATTCTTTTGAGTGTATAGTTGACTTTTATGACTCTTGAGGACTCAGAGGGCTAGGACTTCCTGCACCTCCACAGGGTTCTGACAGGCCTCCTTTCCTCTGAAAAGTCCTTTTCCTCCTCAGAAAATCCCAGCAACTCTGCACTCTTTCAAAGCATTCTTTTACAACACACATACTTCGGGCTTGGTTACGAAGATTATTTTTTCACCTTCTTTATGAACTAGCTTAACCTGGCTGCTTTCTTCCTAAAATCTAAGTATCAAAATTGGGGTTAGCTTAAGAGAGCCAAGGGAAAAGGGGGCAGTTTTGGAGTCTGGGTCCTTGTTTGGGCTGGAGGAGACAGTCTGACTCAGCGCAGTGGCCTGTGGTGTCGGCAGCAGCGGCCAGGGCTGGGCTTGGACACCCTAGGCGCAGAGACCAGGGCTGAGGTCAGCCGGTCCTGAAGTTCAGTCAGATTTCTTTAATGCTGGAGGTTTAAGACGTCAACCCAGGATTGCTTCATTTCATCTGATGTTCATTACCAGTGGAGGGCACAGATAAGACCCAAAATAGAATCCCTACTATGTGGAAATTGATTGAAGTCAGCAGCCATCATCCATAGAGGGGCCAGCCTGCCCTGACGGTGGAAGGGCAATGCAGGTGCACTGCAGCCTGTGTTCAGGGCACAGACCCAGCCGCTCGCGCAGTTGACAGCTGCTTTCCCAGGAATGCTCCCAGGACCACTGCTCCCTCCCTCTCTTCTCTCAGAAACCAGATGAGAAGGGATCAGCTTCTAGGGAAGACAAGGCCAGGAAGAAAGGGAACCCATGGTACTGCCCAGATGGAAGACAGGTTTTTCTCCTTTTCCCAGACCTGCTCCCTGATCTTGATGAATTCCCGTGCCACTCCCTGTCCACACCTCCCCATAGGAGCTTACTCTCTGTTGAAGCAGAACTCGGAGAAGCTCTTTTAGAGGGGTCATGCTGCGCCAGCTGTGACATGAAAGGCTTTGTAGACGTGCAGTTACTCACTTGGTAAACGAGGGTGAGCACGAATCTTGATCTTTTTCTTCTTATATTGGAAATGCACTTGGGGCTCCATTCCCCTTTGGTGTGTTGACATGACAGGCTAAGTGGCTCCTTCCATTTCTGATGTACTTAGGACATTGACCCAGTTTCGTTTTTGTCTACATCAATGTCTTAGCTTTCTTGAGAGTAGAGATTCCCAGCCTGATTCCTAACCAACTAAGAGTTGAAAAAACCCCACAGAACATTTAAACTACAGCAACTCCCCCCTTCATTTCATGGAGTCTTAGATTGGAAGAAAACTAATTTGGACTCCCCCCCTTACTGCATGAAGCTATACTCTACCTACTTTCAGTGTTTCCCAGCAGCCTTGAACCTACACTTGAACAATTTCAAAGGTGGAGATCACAACTACTCTATCCACCTTGCACTGATAGACAATCCCTGTTCTTAAGTTAAAATCTGATTATAAATTATCCTTAGGCTTCACTACCTCTCCACAATCACACAGAGGAAGTTGGATGACGGTAAACAAATATTCTCGGTTACCATGTACCTCTGAAGTCTTCTCTTTACTAGTTTGTAAATTCTCTAGCTCTCCCAGCCCTTGCTGGTCTCCTAAGAAGGAACACGTGAATTCTCCTCTTCAAGCCTACTCCAAAGCTAAGCACATGATTTTTGTTCCTGACCCTTTCCTTCCCTCCTTTTTTAGGAAATCTTCATCGTCTCCCTTTTCTCTGTATATCTTCAAGTTTCCCTTAGTCCCTAACACAAATATGCCCATTCTGCCCTCTGCTCAGCACTGTTTACCTGCTGTAAGGAACTATCCCATCTGTCACCATAAAGTTTATGGAGAGAGGAGTTCCTGTTGTGGCTCAGTGGTTAATGAATCCAACTAGGAACCATGAGGTTGCAGGTTCAATCCCTGGCATTGCTAAGTGGGTTAAGGATCCGGCGTTGCCGTGACCTGTTGTGCAGGTTGCGGATGCGGCTCAGATCCCGCGTTGCTGTGGCTGTGGCAAAGGCCGGCGGCTACAGCTTCTGTTAGACCCCTAGCCTGGGAACCTCCATATGCTGCGAGTGCAGCCCTAGAAAAGGCAAAAAGACAAAAAAAAAAAATAAAGTTTATGGAGAGACTAGTACATGGTTACTGTCCCTGGTTCCTGTGGAAATCTGTCTTCTCTCTGTTTGGCTTGGTAGAGCTTTATCATTAAAGGACATTGATTCTTTTCTGTCAGTCTTAGACCTCCCCCCCCCATAGCCTATAATATCGATGCTGTCCCTTCTGTCTTGATATCTCGCTTGGACTCCCAGACTCAGAGTTCTCCAGACTACCTTCCTGTTTCTCTAACTGGCCTTCCTGTTCCTTCTTTTATTCTTTCCCCCTCATGAAAAAGGCTTTCTTTAAGAGAATGTCCTCAAGCCACTTTTCTTTTCTCTCTTCCTTAGCAAGCTTACCTGTTTCCAGAGTTTTAATTATTATGCTAATAGGGGAAATCCCATGCTTCCATCTCTGTCTCAACCTTGATTTCTCTCTATAGAGAGAAATGTTTAGGAGGTTCTTTTCAAGTTTCCTCCTAAACATTTCCACTTGACTAAGCCACCCCAAACTTACAACGATGCCGCCTTAAACTTATGATATCCCACATAGAGTTTCCTCCTGAACTTATTTTGTCTCTGGAATACCTGTTTTCGTTGAGGACCTTGCTCCAAAACCCACTTAGCCAAGTTCTAGATCCACAAGGCATTTTTAAGCTCTCCTCTTTCCGCTACAGTTTCTGTCTACTATCTTTCTACAGAATCTCTTATGTCTGCCCTTCCTGTTCATTTCCATTGTCCGAAATCAATTCAGGCCCTTTTAGCCTCTTGCTGGATTGTTGGGATAGTCCAGTTGGCAAGTCCATTTCCTACTTCCAGTTTACTACATTACTGCTGCCAGATTATAGTGGAGTTGCAGCTTATGTGGGGATTAAGTATTAAAGTCATTGTTTTAAAAGAAAATCCTGTATGGTCAACAGTGCTCTTGAAAATGCCTTTTATTGCCCATAAAGTAGAATCTGCAGCCACATTACTTCTTAATAAGTTCAGCACTGCCAATTTTTCCTCCACTCTTGGAACAGATCACTTTGCTTTTGGTTGAACACCGGATGAAGTCATCTGCTTGGTTTTAGGGTCCATCTAGTATGAAAAATATGTTTCTTTAAACACCAGAATCACATTCAACACTAGTCTGTTTGAATTCACGTTACTTACTCACGAGTGTGATACAAATCCACTGGAATGTCTAAAAAAGCACAGCTCTGATCCTGTTATTTCTGTGCTCAAAAACCTTTAGAGGCTTTTTCCCCCTCATTGCCAATCAGAAGTCCCATTTCTTTAGCCTGGCGCTCATCTGGCTTCAGCTCACTATCTCAGTCAGATTCCATTCCGAAATAGAACACCTGCCATTCCCCACACATACTTTCCACATTCCAATCTCCATCACACTTTCTCCCAGAGTGGTCCCACATCCTAGGGCACCTTCTCCTCACTCCCCATCTCTGCTGGGCTCAGCCATTCTTCAAAGATCAACTCATGCTTTCTCTCCTAAGATTCCTTCACAATCTTCTCCCACCCGTTTCCCTCCTTGAACTGCAGTAGATCCTCATTTGTCTTGCTTTTTATGGCAAGTATCCAGTTCTCTTAAGAACTGTTGTTTCTGTTTATGCTTTATGAGACTGTAAACACCTTGTGGGCAGGGTTAGTACTAGAATCTTCTTTATATTTTTATATCCTTTCACCACCGTCTCCATTTTCAAGCACACAGTACTCAACAGGTTTTAATGAATAAGCAAAATATAATATGGGCCCCCAACCCCCATGCAGAAGAGCTTCTCCTAACGTATCTAGTCTGGCTGTGCCCCAGAACTTGGGACCATTGTTCCAAAAAAGCTGCCAACTCTTCCTCATCCCAGTAGAATCTTCATCAGGCAATAAATGGACTCAACAAGAAGCCATATGGGTAAGAAGATCTATGCAAATGGTCAAGCTCTGTGCTACCTTTTTTTTTCTTTCTTTATTTTTCCTTTCTTTTTTTTTTTTAAGGGCCGCACCTGCTGCATATGGAGGTTCCCAGGCTAAGGGTTTAATCGGAGCTACAACTGCCGGCCTACACCACAGCCACAGCAACGCGGGATCCTTAACCCACTGAATAGGGTCAGGGATTGAACCTGCAACCTCATGGTTCCTAGTTTGGATTCATTTCCGCTGAGCCACGATAGGAACTCCCATCTGTGCTCCTTCTTAAACAGCAAAATAAACATCCTACTGGATTAAAAAAAAAAAAAGTCCTTGGAAATTAACAATACAATGCTTTTTCATAGAAGGCTTCAGGAAATGCCAAGGTCTGTCATTGGGGATGGAGACATTTTGTTCCCATTGTGTAGAAAGTGACTGATGAGGCCTTTTAAGCAATCCTGCAGACCTACTGTTAAAGCACAGGAACATTTTTCAGTGCATTTCAAGTTCAGGGGGACTTTAACCTTTACGGAGAGAACATCCCAGCCCCACCCCGACCCGGTGGACTTTTTTACCTTAGGGAAACTCAGGCTGCCGGGACCTCTGACCAGGAGTTCACTGGATGTAACAGCCTCTCCAGTCATTTCTGATTTATACTCCATGCCCCAGAAATACAAATCTAGCTCTGCTCAGATAAGGTGTAAGATTTTTAAGGAAGTTCTGGGGGTTGAAGCCGATGGGAAATGTACTAATTTTAAGGATTGTGTGAGGGTTGGAAAGGATGGGAAATTTGAGCCCGTTTTACCTCTTTCATGTGATAGAGCATCTCAATCTTTATTAAGAACATGCATAAAATATAATCTGGCCGAGAGAGAGAGAGAGAGAGAGAATGATTTACACCCTTAGTGTTGAATTTAGACTGACCAGGGAAAATGACCGCCCCACACTCCTGTAAAACCTTAATGTACCATGACAAGTGCGCAGCGCTGCTTGATATGCAATGTTCAGATTTGTCTTGACCTTCTGAAATTATAGAAAGTGGATACTAGAAGGGAAGACTTTTTTTTTTTAATTTTTCTGCACAATAACTCAGGTGGCTTTTCCTGTTTCTTCTCCCCTCCTGGACTTGGGTTCTGTAATTACTATCGCAGAGAGCTGGAAGGATGCCTGCTCTCCCGGCAAGGTCTCCGCGGCTCTGCCTCCTCCCTTTTTTTTCCTCCTTTTCTCTTTCTGGCCCCGCCTCCTCCGCTCACGCCGTAGCCAGCAGCTAGACAGCTGTGTTCAATCAGAAAGCACTTCCAACTCCAGACGATTCAAACGGGAAACTTCAGCGTGAAGCGCAGCCCCGCTCCGGCTCTCTCTAGCTTTCTTTCCTTCCCCGGAACCCGAGGCGCGGATTTTCCTCACCCAGCCGCTCCGGTTTCATCCGGAGGTCGCCAGAGCCCTTCAGGGGAGCGGCTCCTGCTGGGGGTGCCCTCCAGCCGGGTGATGGGGGGCGGCGAGACACCGTAGGAGAGGCGAGGCGGCCCCTAGGGTGGCACTGCCCGGAGGTCCCCGCGCCGGCTCGGCCCCTGCGGCAGCTGCGAGCGCGCCACGCCGCCCAGCCTCCTGCAGCAATGGCTCGTCGGTGAAACGCGAGCCGGCTCTGTTCCTTTGGGCTTCACCACTGTCCTGGGTGAAAATGGCTGTCTAGACTGAAATGTGTCAGAAGAGACCGAGCAGTGGATAGCCAGCCTGCTAAGACCCACTCGTAAGCCCGGAGACCTGGAGGAGGAGGAGCTCGGCTCTGAAAAGTGCAGTCATGAATTCTGGAGTTGCCGTGAAATATGGAAACGACTCTTCGGCCGAGCTGAGTGAGGTAAGAAACAGCTGAGGTCGGGAGCTCTGGTTTCTTAGGCATTTGCTTGGCGACAAATCCTCCTCCCTTCCTATCTCCCCCAGCCCCACCCGCCACCCGCCTGGTGTTCCCGAGTCTGGAGGCAGCGCAATTAAAGATTAATAGATTTTTTTCTGGATCGTGCTGTAACTTGTTGTGCTACTCAGGAAATGACCTGAACTGGGCTTGATATTTCAGCCTGAAATGAGTGGCTTAAAAAAGAAACAAGCGCTCACCATGTTGCCAAGGCTTCTTACTCTCCGTGGCCTGGGTGCCCTGTCCCTTCCCCCCACCCGCGCCCCCACCCCTTTCTCCAATTTGTGTGCTACATTCCCTTTCGTAATTGGCAAAATGCGGGGGTATCCCAGCTGAGCCTAAGCTGATGGTAAGTACTTTGGTGGGGTCGCCAGCTCACCGGAGTACTTAAGGCTGCCACTGGCTTCCACGTGTGGTGCGTTTAGCTCAGCTCAGGCCAGGTGGTCTTTCCTCGGCTGAGACGCGGGACCCGCGCTGGGAAGGAGAGTGGGGAGAAAGCACATCAAAGCGGCTTAGAACTTTATTTCCTGCCCGGGACTGGACTCCTGAGTCTTTGAGGCCAGCGCATTTGCAATTCCTGGCTCTCAGTAACAAATCCACTTGAGCGTTGGAGACCCGGCTTTGAAATTAAAACTACATCAAACGACATGCAAATATAGGAGTAGTCAGATGCTAGGGGCCACCTTTTTCGCTGACTTTAGGGACGCCTCTGGCACATTCCCCCTTCCCTCGCACCACTTTGAATACCTGAAAAGTGGTGATGGGAAGCCTGCAGAACTGGACGCTCAAAAAGAGAAGAGGAAGTCTGCAGGAGGTCTTGGTGGCTGTGGATTTTCCTCTTAGCACCATTATTGAGCCATTTATGGGGCAGAAGGAGAATAAATAGTCTGTGTTTCTTGAGGATGGCTGGAGAGAGGAAAGGGGAAGAAAGGACGTGTAAAACCAGCCGGAAGGTAGATAGAGGGGTTGTCAGATTACCAGCCGTGAAGGGAAAAATGAAAGGAGGGAGCCCTCTCTTTGGGGTGGGGGGCTAGTGCTGGGGAAGAGAGGGAGGAGTAGTTGGGGGAAATCCGAGTAGGTCTGTGGCTAGTGTCCAGCAGTGAGTACTGCTGGCCCCTTCCTGGTGCTCTAAGTGTCTTGCTGTTGTGCCGGCCCTGCTCTGATTTAACAGCGTTTTGAGATGTTGGCTGCAGGAGGGACAGGCATGTCCTAATCCCCCTTGTCTTTCCTTGTGATGTAGAAAGCTGGGAGATGCCAAGAGTGAGGGCTTGACTTAAAAACGGGAGGTTGGGGGAAGAGGCAGATCTAAAACAGAACTCAGGACCCTGCTCCCTTAACAGCACTCTTCAAGAAGCCTTTGATTTTTCTCTTGAGGTCATTTACGAAGAAGAAACTAAAGGCATGGATCTTGCAGAGTCTTTGCCAGGCCCTTCACATCGTTTGTTTTTACGTGGCAGCTTTAACTCTATCACCTGAAGTGTACTGTTCAGATATCTGTGCTGAAAAATCAATCACAGGTTTAGGATGACGGTGGCTGAAAAGAGCGGCCTGGCTTGACTTGAAGAGTATTGGCACAGTCAGTGAATGCAGTAGTTGAACCAAGAGTATTTATGAACTTCAAGTCGGGGATCAAACTCTCCATTTTTTGCCTGGTTATAGTCACTCCTGAAG
Source organism: Catagonus wagneri (assembly GCA_004024745.2). Taxonomy (NCBI): domain Eukaryota; kingdom Metazoa; phylum Chordata; class Mammalia; order Artiodactyla; family Tayassuidae; genus Catagonus; species Catagonus wagneri. The sequence goes on from PVHT020004020.1 coordinate 31,088,147, forward strand.
TGCTCCTTAGAACACTTACCGCCAAATGAAAGAGCTGAGGTTACTTTGTGGCCTTTGCATTAGTTGAAACAGTAATATTTGAGCATGACAGGACATAGTTTTGTCCTGAAGAAAATAAGTTTCTGCCTTAACCATATCCTTTACCAAATTTTCTCTCCGTTCCCTCCGTGTTTGCTCATTCATTCCTTGCCCTCTTCGCAGCCTTCTTCCTAGGTTCATTGATTTAGTTTCCCCTCTGTTCCTCCAGCCTTAGTTTCCCTGTAGTTAAGTAGTTTCAGTGGACTATAATGATAACTGTTTTTACTTTTTGTACGTATTTTTATTTTGCTTTTTAGGGCCACATCTGCGGCATAAGTACATATTTTAGAGTATATGTAAAGAGGATTTGTAAGCAAAGCGGGGTTGTGTGATTCATACCTTGTGGACCTTAAATCTCAGTTCAGTTTATCATGGGCGATAATTGTAGCACTTGCCTTTTCTGTGATATCTGTTGAGCGATATCTGTATGATCCATAGATTCAAATACAATTCATTTATATTTTTCGGATTAGGTCTATGATGGAGAGTTTCTTTTCACTGTAATTTTTTCCTTAAACACCGGTTTTACTTCATCTTGGGGGGCAGAGTTGCCATCTTCTTTTGTTGGTGGCTTCCTCCTTCTCACCTGGAAGCAGAGCTAATAAAAAAGGCCCCAGAGGCCCCTTTAGTGCCATATCTCTTATTGCCCAGGAGGCTCGAAGCTGTCTGGAGGTCACTGTGGGGTCAGATTCAGCCTGATGGTCTCCAGGCATTTCAGGGGCTTGAAGAACTCTGAACTGGGCCTAGCATTATCCCGGGTATCATAAACAAGAGGCCTCCCTCATTGGTGTTGACTTGTGAGCTTACGCCTTCTACAAGGAGCCTCTAACCACAGGTGTCATTGATTCTTTGACTCTGACTCCATAACATCCTAAACAAGGGGGAGGGACTTGAATCAATGTCTCATTGTAATCTGCTGGGACCTATTTATGAGCGCGGCCAGGTTTGGTCAACACTGAGATGCTGGCCTCTGCCTACAATGCTCTAGGAGTTCTTGGGTGTTCTTGGGTGGGAGAGAAGCAGGAGGGCTTGGGTGTGAGGGATACAAGATTATGAGACCTTGAAGTTGCCCTTACGGCTCAACGGTAATGAACCCAACTAGTATCCACGAGGACGCAGGTTCAATCCCCGGCCTTGCTCAGTGGGTCAAGGATCTGGCGTTGCCATGAGCTGTGATGTAGGTCGCACACATGGCTCAGATCTGGCGTTGCTGTGGCTGTGGAGTAGGCTAGCAGGTGTGGGTCCGATTCCACCCCTAGCTTGGGAACTTCCATATGCCCTGGGCAAGGCCCTAAAAAAGACAGGAAAAAAAAAAGTAGGAAACCTAGAGCTGAGAGTGTTGGGTGAGGTGTTTTGTATGTGTGAGAACTTAAAAATGGAAAAACAGGAAATTCACAAGTGTGTTCCTTTTGTGTCTTTATGTTGAACAAAAGCTGTTTAAGATCCTGTTCAAGATTATAAGTGACAGTAAAATGGTCTCTAGCTGTGGACATTCAGAACATTTTTATTTCTCGGTAACCACAAATGACTTTTACCGAGTCCGAATGCTTAAGCCAAGGGAACTAATCCTGAGCATTGACAACAGTGCTACAGAAGGAAAATTTGAGAAGCGCGATTGGTTATTCTTTTTTCTTGGCTAACAGCTGTCCCTATCACATTCAAAGGGTGTTTTCCTTTTTCTGATGTGAGGTTAAGGAAGAACTTCAACATCAGTCAAATCAAAAGTACTTAGAAAATTAAATGTTTGGCTTTCAGTCTCCTTCCGCCATGATCAAGAGGCTGAATGGACACGCGTTCAGCAACATTATATTAAATTCTCCCAAACCTTGTCAAGGGAAGGCTCTCAAATCTTTTTCCTCATCGCAGTGGATTTTCTGTCAGCAGTTAATTCTGTTTGTCTTAGTAAAACTTGTGGGGCCAGTGTGTGGTTTAGCCTTATTTCACTATCACAATCACATTTCATGATTCTTCAGATAATTCAGACCTTGGGAAGATGTCTGACTTAAGGTGCAGTGGTACCCAGGTATGATTTGAATTTTCTCATCCTCACAGTTTCGCTGTGGACTAGTTCTGCTTGCCTGCTGGGTAGCTACCTATTTATGTAGCAGACTAAACAATTAGCTTTAAGAATTTGTTCTTTCCTGGCAGTAATTAAAACCTCTCGTCCAACACAATCAAGTTATATTCTTTGCCTTTTTGTAATTTAATTTTTATTTTATGTTGGAGTATACTTGATTTATAATATTGTGTTTCAGGTGTACAGCAAAGTGATCAGTTATATATATATATCCATTATTTTTCAGATTCTTTTCCTGTATAGGTTATTTCAGAGTACTGAGTAGAGTTCCCTGTGCTATACAGTAGATCCTTGTTGATTGTTTTATATCTAGTAGTGTATGTTAATACAAAACTCCTAATATGGTAACCCTTTCCCCTTTGGTAACGGTAAGTATGTTTTCTGAGTCTGTGAGTCTCTTTCTATTTTGTAAATAGGTTCATGTGTATCATTTTTTTAGAGTCTGTATATAAGTAATATCATGATTGTCTTTCTCTGTCTGATATGCTTTACTTAGTATGATAATCTCTGGGTCCATCCATATTGCTGCAAATGGCATGATTTCATTCTTTTTTATGGCTGAGTAATATTCTGTTGTGTATACATACATACCACATCTTATGCATCCTTTCCTCTGTTGATGGACATCTAGTTTGCCTCCATGTCTTGGCTGTTGTAAATAGTGCTGCAGAGAGCACTGGGGTGGGTGTATCTTTTCGAATTACAGTTTTCTCTGGAGAGATGCCCAGGAGTGGAATTATTGGATCTTATGGTAATTCTATTTTTAGTTTTTAAAGGAACCTCCCTGTTGTTCTGTACAGTGATTGTACCAATTTACATTCCCACCAACAATGTGGGGCGGTTTGTTTTCTCAACACCCTCTCCAGCATTTATTGTTCATAGACTTTTTGATGATGGCTGTTCTGACCGGTATGAGGTGATACCTCGTTGTAGCTTTGATTTGCATTTCTCTGACAATTAGTGATGTTGAGGATCCTTTCATGTGCTTCTTGGCCATCTCTGTGTCTTCTTTGGAGAATTGCGTATTTATGTCTTCTAACCATTTTTTGATTTTTTTTATATTGAGCCGTATGAGCTGTTTGTATATTTTGAAGATTAATTCCTTGTCAGTTGCTTCATTAGCACGTATTTTCTCTCATTTTGTGGGTTGTCTTTTTGTTTTGTTTATGGTTTCCTTTGCTGTGCAGTGGCTTTTAGGATTAGTTAGGTCCCATTTGTTACTTTTTGTTTTTATCATTACTCTAGGAGGTGGATCCAAAAAGACACCGCTCTGATGTATGTCAAAGAGTGTTTTGCCTCTATTTTCTTCCAAGAGTTTTATAGTATCCAGTCTTATATTTAGGTCTTTAATCCATTTTGAGTTTATTTTTGTGTATGATGTTAGAGAATGTTGTAATTTCATTCTTTTACATGTAGCTTTGCAGCTGTCCCAGCACCACTTACTGAAGAGACTGTCTTTCCTTGGTTGTATATTCTTGCCTCGTTTGTCGTAGATTAATTAACCGTAAGTATACTCTTTGCCTTTTAAGCATTAAACAATGAATAGATAAAATTCTCCTATCACTGTTTACTTTGAAACTCTAGTTGCCCTGGGAAATCATATTTCCTTACTCTGTCCTTATTGCTTCATTCAAAGCCTCTTTTATAAAATGATTTCACTCCTCGCTGTAGGCTATAGAGGCAACTCCATGCTTTCCCCATTCCCTTGTTGCGTGGCTATGAAAACCCCATCTTGATTGATCCTCTAATTAAGAAGTGGATTTGTGTAGGAGAAAATTGTTCTCTAGATAATCTTGTATGACTGTCTCTAAGTGGCTATCTCACAGAAATACTTAATCTAAATCATCAAGTTATAAAATATCCGAGGTGGAAGGGACTGTGAGATCATGCAGTATTCCCACACCCCTTTGTACTTTTTTTTTTTTTTGTCTTTCGAGGGCTGCACCCGAGGCATATGGAGGTTCCTAGACCAGGGGTCGAATTGGAGCTACAGCTGCTGTCCTACAGCACCGCCATAGTAATGTGGGATCTGAGCCTTGTCTGTGACCTACACCACAGCTCACTGCAACGCCAGATCTTGAACCCACTGAGCAAGGCCAGGGATCAACCTGCGTCCTCATGGATACTAAATGGGTTTGTTACCACTGAGCCATGACGGGAGCTCCCCTTTATATTTCTTTATACTCTTCTGTCCTTATGGACTCAAAAGTTCATTGTAATGAGTTGTTTCATGTCTGTCTTAGACACAGGCCATAGCATCGTAATAGATGTGTCACAGCCTGTCACAGAGGCTGGCACATAGTAGTTGTTCTACAAAGGTTTAAAGGAATGCCTTGCTTTTTCTCTTTTATTCCCTTTTTAGAAGCAGAGAAGTTGAGGAACTGGTTTAAGTTCTCGGTCTTAGGCTTTTTCTTTTTTTTGTTTTTTTTTTTGTGGTCTATCATTGTATAACAAACTACCCACCAAATTTAGAAACTTAAATAAACAATCTTATTAGCTCATGCTTTCCCAATTTTGGGTGGAGCTAAGGGGAGTAGGATTTGGGTCTGTGACCGCAGCCAGAAGCTATACTTCGAAGATGGTGTAGTCACACGGCTGGCAAGCAGGCTCTGGCTGTGGACTGGGAGACCACCTCACTTCTCTTCTCCCTGGGCCTGCCTGCCCCTGTGTTGCTTGGCTTTCCTCTCAGCCTGGCAGCTGGCTTCCAAGGAGGAGGTGTAGGGCTGAAATCGGCACAGGGTCATGCCTGTGTTTTGTCTTGGTTAAAGGAGCTGTATCTTTGGGCGTTCCCATCGTGATGCAGTGGAAACGAATCTGACTAGGAACCATGAGGTTGCGGGTTTGATCCCTGGCCTTGCTTAGTGGGTTAAGGATCCCGTGTTGCCTTGAGCTGTGGTGTAAGTCGCAGACACGCCTCGGATCTGGCGTAGCTGTGGCTCTGGTGTAGGCCGGCAGCTACAGCTCCAATTAGATCCCTTGCCTGGGAACCTCCATATTGCTGCAGGTGAGGCCCTAAAAAGATATAGAAAACAAAAAAACAAAAACAAAAACAGAAAGGAGTGAAGAAGCAGATCTCACCTCTTCAAGGAGGATGTGATAAAGATAAAGAATTTGCCTCCATTTTTTCTCTTTTTTTTTGCTTATATTTTTTTTTTTCTTCTCAGTGCAGCAGTGTTTTACTAGAATAAAAATCTTCATCGGTAGAGAACTGGTTAAGTGCCTAGGGTACATCCATAAGATTAAGAATATTTATTTTTTCTTTGTTTTTTAATTAATGAATTTTATTACATTTATAGGTGTACAACAATCGTCAGAAACAAATTTTTATAGCATTTCCATCCCAAACCCTCAGTGCATCCCCTACCCCCCAACCTGTCTCATTTGGAAACTATAAGTTTTTCAAAGTTTGTCAGTCAGTATCTGCTCTGCAAAGAAATTCATTCTGTCCTTTTTTTAGATTCCACATATAAGTGATAGCGTTTGATGTTGCTGTCTCATTGTCTGACTGACTTCACTTAGCATGATAATTTCTAGGTCCATCCATGTTGCCTCAAATACTGTTGTTTCTTTCCTTTTAATGGCTGAGTAATATTCCATTGTGTATATGTACCACATCTTCTTTATCCACTCCTCTGTCGATGGACATTTAGGTTGTTTCCATGTCTTGACTATTGTATATAGTGCTGCAATGAATGTTGGAGTGTGATTGCTGGATCAAATGGTAATTCTATTTTGAGTTTTCTGAGGAATCTCCATACTGTTTGCCACAGTGGTTGCAGCAGTTTGCATTCCCACCAGCATTGTAATAGGGATCCTTTTTCTCCACACCTTCTCCAGCACTTATTGTTTGTAGACTTTTTGATGAATTTGCCACCATTTTTATTCTACAACAGAGGCCACACAGCAAAAGCCACGTCTAACATCTTGGTCTCTAAATTCCCCATGACTGGCAATAGTTTTTGTTTTATTTCATCTTTTTTAGCTCTTGAATGATTTATACTAGGTAACACTTTCTAAGCTTTTCCTAGGTGTCGACACACTGAATTTTCAAGAAATCCTCGGAGATGCGTTCTCTTATGCCCATGCTGCAGGTGGAGAAATGAAGGCATAAAGAGGTGAAAACCTTTCCCAAGATCATACAAACCGTTAATGGTGCAGTCAGGATTTGAGCCTAGGTAGTCCTTTTTCAGAATCTACTCTTCAAACACTGTTTCATTTTGTTCGTTTCTGTCACTGCTCTCGGCTTTTGGTCACATGTTCCTAGGAGGGAGTATTCTGTTTCCTAAGCCAGTTTAACCTGATTTGCACTGTAATCTCTGCACAGTACCCAGATAAACGCTTTTGTGAGAATGAAATGAATATGGTCATTGCCGTCGTCTTTAAGTACCTGAAGAATTCTAGACAAGGATCTTTCTAGAGCCCTTAAAAGCAGATTTGTTGGTAAGGAAGGCCCTCCTCTGTCCCTGGTCCTTACAAGGGAGAGAGCGGCACCGGCCCTCGTCCCACTGCCTGTGTGGGCCGCGCCCTCCCAGGGATTAGTGCTGCAATGCTTGAGCTGCCAGAATGGGAGTAAGATTTCCTTTGTCACAAGAATTAGGACTCTCACCCTGCAGGTGGGGCTCCAGGCTTCTCCTGCACTGGGCGAAATCACATGGGGCTGCAGAGTGCTGAGGCTGATGAAAGAGCTGGTCAGGGAGACGCCAGGGCTGCGCGGCAAGGCAGCTACCGGTGGCCTGGTCATGAGGAAACCTGTGCTGAAGATGCCGGGTTGAGCCCCGCAGGCAAGGACGAGTAGATGGAGTGTGGCTGGAACCAGGTGGCAGTCGGGGAACAAGGGAAGGAGAAGTGGGATGGAGCGGGGGGCATTAGGCCAGGACCGGGCAGCAGATCGGGAACTGAGGTGGCTGTGGGCCTGAGAGGAGAGCGAGAACCCTGCTTCTGAGGACATGCTTTGCCCAGTCAGGAAGTTTTTAAATTAATCCCAAGACGTGTCCTGTTAAGGCGTTACGTACAGGACTGTGGCTACCAGACTTGAGGGGCCAGAACTTTGAATGGTGGTGGGCGTCCATACCAAGTAGGGAATGTGATGGTGGTACTTGGGGAGTCAACTCAAGGTGCTATTTTTGTGTGTGTGTGTCTTTTGTCGTCTTTTTTTTTAGGGCTGCACCTGTGTTATGTGAAGGTTCCCAGGCTAGGGTTCCAATTGGAGCCACAGAAACGCAGGATCCAAGCCGCATCTGCAACCTACACCACAGCTCACAGCGATGCCGGATCCTTAACCCACTGAGCAAGGCCAGGGATCGAACCCACAACCTCATCGTTCCTAGTCAGATTTGTTTCTGCTGAGCCACGACAGGAATTCCTCAAGGTGCTGTTTTCATAGCTGCCTGAAGCTAATTTCCCCAATGCCAGTCACGTGGAAGGCTTCCTCCAAAGCCAGGCTGTCCCTGGAAAATAAAACCTGCCTTTATGGCAAGCTTAAGAAGTTGGTGATGAACAAAGATTTCAAATTTAGGCTTTGATCCAAGGAAAGAAATTTCAGAAAACCAAGATTACATTTTAAGTGATCTCTAGGTTCTGGGAAGGAGGTTTATGGTGGGATTACAGAATCAGACAAGTCAAAAAAAAGACACAGAAAATTGATAGTAGTTAGGATGTGGATTTTAACATCAACAAGGGGATGGCAAGGCAGAGATAAATCCCTAGCGGTAAGTGGCCGTCTTTCATTCTTGAAAGAAACAAAAGAATAAACAGGATTACGCAGGTAAAGAGACGTTCAATTTATAAAGTAATTATTTACTGAGACCACAAAGCCATCCTTTCTTTCTAGGAAATGTCCTTTTTTCTCTTGCTGATGAGAAACAGCCGAAATTAATACTCTTGAGAAAGAGGACACTTTTTGGAAGGTTTGCGTTATAAGGAGTGACTGAAGTTATAAAGCACTTTGCATATGTAAATCCTTTAAGATATTTTTGAAACTCAGCAGAAGAGTTAAACACTGAGGCTGTCTAGGAAAAAACAAAACAAAAACTCAGCATTAGCAGCTCTTGATTCTTCTTGCCAGGCGAAAAGCAATAGGTTAGGGTTGTTAACTTTGTACATAGCAATACAAGTCTGTCGGGCTGGGAAGATTGTGTGGTCAAGCTACTTGATGCTTTAGGTTGGTGGGATATTTTGAGGCAAGTCTCTTGTCATGAGGTTTGATGACTGCTTGAAACACATGACGGAACATTGGGGGCCCGAGATGGAAATGTGGCTTAAGCCAAAGGCTGTGGTGTTCCATTACCTGCAAACAGAAAGTTTCCGGAAACCTCAGTGTGCGTGCATGCACGTCAGTTAACGACTCCAGCTGGATTTGTGAGAAATACTGAAGCAGCTGTCAAGGGAAGAATGCCAACACGGAAAAAGATTGCCTGGCAGTTAGCAAAGCAGTGGAGTCTCCTGGTTGGTCGCAGGGTAAGAGTGGCAGTAATTACTTGTCCCTGTTTCCTGAGGGTTGTGTGGACTTGTCCGCAGAGTACATGGCACACGTACAGTGACTTCTTGCTTCTGCCTGGCTCCCTCTCAGCCTCCCAGGTTTGTCGAACCTTCCCTCATCTGTGCTCAGAACACTTACTTTAATACCCGTGGCCGCCCTGGGAGACCATGAGATCTTTGAAGGCAGGGACAGAGTGAAACCCATCACAGTATCGCTAGCACCTAGTTCATATGTGACATAGGGCCCCACGAACTTCAGATGTACTTTTTGGACCGGATAGCCAGTTGCCATTCTAGTGTGACAAATGAGTTGGATCGTTCAGTTTTATATTTTGGTTAAAGGACGCATCTGAGGGAATTAATTTGGTCATTATTACTGTTAACTTACTCTCTATTCCTGTTTCATTTATTTGTTCCGGAAACATTGTATGCCTTCTGCATACCAGGAGCTGTTTTTAGGTGTGGGGATACGGAACCAAAACTGATGTAGTCCATGTTTTCACGGATCCTGCATTCTAGAGGGAGACAGACAATACACCTAGCGGATGTGTGTCTAGAGGTGCTATGTGCTATAAAGAGGAATGAAGGAGGCGTTCCCATTGTGGCGTAGTGGAAATGAATCCGGCTAGTAACTGTGAGGTTACGGGTTTGATCCCTGGCCTTGCTGGCGTTAAGGAGCTGGCGTTGCCGTGAGCTGTGGTGTTGGTGGCTGATGCGGCTCGGATCCTGCATTGCTGTGGCTGTGGTGTAGGCTGGAAGCTATAGCTCCAATTGGACCTCTAGGCTGGGAACCTCCATATGCCCCAGGTATGGCCCTAAAAAGCAAAAGCAAAAAAAAAAGAATGAAGGAGAGAGGGATGTTACTGTAGTGATGAGGGAAGACCTGTCTGTGGGAATATTTGAATGGGGACCTGAGTTCAAGGAGGAAGACAGTGATGTCAAGATGAGGATGATCACCTCAGGCAGTGAGACCAACAAGGGTCAAGGTGCAGAGGCCAGAGCATGTGTGGTGCGTGTCAGCAAGGAGGTGATGTGGCCGGGAGTGTGGTGAGTGAAGGGAGAATGGAAGGAGGTGAGGTCTGAGAAAATAGTTCTGGCCGGATCACCTACCTGTAGCCTCATAGGCATTGGAGAGGAATCTAGATAGCTCTAGAGTGTTGTGGCTATTTGCCTAAAGCAATTTTTTAAAAAAATCCTTTTCATGTATATATGTATTTTTACTGTGGGGCAGGGGCAGGGAGAAGTGTGCCAGAAGGGAAGAACCTGGCAAAGAAAAGGCCAGGAAAGTTGTGGCCCAAAAGCCAGTGAAAGAAAGTATTTTCAGGAGAGGGTAGAAAGATGAGTCAGCTGCTTCCTTTTTAGTCTCTTTCACTCTCTTAAGGCCTATGCGTATTCACAGACTTTCAGATGGTGTGTCATTTTCTCCAATCAGAAATAATTGTTAGGTGCTTTAAAAATAAACTATAATGATTTTTGGACATCTTCAGCGTATGAGAGTGTATTTTCCCCTTAAAAGGCATGGTTTAAAGTAATGTGTGTTGTGGACCCTGGCCAAGAACGATTTGAAAACTGCCTTCCCTTGGTGGATGGTTCAGTGTTGATGGATGCTGATGATGTAGAATATAGGTGGGTTCTGAATTAAGAAAACTGGGCTCTTCTTTCTGCTGTCACTTGACCAATTTCCTTCCACTGTTTAGAATTACTGGCTTTATTTTTATGAACTTGCAAATCAGTTTATTGCTTTATAACCAGTATAGCCCCAAGGAGCCTGGAATACTGACGGGTTTTTTTCCTATTGAAAAGCTATTTGGCAGTCAGATGATGACCAGAAAGTGGCCAGGTAAGCCTGGGTTTAGACAAAGGAGATGCTCCTGTTGGGTGGCACCATTAAGCTTTCTTTGATTTGCAGTTTATTTTATCCAAAGCCTTTTCATAGCTGATGAGGAAACTGAAGCACGAAAGTAGCCGGCTAGTGGCAGAGGAGGAGGTATAGAACCCAGGACTTTGTTCCCTTAACTTCCAGGGGTAATTTTTCCTCTTCTGCCTCAACTTCTTCAGCTTCTGTATCACAGGATTTGCTTTAAAATATGTGTTTGGGTTTTGTTTTTTGGCTAAGGCTTGATGTGGGATCTCAGTTCCTAGATCAGGAATTAAACTCAGGTTGCTGCTCCTAAAGCACTGAATCCTAACCACTAGGACTCTTGTTTTAAAGTATGTATTTTTTAATAGTTTATACATTTTTTTTTTTTTGGCATTTTAGGGCTGCACCCATGGCATATGGAGGCTAAGGGTCCAGTCAGAGGTACAGCTGCTGGCCTACATCACAGCCACACCAGATCTGAGCTGTGTCTGCAACCTACACCACAGCTCATGACAATGCCAGATCCTTAACCCAGTGAGCGAGGCCAGGGATCGAACCTGCGTCCTCACAGATACCAGTCTGGTTCATAACCCCCTGAGCCACAATGGGAACTCCAGGAGTTCTTCATATATATCAGTTCCCCATCCTTTTTCTCCTTTCTCTAGGCCTGATTTTTTTCTGTGCTTGGGGCTTTGCACAACCGCTGGCTCCTTGCTATTTCCAAATGGAGTTAGAGAGCGAGTGTAAAATGAGGCATGAGTGTAAACTGCTTCTCCAAAGAAAATCATTGGGCTCGCACAAGCCCAGGAGGCCCCTTCCTCCACGGTGTCCAGGACGAAGTGACTTCCTGCCGCGTCATGGGCCCAGGGCTCATTTCACAGGCTGACAATGAGCAGACCTGCCCCTGGACACACGAGATGACCCTGAGCCACGTTAGGCAGGCCCCAGAGTGAAGAGTTCCGTCCATGGCATTTGAAGAGTTACATTGCCCCACGGACATGCAGTGACCTCACAGTATTTAAAGAGGATTTTTAGGAGAAGGCTTTAGCAAGAGGGGCCTGTGGAGAGTAGCCAGGAAGTCTTTGGCTGGCCTGTTAGATTAGGTAACTGTTACTTTATTTCTTGGTGCTGTGAATCTAAGCCTGGTTAAACCAAAATCTAATTTATTTTCATGCTTGATTGGGAGCCCTTTTGATTAAGTGTTTGGATGAGAGTAAGCATGGAACAGCACTGTAGCAGTGAGATAGTCCAGGGACTATTTTGCCTGGGCCAATTATTAGAAGAGGGTTCATAGGAGGGGGAAGGAAAATAGGAGAGCTGGGGCCCAGGACAGGAGTGTTTGCTTCTCATGGGTAGATTTAAACTGAAATTGGTATCCCCCTTTTCTAGGATGCTTTGATGCAAGCAGGGGATGGCAAGCAGTATGCCTTCTGGCACGATTGATAGAGTGACTTCTAAGACCATTTCTCATTCGGGGCTTCTGAGCTGTTTTTCAAAATACTGTCTGGACATACATGTAATTACGGCTAAAGAAAGTGTCTCATGCTGATAAAGCTACCTTCACACCCTTTAATTTCCCAAATGTCAAAGATGGGACATCTTTCGTATTTGGCAGTAAAATGTCCCAGCTAGCAGTGGTGACATCTTAAGGCTGGGGGAATATGTTTGATGACTAGGAAAGGCCTCTGTTTTTTGGCTACCTTCGTGTGTGTGTGTGTGTGTGTGTGTGTGTGTGTGTGTGTGTGTGTGTGTGTGTGTGTCTTTTTGCCTTTTCTAGGGCCGCACCCGCGGCATATGGAGGCTCCCAGGCTAGGGGTCTAACAGGAGCTGTAGCTGCCAGCCTTTGCCACAGCCACAGCAACGTGGGATCCGAGCTGCGTCTGCAACCTACACCACAGCTCACAGCAACGCCGGATCCTTATCCCACTGAACAAGGCCAGGGTTCGAACCCGCAACCTCATCGTTCCTAGTCGGATTCGTCAACCACTGAGCCACGGTAGGAACTCGCGTTTTTTGGCTCCCTTCTTGACTGACGTCTCCTCTGGGCCAAGTCATTTGATTGGTCACCTCAGTTTGTCTTTCTGAAAAACTCTGTGTGGTAAAGTTTTGTGGAAATAATGGCTCAGCAGTGTGGGGAAAGTTACTTTTCTGGGCTGCATGTTACCTACTATAAAATGGTGATAATAAGTTAGACAATAATAACTTAGACAAATGCTGTGATGACATAAACTATGTGGTACTTATCAAAGTGCCTGGGAAATACTGTTTGTTAATGCTTACAATAATATTGCTATTATTATTATTTTGCTACTACAAACAGAACATTAGTGGCTGTGGTTGTAATGGGCACTGAAATAATTTAAAAGTAATTCTTTTTTTTTTTTTGCCTTTTAGGGCTGAACCTGCGGCATGTGGAAGTTTCCAGGCTGGAGTTGAATTGGAGCTAGTGCTGCCAGCCTACCGCACAGCCACAGCAACGTGGGATCTGAGCTGCGTCTATGACCTACACCACAGCTCATGGCAACACCAGATCCCTGACCCACTGAGTGAGGCCAGGGCTCAAACCCGCATCCTCACAGATACTAGTGGATACTAGTCAGATTCGTTTCTGCTGCACCACAGTGGGAATTCCCTAAAAGTAATTCTTAAGTGGAGACGGATTTTTCATGAAGACAATATCCAGGAACCCTAAGAGTCTCTCGGCCTGCTGATGGTTTTCCTCTGGACCTTAATGGCAAAAGCTCATTATCTGGGAAAATGTTCTTCCAAATATTAGCAAGTCTTAGAAAAGAAAGTTATTTCCTTTTTTGGATTGGTAGAACCACGTGTTAATGAGCTAATAAGTGGCAATACTAATTACTTTTGATTTTTATTTATTTATTTATTTATTTATTTTTGGGCCCAGCCTGTAGTGGCTTGATGTGGAATCTCAGTTCCCAGATCAGGGATTGAACCCGGGCCACATTGGTGAAAGCACTGAATCCTCACCACTTGACCACCAGGGAACCAGTTGCTTTTTCAATTTTAATTTGTTGATCATTTTTCTTTAATTTGTCCTAATTTTGTCCCAGCCAAAGTGGCCTCAGCCCCTCTGTGCCTGGGACCGACCTTAGGACAACCATCCTAGTCGATGGCATAACAGGGAGAGGGAAGGCACGGCAGGCCACTGCCCACGCCCGGAGTACGGATGCGTTGCAGAGACAGATGATGTTCATGTGTTGCGTAACTATTTCTTTCACAGAGATAAGGCTTTTTTTCTTCCTTTTCTTTTTGGGGCTACACCCACGGCATACGGAAATTCCCTGGCTAGGGGTCAAAGCAGAGCTACAGCTGTCTGCCTATGCCGCAGGTACAGCCATGCGGGATCCAAGCCACGTCTGTGACCTACACCTCAGCTCAAGGCAGCGCCAGATCCTTAACCCACTGAGCGAGGCCGGGGATCGAACCAGCAACCTCATGGTTCATAGATTCGTTTCCACTGCACCATGACGGGAACTCCAGAATTTTTTAAAAGCAAGGTTTTGTCTAGTGATCAGAAAGGAAGTGGTGCAATATTCTCTCTTGGGCTTTGAAGTTGTTAGACAGTTTGATCATATGCTCAAGAGTATATACCTGAGAGCCATGGGAAGGAAACTAGCACGAGCCATAGACCGAAACCCTGGGCTCTGACGTCTCACTTTTGGTTCCCTTGAACTTCCATCTCCGGCTTATCTCTGAGAAGGCTCCTGCAGTGATGCTACTCGTTCCTGTGGCTTCGGGCTCCCATCTCTAAGCTGTTGACTCACAAGTCTGTATCTCCAACCCAGATCCATGTGAATACCTGACAGGTAAATGGAGAAGTGCAGCTCTTGTGCATGCAAAAGCTTCTGGAGTCAGTATTCTTCATCCTCCTCCCTCCTGCCTCTCACAAGAAGACTCGTGCCAGGCTGTAGGAGGCCTTTGTCATCTCCCAGCTGATGGTGTGTCAAGCCTCCTGCGACATCTGGCAGCACTGTCCGCTCCTCTGACTTAATCCTTAGCGCTCTATCATCTGATCTTTTCACGGATTTCTCTGTCTCAGAGGCTTACCTGGTAGGGGAGTGGCAAGGGGCTGGAGAAATGCATTATTCTCAGAGCACTTTATTGCGGTGTGGTTGGCAGGACATGTGGCAGTTATGAATGATGAAAAGATGCAAAAAGAGTCAAAGATAGATAGAAAAAGTGCCTAAAGGCAATGCTTTTGTACCAATTAGTGCTGTGAGCTTCACTGTCCATCTCTTTCTGAAAGCAAACACTTGGCCTGAGGAGCCCACCCAGCACTGCTGGAGTTAGAGAGCTTTGCTTCTAGCTCAGTCTCATGGTGTATCTGAGCCTGGCTCAGGAGGGTCCTTGGAAGCAGGTCCTAGTCCTGGGATGGTGGGAGTAGCTCCAGGAGCTAGAATTAGATTGTGTTACCATATTAAAAATGCTGAATGTGAAAGATGGCAATGCAGATATTTTGTTGGAATACTTCAAGTCAAGCAATATGGTGCAAAATAACTTCTGTTTCATCTTGCAAATATTCCCTCCTTTTGTGCATATCAAAAGCTAAATCTATACTTTTAAAAACATGTTGGAGGAGTTCCTGTCGTGGCGCAGCAGTTAATGAATCCGACTAGGAACCATGACATTGCGGGTTTGATCCCTGGCCTTGCTCAGTGCGTTAACGATCTGGCGTTGCCGTGAGCTGTGGTGTAGGTCGCAGATGCGGCTTGGATCTGGCATTGCTGTGGCTGTGGCGTAGGCCGGTGGCTACAGCTCCAATTCAGTCCCTAGCCTGGGAACCTCCATATGCCGTGGGTGGGGCCCTAAAAAGCCAAAAAAAAAAAAAAGGTGGTAGAATTCTCTGGTGTCCTAGTGGGTTAAGGATCTGTTGTCACTGCTGTAGTGTGGGTTCTGTCCCTGGCCTGGAAACTTTCACATGCCCTGGGCACGGCCAAATGATGATGATGATGACGACGACGATGATAATGGTAATAAAAAAACATGTTTCCTTCAATACAACCAAACTCTGATGCACAATAATTGTGCTGGTGTTTAGGAGCATCTTGTTATTGTTCATTAATACTCTTTTTTTTTTAATGTTGTTTTTTTTTCTTAATGAATTTTATTTCAATTATAGGTGTACATAAATCATCACAAGTCAATTTTACAGATTTTGTATCCCAAACCCACAGTGTATCCCCACACCCCCCAGATGTCTTATTTGAAAAACCAAGGTTTTCCAAAGTCTGTGAGTCATTGTCTGTTCTGCAAAGAGGTTCATTGTGTCTTTTTAGTTTCCACATGTAAGCAGTAGCGTTGGGTGTTGCTGTCTAATTGACTGGTTTCACTTCGCATGATAATTTCTAAGTCCATCCATGTTGCTATAAATGTTGGTAATTCGTTCCTTTTAATGGCTGAGTAATATTCCATTGTGTGTATGTACCATATCTTCCCTATCCTCTCCTCTGTCGATGGGCATTTAGGTTGTTTCCATGACCTGGCTATTGCATAGAGTGCTGCAATGAAAACTGGAGTACATGTGTCTTTTCGAGTCATGGTTTCTGCTGGATAGATGCCCAGGAGTGGGATTGCTGGATGAAATGGTAATTCTATTTTGAGTTTTCTGAGGAATCTCCATACTGTTATCCACAGTCGTTGCACCAATTTTGCATGCATTTTTAAAATTGTCATTTCCCTGCTTACAACTTTCAGTTCATGGTACCCACTCCTTAGCCCCTGGTGACCTCTCCAGCCATATCTGACCACTTCTCACCCTCACATGCTGCCGTCCAGCCAACTCAACTCCTTGCAATACCTTCTAGGTGCCCGGTTGTCTTTTGACTTTAAAACTTCACCGTTGCTGTTGCTGTGCTGCTTCTCCATCCATACCCTCCACCTTTGCATATGTGCCTCCTGCTCATCCCATGAGGCTTAGTTTAAGTGTCAGTGCCCTTGAAAATCTTCCCTGACATTCCTGTCCTGGTCTAGATTCTGCCCTCTCCCCTCTGCTCCCACAGCATTGGGCATTTCTGCAGTATAGCACTGATACACTGTACAGGCCTGCGGACTTGGTATTTTCTAGATGTGGCTGCTGTTAACCATTGATCATTGGCACTTGTTTAGCACCTAGCCCTCAACATCCCATTTTTGAATGTGTTACATTATTTAAACCTTGCAACAGTCCCGTGACGTTCGTCCCATCTTTAAGGGCATTTGGAAGCTCAGACAGAAATTAAGGGTCTGGCCCAAGGTCATATGTCTAGATGTTGGCAGGGCCAAGTCTGTACTAGATCTAATTTCAGAAGTCTCTGCTGTTTGCACGATGCTTGTGGCCTTCTCTGACCATGTGGTCATGGCCAGTAGAACTGGCATCTGTAAGACCTGGCCTTGCCAGGTGGGTTGGTAGGTTGCTGGGGGGGGAGAGGCATTAGAGCTGATGTCCAGGTTTCTGAGAGGATTATGCTGACAGGAGGGACTGGAGATTTCCTGTAAAATCCAGTTTGTGGGGAATGATGAGTCTGGACTTAGGCATGCTGCGTTTGAGATGCCTGTTGGTCATCTAAGTTGAAATGTGCTACTAGTAGCCTGTGGGCTAGTAGGGCTCAGAAAGGGGTCAGTTTGGGCATCCTTGGTTGTTATGGCTCTTCACTTCCAGTGTAAATGAGTTGACGGCTAATGCTGTGGTTCATTCCAGCCTCTCCACGGTAGATGTCTGCCCTCATGTACCACATAAATCAGGAGTAGGATGAAGCAGCCAAATGGAGGTCTGTGTACTCACAGTGCAGGTCTTTGCTTTCTGGCATTTTATGTATATGTAATACATGCACACAAGTACGTGGCTCAGAATCTGCTGTTATAACTGAAACAGGTCGTACTTTCTTAAGTCATGTTTTTTAAAAAGTTTAAAGAAAAGTCCAGCTCATCATATCACATAAGCATTTCTACCTTTGATTCCTTCTTAAGAAAGGGCAGGGTGAGGAGTAAGGGTTTGTTGGTATGATCACAGAAGTGATGATGCACGTGCATAATTTGGAGGATTAGTGAGTAAAAAAAAAATCTTACACTATCGGGGAACATTTCAGTATGTTCTCTTAGTTATTAATATTTTTAAAGGGATTATATTTGGGTTTTACTATATTATATACTACTTTCCTTAAGTTTTTCTTGGTATATTTTCTTTTTTAAAAACTTGAGTTTTGGGAGTTCCCATTGTGGCACAGCAGAAACGGATCCGACTAGTATCCATGAGGATTTGGGTTTGATCCCTAGACTCACTCAGTGGGTTAAGGATCCAGCATTGCCATGAGCTGAGCTGTGGTGTAGGGTGCAGACGAGGCTCAGATCTCTTGTTGCTGTGGCTGTGGTACAGGCCAGCAGCTATAGCTCCAGTTTGAACCCCTAGCCTGGGAACTTCCACATGCAGCACCTGTGGACCCAAAAAGCAAAAAATCAAAAATAAATAAAAAAAATAAAAAACGAGTTTTAAAAACGAATATACCATTTTATATGCTGTAATAGCTATTGAACAAATATTTAGGTTTTCAGTCTTTGTTCATATAAAGCACATATGTGTAAATAAAGCACCTGAGCAATGTATCATGCAGAGTTGGTGTCTGATGTTAAAGAAGAATAAACGGGGTACCTTGAGGCCCTGAGGTGGTCTTTGTAAAATAATCCAAAGACCGAAAAGGCCGATTAAAAAAAAAGCAAAAAAAGAAATACCCAGGCTAAGGTAAATTGGGACCATCTGTTGTTCAACCTTGGCCTGCTTATGTAGCCTTCTGCCTGTTGCTTATTTTAAAATGCCTTTAAAATGGTGAAGGAGGGTTGCTGGATGTCAGATGGCAGTTGGAAAGGAGTGCAGAGAGACCAGCTTGTCTGTGGCCGCTGTGGCCTTGACATTCTCACACATCCATAGCGGTGTGGGAGGTGGGGAGGACGGTGAATTATCCTGCCAAAAAAAAAACAAGGGAAATGAGTTTTATAATGATACTTTTTAAAAGAATGTTTCACCTGAACATCTAATAATGTATTATTATTACTTTCATATATGTATGTTGATACTTCTGTCTCTGCATCATCTCACGTTAACCTACAGTTGCAAAGTCTTCTGTGAACCAATATAATTGTAGGAAGCTTAATCCCTGGGGCCCAGTGGAGTCCTTTTTAATCATGGGAGATGCTGAAATTTATTTTCTGGCCAGTTGAGACCATTATGAATTGCCAGTGTTTCTCTGTTTTAATGGTGACTTCCTATAAATAGCAAACAGAGTTACTGCTTTGAAATCCCTGAATTGAACTACATTGCAAGTACAAGTCTACAGTTAAAGGCTTTATTTAATTTTTATTTAAAGTGGATATGACCAAAATA
This sequence comes from Catagonus wagneri, assembly GCA_004024745.2. Taxonomy (NCBI): domain Eukaryota; kingdom Metazoa; phylum Chordata; class Mammalia; order Artiodactyla; family Tayassuidae; genus Catagonus; species Catagonus wagneri. Next base: position 31,107,014 of record PVHT020004020.1, read on the forward strand.
CTAATTTAGAGCAACATTTAACCTACTGGCTTGGCAAACTATGCTGTGTAATCATTTTAGCTCTTGGAATCAGACTAACTATTCTAGCAGAACAGAGGAGGGCCCACATGTAGCTTCAGGGTGTTTTTGGATTTTTTGTTTTCATTTTTCTTTTATGGAGTTAATTAATCCAGCGGCCCACCCTGGAGGCTTTGGTTGTTTGGATGGTCTTAGGTCTTTGCTGCTTTCAGAAGGTGAAGTGAGAGCCACAGGCTATGTGAGTGAAGCCTTGCTTTCCTCTGCACCCCCTGTACTTCTTCTCTGACAGGCTGAAAGCCAAGCTGGGAATATAGGCAGGGGGTAGGGATGTGTCAGAGCCTGATTTCTTCCCTAGAAATGTAAATATGTTTTAATTCTAAGGATTAAAATTCATTCAGAAATGAGTATGGGGACTTGGATTGATGAAAGCTTTCTTACTCGGTGATTTCAAATAGCCCAGTCTTTGGCCCATCCAAGAATTGTAATGGGGGAGTTCCCATTGTGGTTCAGCGGAAACAAATCCAACTAGTATCTATGAGGATGCAGGTTCGATCCCTGGCCTTGGTTCAGTGGGTTGGGGATCTGGCATTGCCATGGATTGCAGTGTAGATCTCAGACGCGTCTTGGATCCCGCGTTACTGTGGCTGTGGTATAGGCTGGCACCTGCAGCTCCAATTCAACTCCTAGCCTGGGAACTTCCATATGCTGTGGGTGCAGGGGTCGGTGGTGGTGGTGGGGGGGGTGCAGGGGAGAATTGTAATGGAAACTTAATTGATTGAAAGATTGGAAATAGCTATCTGTGTGCTAGTCTGTCCTCAGTTTCATTAGCCTTCAAGAGTGTCTTTAGTCAAGGAGTTGCCATTGTGGCTCAGTGGGTTAAGAATCTGACAAGAGTGTCCACGAGGGTTTGGGTTTGATCCCTGGCCTTGCTCAGTGAGTTAGGGATCCGGTGTTGCTGTAAGCTGCTGCATAATTCCCAGATGCGGCTCAGATCCATTGTTGCCATGGCTGTGGTGAAGGCCTGCAGCTGCAGCTCCAATTCTACCCCTGGTCAAGGAACTTCTGTATGCCATGGATGTGGCCACAAAAAAGAAAAAAAGAAAAAAAAAAGTGTCTTTAGTCAAAATTAAATGATCCCAGCTTAGTACAGATGCTTCTCTACTGGTTTCTCCCTCTCCTAGGAAGAAGTTGGTTTTGCTGAGAATTACACCATTCTTAGCAAAGTAGAGGAAGGAACTGCCCTGTTTCTTACACCTGGAATCTGATTTAGGCTCCACTCCAATTACTACTCCACATTTCTGCAAGCATCGAGGCTGCCATAGGAAGCGGGTATTGCCTGATAGCGTGGTTGAACTAAGTCCCAAAGTGGTACTCTTCTGTGACCTTCTAGAAGTCCCCCACCCTGCTTCACAGGGCTGGTGGATGTACAATGTTCAGCAAGCTGTGTGTGCCGGAGATGCTGGCATTTCTCTACACAGAGGTGAAACCCTTCTTCCTCTGTGTGCCAGTGGTACAGATAAGCCCTGAGGGCAGCCCATGGTTAGGAGTGGAATTTGGGAGCATCACATGATAGAACTGGGAGGAGGAAGAAAGGAAAGTGGGATCATGTACTTCATGGAGGAGGGACTTAATTAGCTTGTCTACCCTTGATAAGACTCTGTTTCTCTCATCATCCCATTAATTATGGATGAGGAGATTCCTGGTCTTTATTACCATGCCATTTGCATAGTGTCCTTTGCGTTTCTTTACTTAATCCAGTTTAATCATGAAAATGCTCTTGTTTGATCCTGCTGACTCTGCTTGGCACCACTACTTGGCTGCTTTCATCCCTCTTTTCCAAAAACCCTATTGCATTTAGTTTTTACAAGCACACATTAAGTACTTTAAAACTGTGGCTTCATCCTGAGGTCATGCTTAAGTTTTTCCTCCTGTACAAGTTTCTTCAGTGGCTGGGAGTGGCTGGAACTAGGTGTCCTTTCCTGCTGTCACTCCATAGTACCAAGCACCAGCTGAGAAAATGCAAGAAGACCCAACTGACAAAGACGCTGAGTGTTGACAGCATGAGCGAGAATAGAGCGCAGAATCCCTGACTCTCAGCTTCATGTAAACTCCTTGCTTATCTGCAGTGCTTCCCCAGCAGGCAGCTTTTAGAAAGCCCGGAGCAAGTCGGAAACCTCTGATCCACTTCTATAGCAGACTGTGGTTCATAATGGAACCTTGCCAGAGGGGGAAAAGGGCACACTTTCAGGCATTCCTTCTGTTTGCTGGGAGCTGTGCTTTGATCTGGTAGTTGGTAATGAGTCAGTGTCCTGCTCTGGAGGAAATGTGTTTCTCGACTCCAAAAATTTGTCCAAAACGTCTCTCCCACCCCCTCAGGTACTTACTGTTCTGATAAATAAGGTAGATGGACTATTAGTCCATCATCATAGGACTAGTAGTTCTCTCCCCTTAGTTCATTAATGTTTTCACATCAGTAGTAACGTCTTGAAACCATTCCTTGCTCCATTTCTACAGTCTCTGTTGCTGGCAGCCCCAAGATTCAGCAGCCACCTTGTCAACGTTATTACATTTTTGTGATTCCTCTGCCTCCTACTCACTTGGTAGCCCGTGATTTTATTAGCTTGAGATTGAAAATTCAAATGAATAAAGGACAACAAGTAAAAGGAACCTAGTCAGATATGATGAGAGTAACAGCCCTTAATTCATTCACTGGAGTGTTTCTTTGCAATCTATGCATTATCATATTCATTTTAAAAGATTAATTATGATATTTTGTTGAAAGAATAGGCTCATAAATTCCAAGAAGCTAATTATATTTTGTTACTGATGTTGCTAGAATTCTAATAAGCTTATTATTCCTCATTCTCAGTTCGTGGTTGGAAAAGGAAACATATCCTAACGTGGACAAGTATAACCTGGTAATTAGAAATTGCCGAGAGATATAACGATACTCTGTTCTTAAAAGTTTTTTTAACACTTTGGTTATTTAAAATGAGTGTGATAGAGCCTGAATTTAGATCGAAGAAAGAAATGAAGTTATTTTTTTATTTTTTTATGTAGGTCTGCCAGGAAACAGGGGAAGAGTTAAGGACAGCCCATCAACCTGATTATATTTGTAGGCTCTTCTGAGATGTAAAAAAAGCAGAAGGGGAAAAAGAAAATAATAGAGATGATGATGATTTTAAAATCACCAGCAGGAAAAATGTGGTATTATCACTAGGCTTACAGTATTAAATAGAGATGGTACTGCTGGTCCACCTTTGGTGCTTACTGTGTGCCTGACTTGATGAGGAACTTGAGAAAGAGAGGTTCAATAACTTAACTGGGGTCACAAATCTTTACCTCTCTTTGGTGACACTGAAAAAAAAATCAAGGAAAAGATAAAATAGCTACAAGCTAAAGTGAGTCAAGCTCCAATTTTTACTGCAGAGAATTGAATTTAAAGTTGATCAGTCATCTTTGATTCTGCAACTCATTTGAGTTTCTGCTAAGGTAACTGCCAGTTTACCCATGGATTTTAGTGCAAAAACCTTGATAGTCCTGGACACACTGGGATGGTTGGTCACCTTATTTCTCAGGTTGATACCAAGTTTTGTTTCTGATTTCACAGTATGGGAAATTTTGTACTAAAGCAAGGCTGACTGACCATTAGAAGCCGCCTTCTCCTTACTTTATAAGCTAGGTCTCCTGCCTGTGTTTTTGGTCTGTCTGCTGTTTGAGTCTTGACACTATCGCTGTGTACACAGTGCTTAGCACTTGCTTAATACTTGGTGAATCTAATGTTCTGGGTAGTTGGTAGACGAAATAGCAACTGCTACAACATTGTTAGTGATGGGGAAACCTAAGTCAAGGAAAAGCAAAACATTTTCTTACGGCTGTGGGAATCATAGCATCTGAATCAGCAGCATTTTGTCCTTGAGTCTGTGCTTGGAAATGTTAACAAAGGCCTCTCAGATACAAATATTTCCATTATCTTAAAGTAAACATATTTGATCATTTAAGGGTCCAGTTGTAAGTAGTACTGCCACAATCAAGGACTTGATTAAATTGCTTAGTTAAGCTAGACTGCTGAATAGAAAATTTAATGAAGCAAATATTTTTAGGCTTTGCAAACTATTTTCCTCAAGGAGAGATTAAGCCCATATATGCCAATTTTTAATTTGTACTTTTTTTTTTTTTTTGGTAGGGAGATTTAGGAGGTAACGCGAAATAGTTACCTTTCTGTCAAAGGTTTTTCTTAACATGTGTTTGGTGGTGTTGGGGCCCGTTAGAGTGCAAGGATGTACAGGGCTGCTTCGAAGGTGACACGCGGGAAGTTAGGGGTGTAGTTCAGGACACACGGACATGGGTGTTGGCATTTCCATTTCTCAACTTTCCAAGCAGGGGCCTTGTTACTGAATTCTCTGCTGCTTCCTGTAGTAAGTTGAAAAGTTAAAATGGACCTTGATTCAGAAAACACGAAGCATTTCCATAGCCCTTTAGGTGGGATAAGGAGCGTCTGGGAGAGATTGGGGTGAGAGCAAGGAGAATGACCCACTGTTACTTTGGGAGCCGGGAACTTTCATTTCTCATGAGGTCAGCTGTTGGGATGTTGACTGAGTGCTTTATTTCCTTATCTTTCATTTTGCCTATCCTTTTTCAGAATAATTGGAATGAATTTGGTGTGTCTCCAAGGCAAATTTTGGAATTCTGTCAGTGAAAGGCCAGGTCCAGCTCCTCCAATGAACGCACATTCATAGGCTTCCTCCCCTTACTCTGTGGCAATGAACTCAAGTGAGGGCCTCCCATGTTCAGATGTCCAGACACCCAGGACTTAAAGGCCCCGTTCTCCACCCCTGACTCAGACTGGTTACATTCATTGGCACTTAGGCTTATATAAGAAGGGATGAGTTGAAATTGCTAAAGAAGGAATCTATTTTTATTTTGTCTTGAATAAGGCATAAGCAAAAAAAATTTTTTAGTGCAAAAGTGATGAAAGCCGTCTCTATCTAGCTCCTTCAGACACCCTTACTTAGCATCCTAAAATTTGTCATGAATGGAAGCAAATGGTGTTAAATAGTCGTGCTCTTCCCACCTCCTCCCCCAACACATTTTCTTATGCCCTCTTCCTTCTGCAGAGAAGCTTCTTAGATGTTTCAGAATTTGCAAATGTAATTGTACTTCAGGCAAAATACGTGGGTACACTTTGGTACTGAGCTTTGTGTACTCTGTTGCCTTGTCTCTGAACTGAGTCTCAGTGGTGAAAGAAAAATAAAAGCTATCTGTCAGTAGGGTGTTCTTCTAGCCATCATCTTTATTGCCCTTTGTTTCTCCTGATTACTGCTCTGACATTTCCATGAAAATTACCGAGGGCAGCTGAACTAGATAAATTAGGCCCTTCCTGACCAAATGAAAAACCATTGACATTTCGGCAGTGCTAAACTCTTTAACAGTATTAGCCAGGAGGCCTCCTTTGAGTGAAGCTCCATCCTGGACCATGCGATTGTAGGTTAGGGAAGATAAAGACCTTCCAGCTCCTAATTAGCAAGAGTAATAAATGGCAAACATTTGTTTGCGGGAGTCCCTGAATAGCATTAATCAGATTTAGAGCACTACCACAATTTAATAATTTGTTTTGTTGTCGGTGAAAAAAAACGCATTCTGCCAGAGATGTGAAATAAGTGGTTTTTTGATGTGTTATCACTGCAGAAGTGATAGGAGCTGAGCCACAGAAGCATTCTTTACCCTTCAGGTTGTCTTTGAAAAAGCTTACAGCCAAGAGTTCGTTGGCCTCTGGTTCCCCATGGAAGAGTCTGTTGAATTCTAGGAGAGAGAGCATAGCGCCTTGCCTCACGAAGGGAACTTGCCTGCTAGTGTTGCCGGGTTTGTGTAAGTCGAGAATTAGCCTTTCCTGTTCCCCTCCAGCTTGCAAAGCTGTCTGACTTTTGTTTCTTCATCCCTGTCTTCTCTGTCAAATGCTCATCCGCCCTAGTCCTGTGATTCTGCTGCTCCTGTCACTGTTTCTCATTTTGGCTGCCATTCTCCATCTGTCCCTTCGGTATCCTTTGCTTCTTTCCTGCGTTTTCATCTTTGAGCACAAGTCTGACCCTCACTGATTATACCAGTCAGTGTTAATACTCTTGTCTTTATGTTTCCTACTAACCAGTCAGGATAGCATTGGGTGTAATTGTTGGCTTCTCTAAGCTGATCTGTCCTCGCTGATGTTACATTTGCCCTTAAACCCAGTCTTTGGAACCATTTGAGAAGCCAGTTATAACTAGTTCCCAGATAACCAAAGATTAACGGGCAATTTAAGAAAAAATCTGGAGTTCCTGTTGTGGCTCAGGGGTAATGAACCTGACTGGTATCCATGATGAACCAAGTTTGGTCCCGGGCCTCACTGAATGGGTTAAAGGATCCAGCGTTGCTGTGAGCTGTGGTGTAGGTTGCAGATGCAGCTTGGTTCTGGCTTTGCTGTGGCTGTGGTGTAGGCCATCAGCTGCAGCTCCAGCTCCAATTTGACCCCTAACCTGGGATTTCCATATACCACTGGTGCAGCCCTGAAAAGAAAAAAGACAAAAAAAAAAAAAGAGAGAAATCCACTTCCCACACTAAAAATTTTTTCTTGTGCCATCATCTTCTGGAGTGTTACATTAGATAGAAAATTGGTGAAGCATTATTTCTAGGAGCCCAGGATCCTCTTTAATGATAGCTAACTTGAGTGACACTTTGTGTACCATAGTATTCTACAGCTACTGAATGGAAGGAGGCCACTGCCTGGCTGCCTGAGCTGTCTTTTGACTGTCATGGGGAAACAGAACACAAAACTGGCCTCTCTTGTAAACTAAGTATCAGGTGAATCCTACAGACTTGGAAATGCTAGGTGTTGGGAGAAACAACGTGATGGTCTGGCACGGTCAGGGGAAACCAGTGCAAGTGGGACATCCTGAAGGACTTGCCATAAGCAGGAAGAAGGGATTTCTGGGGGTGCTGGGGCAAGGCATATGGGATTGGGTGCTGGAAAGTTGAGCAGACCAGCGTGATGAGGTGGGACCTCTAGATGCCGTGGAAAGGGTGGGTACAGCTTGCCTCTGTGTGTTCCATGCTGAGTTAGGTCTAATATTTGCCACTCTGTGAAAAACCCTTGCAGAGTTAGCAGGAAAGTGGTGCAGAAGAACGGTGCTTTCCGGAAGAGGGATTTTTTTTATGGAAGAGGAATTTTGAACATATTTTCGTGGGAGTGTTCAGATAAGGAGATGTGGGTAGTCAAGAAAAGGAGTTAGGAGTTGTTTCAGTAACCCAGGTTCTTAGAGATGCGGCGTGGATTAAGATGGGGAAAGTGTTGGATACAAGAGTGACAGGATCGGGTGAGTGAGGGATTGTGAAGGAAAGGAGCAGAGGGAGGTTAGAGATGAAGCCGAGTTGTTTTTAAAAAAATCATCCGTTCCGGAGTTCCTGTCGTGGCGCAGCAGAAACGTATCAACTAGGAACCATGAGGCTGCAGGTTCAGTACCTTGCTCGGTGGGTTAAGGACCTGGCGTTGCCGTGAGCTGTGGTGTAGGTCGCAGACGTGGCTCAGATCTGATGTGGCTGTGGCTGTGGCATAGGCTGGCAGCTGTAGCTCCAAGTGGACCCCTAGCCTGGGAACCTCCATATGCCATGGATGTGGCCCTAAAAAAGCAAAAAAAATTTTTTTTAAATAAAAAAATCCTCCATTCCACTTTGATTCTACTTTAAAATCAATTCTGTTTCAGCAAGCATATTTATTAGATGTTACGTAGAAGTATGAAAGTTATTTTTAATAGCTTTATTGAGATTCACACATAATAAAATCTATCCACTTAAAGTGTGCAATTCAGTGGTTATGTATATTCGCAAGAATGTGTAACCATCACCACAGTCTAATTTTAGAATATTTTTATCATGCCTGAAAGACACCCGATTTGTAGTCACTGCCTGCCTCCCACCCTCCTAGGCAGCTTCCAGTCCACTTCTGCCTGTTCTGGAAATCGTATGTCATGTGGCCTGGTGTGATTAGTTTCTGTCACTTAGCATGACATTTTCAAGGGTCATCCACGTTGTGGCGTTTTTCAGTAGGTGACTAGGTTGTGACTTGACTGTAGAAGGATTAGAGAATGGTGCTCCTGCCGGAAAGAAGCCTGGAGGTGTGGTGGCATGCCTCACCTGTTAAATGGGAATTCCAGGGCCACCCTCTTGACTTCCAGAGTTATTCTGAAAATCAAATAATCTAATATGAACATCTCTTTATTTAACTACTTAGTTTCTATAAACTTAGCAATTTTGGCGTTCCCGTTATGGCTCAGTGGTAACAAACCTGACTAGAATCCATGAGGATACAGGTTGGATCCCTGGCCTCTCTCAGTAGGTCAAGGATCTGGTGTTGCCGTGAGCTGGGATAGAGTTCGCAGATACAGTTCAGATCTGGCATTGCTTTGGCTGTGGCGTAGGCCGGCAGATGCAGCTCTGATTCGATCCCTAGCCTGGGAACCTCCCTATGCCGTAGGTGTGGACCTAAAAAAAACAAAACAAAAGAAAAGAAGTTTTCGTGGCATATTTTGCTGAAGAGAAAACAAGTTTTAGGGGCCAGGGGGTGGAATGAGTCATCAGTACGTGCAGGATTACATATGTGTTAGTGTCAATGGGCAGGCTGGGAAGTCATGCTGGTTGAGTCCACGAGAGCTGATGAGACTCTCCAGGGAAGAGGTGAAGGAAGGAAGAGCCCAGGGCTGAGGTCTGGAGAAGAAGGCCTGTTGTAGGAGGCTTGGAAGAAAAGCGCTGCAGAGAGAGAGTTCTAAACCTGTTCTGCTGAAATGGTGTAATGATGCAGTCATTGCTAAGTTCTCTTAATTAGCTCACTGTTGGCCAAGTCAAGTCTGTGCAGGAGTCTCTGACCCAGTTTAATTTTGGCCCCAGCTGCCTTGCTAACTGGTCAGTGACTTAGGCCTTTGTTTGGTTTCCCTTTATTTTTCAAATAATCAAGTACTCTGGGCTGGAAATGTGACCTGGATCCCAGGCCAAGCTTCCCCTACCTTGTGTGCGGGCTTGAGCGCTCGCCTTGGGTGGTTTTTGTCTGTACAGGACAGTTAGCTCCCTTGCTGGGAGGCTGAAGACCATTTCCCAGGTGACAAGATGTGCACAAAGGCTTTGTAAGTACTAAGATGACCTTGAAAGTTAGGGAGTGGTGCTGTTCTGTCTGTTGGCCACCCCTGCCCCAAATAAAGAGAGACCCAAAGCAGATGTCAGATAATGGGGATTTCCCAAGGACTGCTGCTGGCCGCCTTTGCAAGAAGCTCTTCTGGGTTGGGTAATGTGTCTGTAAATAGTGTAATTGATTATGCTGAGTAAACAGGAACCCCAGTCGGGGAGAAAACACATCTAGTCTGTATCCACCCCTCTCCAAGCAGGGTTTTTTCAGGAGAGGTGATATTTTTGTGGTACTTGTGGTAGGGGTGTGTGTGTGTGAGAATGTGGAATGCAAAAGGGGAAGTAAGCAAAATGAAATGTAGATAGAAGGTGGAGGTGGTGGGAACTTGAACCGGGACCCAAAGTGTAGCTGTTTTTCAGGTTTCCAGAAGAAGGAATGAAGCCAGGAGGCAACATACAAAAGAACCTTAGTTTTTCCTGGGCTTTGTATTGGGACCTAGGGTTTTAGGGAAAGTTGAAATCATATCCTTGAGATGCCCCCATAGTGTAAGAGTCTTAGTAGACTTGTCCTTAGAAGGACACTTACTGTCTTTCCTTCTAAATTCACACATCCTGTTCTCCCCACCTCTACTATGACAGGTAAAGTGGATACTTAAAATATTATTATTATTATTATTACTGCTTTTTAGGGCCTCACCCGTAGCATATGGAGGTTCCCAGGCTAGGGGTCGAATCAGAGCTGTAGCTGCCGGCCTACACCACAGCCACAGCAACACCAACACCAGATCCGAGCCGCGTCTGCAACCTACACCACAGCTCACTGCAAAGCTGAATCCTTAACCCACTGAGCAGGACCAGGGATCGAACCCACAACCTCGTGGTTCCTAGTCTGATTGTTTCTGCTGCACCATGACGGGAACTCCAAAATATTCTTTGTCTAGGTCTCCCAGTCCTCATTTTCCAGGCACCACCCTGTACTCCATCTCTGCCACTACTTGGGCCCTATAAACCTGACCCATCTTCTGGACATGTGTTCGACTCCCAGTCTGTCTCTGAATCAGGCAAGACGTTAACTCCGGTGGCCTGTGCAGCGGGAAGGGGCTGGCCTGCAGTGAGGGAAGGCTGCAGGAGAGATCCAGAGAAGAACACAGTCGGAGGTGGAGTACGGGTTCCCGCCCAGCACCCTCGAGCTCCAGGAGAGCCCCGTGTACTTAGATGAAAGGAGAGCTGGTTCGCGTTTTCACTTCACCTATCCCAAGTCATCTTGGGAACTTGCAACCCAAGGAGCCCTAACCCATTTAAAAGCAGCCAGAAGCATTTGCAGCCGCTCTGAAGACCTACTGTAAGGTAAAGCAGAGGGTGTAAGTAGGGGGCTGAGCAGCCGAACACTTGGCTCCATAGAGGGGTTGCTGTGTCCTCGCCCCAGCGTAGATGTTGAAGTTGGGGCAGGTCCCGTGACGTCGTAGCCTTGCTCTGAACTAGAAGCCTCTGTCAGAGAGGTACCGATTGGGATAAAACAACTGCTATGTTGCTTTTCAGGACAATTGTCTGTTTCCAGCATTCATTTTGGAATTCATGCATGGCCGGTCTCAAAATGCTCAGGCACGTATAGGACTTGTACCTAGAGCAGGGGTAGGCACGCATTTTCTGTAAAGGGCCAAATAGTAAATATTTTCACTTGTGTAAGTTATGTGGTCTCCGTCACAACCACTCTGTCATTGTAGGGTCAGTGCAGTCATAGACAACGTGTAAACAAATGGGCGTGGCTATGTTCCGGTACAACTTTGTATACCAACTCGGAAATTCGAAATTTATATCGTTCTTGCATGTCATGAGATAAACTTTTATTTTTTTCCCAACCACTAAAAAAATGTAAAAATGCTTCTCAGTTTAGAGGCTGTGCAAATACACCCAGTGAGGTGGATTTGGCCCACGGGTTGCAGTTTGCAGACCATTAAAGCGTGTCATGGAAGCAGAGGGACACGTGTGCTTTCATAATAGTGCAGGTGGATGAGAGCCGCTTTCATAGAGTGGGGGTCCTGAATATTTTAACCTTTCCATTAACCCCACTGGACCTCTGTGGGACAGATGACTAGTGTGGTAACTAACCCTTGAGATGGAAGGTTTTAAATTCAGTGAGCTGGTTTTAGAACTGGGAGCTAATAATTACCAGAGCGGGCTTTTAGGTGCTTGACCCATGACCGAAGCTCTCTGTGCATTGCCAAGCAGGCAGTGCTGTTTCCACATGTTCTGTAGAGAGCCGTCAAGGCTCCTGCATATTGTGTAATGCTTTATGTGAAGCTCAGATTAAAATTACAGAGTTTGATTTTTCTCTGTTTTAGCCACTGAAATCAACACCGTCCCTTGATCAGACTTGAAAGATCTAAGGATGTATGCTGTTTTACCAAAACTTTTATTGAGGTGTAACTAACAGACAGTGAACTGCATGTATTTAAGGCGCATAGTTTGGGAAGTTTTTATATATGTGTATATATCTAAAACCATCAACACAATCAAGACACTGAACGTATCTGTCACAACCTCTTGGAAGTTTTCTTCTCTCTCCCCTCTCTCCATTGCCTTTCTCTTTCCTAGATAGTCTCTGATCTGCTGTCACTCTGCACTGATTTTTCATCTTAGTGAATTTTCTGTAAATGAAATGTTACAATATGTACCATGTGGGGGGGGGGTCTGGCTTCTTGGATTCAGCATGATTTTTAGGTTCATCCATGTTGCATATATCAATAATTCCTTCTGGTTGCTGAGTACCTCCCATTGTATGAATGTATCACAGTTGGTTCATTCATCTGTTAGAGGACACCTGCACTGCTTCCAGTTTGGGACCTTACCAATAAATTGGCTGTTAACTTTTGTGTATAGATCTTTTTATGGACATATGCTCATTGCTCTTGGGTGAAGAGGTAGGAGTGCAATAGCTGGTCAGTGGGAAGTATGTGTTTAACTTCTTAAGAAACTTGCAAACTTCTCCCAAACGGTTGTGCCATTTTACATTCCCATCAGAAGTGTAGGAAGATTCTCCTTCCTCCACATGCTCACCGGTAAGTGTGCTGATTTAAGGAAGCGTTTTTCATGAACACGTATGTTATACACTCTCTTAAATACAGGAAGTCACATCCTCGAGGATCCTTTAATTTTTTTGTTTCCAAAGAGCACTAAAACTTGCATGTCTTTTCATTACCAGGATGTCCCTGTAAGAGGAATTAAAGGACCAAATCAGATGCGTGGCTTAGGCAAAGTCACATGGTTTGGCTTCCAGCCTGACCAGCGTTGTTATTTTCTTGTTTCTTTTTCTCTCCTTCAAACATATGCCCACTGGTTCCCTTTCCTTTCCTTTTTTACTTCCTCTAGTTACTTTGCTTTTGCCATGTTGAGATGTGAGGTTTGCGTCTCCATCTGTGTGGACTTGGTAATGTGAGAGTCAAGCTGTTTTATGCTGCACCGTGAATGTCTCAGGAAAATTAAGATGCTCCTGGAGATCACCCCTTAGGTCATAGCTGTATTTCAGCTTTTACTTTCCACTGTGGCTTCCCTGTAATAAAATTATTGCCATCTTTTGGCCCTGTCCTCGAGGTATGTTACTCTGAGAAATGAAATGTTGCTGAAAATGTGTGCATCTCAGTAGGAGTTTTAAACAATTTGAAAGTGCTGTGTTTTAACAGTGCCAATTTCGCAGCTTACCAGGCGTGGGTTTGTTACATCGAACCCATAGCTCTTCAGCTGTCTAAGTGAATCAGAGCCACTATTGATTAATCAATAGTAACCCAGCTATGATTCTTGGGTATGGTAGCCAATTTCTGATCCAGAGTTAATGCACTGAGAAGATGTCTCCTCTGGTATGTTCCGTTTCCTGGCCTTTTGCCTTCAGCTTCCATCCCTATTAAGGGTTCTCCTCGTCCCAGTTGCTTAGACTTTGCTTCTCCACCCTAACTAGTCAAATTTGGAAAGCTGCCTGTTCTAATATCTAGCAGATGCTGCTAAACTGTCTGTTGGCTCAAGAGACAACCCTGGTTGTTAGAGCCAGTCTCTTTGTTCTTTCCTAAGTTGAGAATACGCTCCCTCTCCCAGGTGAAGAACTCAAAAGACTTAAGTTTTTACCAGCTCTTTTCTGCCAGAATGGTGGGGATAGTGGTGCCCACATTCATTGATGGTGCCATGACTGATGTAGGTTTTCTTGGAGGCATGGCTAGAGAGCAAGAAAATACAGAGTAGGAAAAAGCATTTGTCAAATTGAATTTTGGAAAATAAATCAGAATTCCAGACATTTTCCTTCCTTTGCCTTCTGCATCTCTGCATATCCCTTCTACAGGGTCATGCTGGTTTAGAGCAGTCACTCCCCAAGTGTGGGCCCTAGACCAGCAGCAGGAGCGTCATGGGGGAACTTGGTAGAAATGTAGATTATTGGGCCCCACTCCACACTGACTGAATCCGGAAATCAGGAGATGAGTCCAGGCATTTTTTAACAGACCCTCCAGGTGGTTCTGATTCCTGCCCGTGTTTCAGAACCACTTGTTGGGATCCTAGCTAACTGGGGACAAACTGCTTTCCCTTCAATTTCATAATCTCTATAGAAAGAATATAACCATCTCTACCTTTCAAGGTCATTGTGGGGATTAAGATAATAGGTATGACTATTTGCTCATAAGTACTCAGAAAATAATAACTGCTAATATTTGGTATCATCTTTTAAAAGGTATGGTGATAGACAATGTGAAAATAAAGGCATAAAAGATGGACTCAGTCCTGCAAAGTGTGCAATAAGAAGAGGTGACCTATATATAAATGATTATTTGACCTCCCCAAATGGTAACCTTTATCATGAAATCCAAGCGAAGGATTGACTTTTTTCCCTTTCTCATAGCAAATGTGCGTTTGCACCTATAGAAACCTCATGCTTTGAAAGTAAGTTTCAGTTATTACAGTGTTGTGAAGACTCTGTATTAAAGAAAGTGATTAGCAGAAATGTCTTGGATTTTGGACAAAAACAGTTTGTTTTGTCAAAATCTCAGAAGGACAATCTTTGGGAAAGAATGTATAAAAATGCATGTTTCTTTTTACCTTCTATGCCAAAAGATGAAGCCTAATTTCTTCCATGTAGGGTGGAATAGAATAGGATTTGTGTTTCGTTTTTGTTTGTCAGTGATGTTGAACTCAAGTTGTTGGGTTTTTTAAAGATGTATCTAACTTAAAAACAAATAATTATATTTGTCAGGTTCCCACATGTTGGTTATATTTGTTATTAGTGACTATTTGGAAGTTCTTTTAAAGGAATAGAGAGCTGCCATCTGCTTAAGAAGTTTGGGGCTTTGTTTTGTGGCAAGTTTGTCTAACACAGAAAAAACTCAGGTAGAGAAATGTAAACTTGTTAAAGTGTACCTGGTACCATAATATATAAGCCTTTTTTACTCTTTTCTTTTTTTTCATGTAACATTATATCATGAGCATTTTCCCATACCATAAAATTACTTGTAAACAGTATAATGGCTGCATAATTCCTCATGAGGGTGTATCCTAATTTAACCGGTCTCTTTTTGAGCCCTTAAGCCATTTGACAGTTTCTCACAAATAAATGAGGAGCCTGTCAGCTTCAAGAAAAACACCTGCTAGTATATGTTGCCAGTGATAAAATTTGAGTTGTCGAGTAAAAAGTGAAAATTGGAATTTTGGAAAACTTGTGTTCATAACCCTATGACTGACAGCTTTTCAATAGCTAAAGACATTTTGATTGTAATATCAACAAATGTGATTTTGTAATGTTCTTCCAAAGAAATTTGTCAGCTATTGGAATATCTCTATAACTAATTGAACCAAGAATTTTCAGAATCATGCATGGATAATAAAAGATCGTTTCAAAGGGCAAGACAGACAGCTGGATTTTAATGTAACAGTGCAGGGAGTTTCTTTCAGACTCTACATTGAAACTACTCATCACATTATATATACTTGTCAAGCTGTTTGCCTTAAATATGTCCAGCTTTTTGTATGCCAATCCTATTTCACTTGAGTGGTTTGGGAAAAAAAGAGAGAGAGAAAGAGAGAGAGAGAGAGAGAGAGAGAGAGAGAGAGAGAGAGAGGGAGGGAGGGAGGGAGAGGGAGAGAGAGAGAGAGAGAGAGATAAAGAAACTACTACTTACTGAATTTTAGGGAAGCACCAGAGCAGCATCCACAGTCATCTGAAAAGGCCATTAAAACACCCCTACACCTTCCAACTGCAGAGCTGTATGAGGCCAGATTTTCTTCATGTGGTTCACCCAAAATAACCTGTCTCAACAGATCGCATGCAGGAGCAGGCACGAGACTACTGTTTTCTTTTTTTTACTTTAATCGCAGTTATTATAAAAGGTACACCCCAGGAACAGCCACATGGAAGAGAAACAGGGCAAATTACAGGGGAAGGTGTAAGGCGCTTCCATCCCTCTCCGGATGGACCACTCTCCCCGGCACCTTCGTGTGTTCATCATCCTGGAAGTTCTCGTTTCTTCTCTTAAAATTTTGTTGGCATGTGGTTGATTTACTGTGTTGTATTAGTTTCAGTTGCACAGCAAAGTGATTCGGTTACACGTATACACATACCCATTCTCTTTTAGATTCTTTCTTTTCCCTTATAGGTTATTACAGAATATTGAGTACAGTGTTATACTGTAGGTCCTTGTTGATTATCTATTTTACGTGTAGTGGTGAGTATATGTCGATCTCAAACTCCCGGCTTCTCCCTTCCCCCAACACTTCCCCGTTGGCAGCCATAGGTTTGGTTTCAAAATCTATGAGTCTGTTTCTGTTTTGTAAAATAAGGTTATTTGTATCATTTTTATTCTACTCCACATATAAGTGATATCATATGACGTTTGTCTTTCTCTGTCTGACTTCACTTAGTATGATAATTTCTGGGTCCATTCATCTTGCTGCAAGTGGCATTATTTCGTTCTTTTTGATGTAATATTCCTCTATTTTTCTATTAAACCAGATGTTTAAGAGATTGGCAAAACCGCAAAACAATGTCATTCTTCTCACTCAATATTTTCCTTGTGGAAAATATATTTTTAACTAAAAGTATTAAGTTAATGTCATCTAAAAATATTTTTAAATCAGTATATTTTAAATTTCTTAATTTTGGAGTTCCTGTCGTGGCGCAGTGGTTAACGAATCCGACTAGGAACCATGAGGTTGCGGGTTTGATCCCTGCCCTTGCTCAGTGGGTTAACGATCCGGTGTTGCCGTGAGCTGTGGTGTAGGTTGCAGACGCGGCTCGGATCCCACGTTGCTGTGGCTGTGGCGTAGGCCAGTGGCTACAGCTCCGATTAGACCCCTAGCCTGGGAACCTCCACATGCCGCGGATGCGGCCATAAAATGACAAAAAAAAAAAAAGGCAAAAATTTCTTAATTTTGAATATGGTGAGTAGCAATAGGTGTATCCCATATAACACAAGCTCTTCGAGGTCCTTAATAATTTGAGTGTGAAAGGGTCCTGAGACCAAAAAATTTGAAAAGCACTGGCTTAGGTGAATTTCTTTGTTTAAAATTTTAGTTTTTTTCCCCCAGAGTTGGAGGTTATTGTTTCCTTTTACTACTCTTGAATTTGTATTGAATTCAAGCCATTTTGAAGGACAATATGCGGTAATCTAGTAAATTATTCATCTTTTTCCATCTTTTCTGGAGTTATTTTGTGGTTAGAGCTTATTTACACATTTTGGTAAAGTCGAGCCTTGACTTTTCCTAGAAACCTTTATTGCCTCCACGAAGCATTGCATTTTGTATTATTAAATACAGTGTCACATATAAAATAGCTTCACTTTTGTTGTGATGATGAACGTGTCCTGGGAGTTGGAATAAAGGGAAAAACAAGAGCCATGTGCTTCCCCCTCCCACCAAGGTGAAGCTGTCTTTGCAAATGACTTCGGAAGCATATTAAGAGCAACATGCTTTCCAGTTAATTTTGTTTTCCTTTAGTAAATGGTAATGAGTCTGTTAAATGACTTGGAGGTGGGAGTGGAGTTGATTACCTGGCAACTTCCTGCTTGTTTGCCTTTTTTTTTTTCTCTTCAAGGCTGTCTTCTAACCTGTTCAGTAGACTTATGGAATTAGACGTCAGGGCTAAATGATTTTGAAGGACAGTCTTGATCTCTGAATAGTATTTGCGCAAGTGAGAAAAATGGCTGTGTTCTTTTTTTTAAAAAAATAACTATTTCATTTGGGGCTTATTTGTAACAATGGGGCATGTCACAAATGACTGAGAATGGAAAATAGATGCCCGTTTCTATAATAGACTCACTGTTATGGTTTCTTTGGAAGTGGTGGAGTACCTTTGTCTTTCTGCGAGAGTTTACTTGGCTTCAGCTATTAGAGTACTTAACAAGAATGGGGTTTTGTCTTGCTTTTTGCTACTGTAAATCAGAAAAAATACTGGTGTTTTTAAAGTAAAATACCTTTTAACCTTTTTACTGCGTGCATGATAATATCCCCTGCGTTAAATAGATCATTTAAAGATCTTTCGGTGTAAGCGTTTTAATGGAAGGCAAAAAGCATAATTATGTGGTCAAGCAGAGTAGTACAGTCTCTTAATTTACTGTCAAATTACTTTAAAAGTTTTAATTAGCATAATTAAGTAGCATAAGTGATAAGATATATTACTTTATGTATTTTTATAGGTATTCTCTCCTTGAGTCACTGCATTTAACAGAAGTCTCTCAATTTAATTACCTCCTCCAGTCTTGGCCAGGCATGAGGCACAAATGACAATGTAGATTCGTGCCGCCACAAACTCAGTTGTGTTCAGCCTCACCTGAGTTCTCAGTTGCTCCCGAGTGCTTCCTTCTCTTTGTCCGAGTCTGTTGGCTTTCAGATATTTGGACTGCCACCCACCGAATGAACACTTTGCATCATGATTCCGTATACACGTGAACATATATTAATTTCTTACATGTATTGATGGTCTTTACTCTATGCATTGTACTCTGATTTTTTTTATTCTCTTTTAAAAAAATATGGATTTCAGTGCCTGTTGCAATCAGCTCACTAGAAAACACTGGCTTGGACAGGTCTGTCTGCCACTCACCGCAGTGGTTTTCTGCTGTCTTTTGTACTCTCACATCTAAATCCTCTCCATTTTAGCTGACACCCTGGCCTCCTGCTCTTCAGAGGGAAAGCCACTCAGTTGTGACTTCCTCAGTTGTCACCAGCCTGCAGATTTGTGCGCTGGTACAGTGCATCGGTCCCCTCTCCCTCTCACCATGCGGGAGGTTTCTTTTTTCCGCACACGCTCGAGATAGCTCGGTTTGAACCCTGGCCCCATACACCACCCTGGGCCAGGATGACTGGCTGTCGTGCCTACAGTTTATGCCAGATGCCTATGAACCTTAAAATCAAACATGCTCAGCCCCACGAATCCCCAGTTGCCCGTTTATTTGATACCACAAACTTGTGTAATGTCCACCAAAAAGGTGGGATAATGGAGTTCCTTGGTTGCCTAGCAGTTAAGGGATATGGCGTTGTTGCTGGGGCGAGGGTTCGATCCCTAGCCTGGGAATTTCCGCGTACTGCAGGCTTGGCCAGGGGGGAAGAAAAAAGGATAGGGCAACAAGGTGAGTTTGTGACAACTACTGGTGCCACCAGACGTAGGAAGGAGGTAATGGAACCTGATAACCTCCTGCTAGGTTTCATCTCCCGCTGCAAAGATGTGGATTGAAATCAGTCACCTTGGAGAAATCAAGGGAGGCTGTAATCTGGCTTTCAGAATGCTTGGTTTTGCTTTACTAGCATCTTCTGCAGAATAAGCAAAAAGCTGGCATGATGAGGAAGTAAAGCAAAAGCTGGTGTTGATCCGCGTTTGAAGGTTACTGTGCCCGTTTTCTCAGACTGGAAGTTATATACCATTGACACTAAATGTCAGGGTCAATTTGAAAGAGTGAGTGGCAGTGTTTGCGGGAATCATACAACTCTTAAAAACTGCCTGCTGGAATCATGTTTGAATATCCAAACCTGTGCTCCTCTAGGTTCTTAATTTCAGTCTACCCGGCTGTACAGGTAGACATCTTCGTTGAACCTGAACTCCACACTCCATGACTACGCCACATCGTGTCTTCCCTCTAGACCTTTGCGCGTGCTGTTCCCTGTGTCAGGAGAACCCATCCCTCCTACACCTTATTTTTTCTAGGACTCACTCCCTGGCCACCCTCTAAGTCCCTATTCTGTATTTCCACAATACTCTCTAATTTCCTCTCCCCAGGACTCAGTATCTTATGTTTTAATGGTTCACAGTGACTCCTTTCTGTCTGAACCCATACTTCGCCCCTCCCGGCAGGCACTTTATTTTCTGGAACATCCCAACACCTGGCATAGCATCTGTCCTAGTCAGTGCTCGTTTAATATTGTTGTTTGTTTGCTTGTTTGGCTGCTCCTGCAGCATGCGGACCTTCTGGGGTTCGGGATTGAATCCACACCACAGCAGTGACCCGAGCTACTGCAATGATAACATCAGGTCTTTAACCCACAGTGCCATAAGGGAACTCCCAATATTGTTACATTATTGAAACAAGCAGTGCTAGGATGAGGATGGGCTTTGATTCAGCTCATGCAGTGGTATCTAGCTGCCTCTTGCATGGAACTGGGGAGAACCAAGAATAAATCCACAAAAGAGAATAGTGTTGGCACAGCTAAACAGCATGCTGGTTTCTTTTGAGTTAGAACCTTCCATTTGGATTCAGTTTACTTGGGGTGTGGTGAATTCCCAGAACAACAGACACACCCAGTTTAAAATATAAATGCATTCAAGGCAAATAATATTTTGGCTTATCTGTGCCATTATTGAGTGAATAATTAAGAGTTTACTGGTGAATAAAAGGTTGATGCTGCTGAATCAGAGCAAACAAGCACACTTGCATTTCAGAGTTTATTATGTTTTGAAATATTACTAGATTGACCTAAATAGGTTCCTTTTCTATGTTTATACAATACGATCCCATAATCTGACAATACTGTGTGTGTGTAAACTCCCTGCCTCATTTTACTGGGGCCCGCGAGGGTAAATGCAGTGTTTTGTTAGGCATCTCAGATTGAGCACAGAAACGAGCCTGTGGTTGGGGCCACATGGAACCCTGCATGACCTCCTGTTGCTCCTGAGGCAGAAGGTAAAAGATTTGGTCTTTGACTGTGGCTCTTTTCCTCTGGAGCAAAGTGCAAAGAAAGAAGAAATGTATGACTCAGATCTGTCTCGCTTGCAGATAGGGGAAACCCAGCTCAAACTGACTTTCATTCAAAATAGGAAATTGATTCTGTGTCCCTTACCAAAGTGTTGCCCCAACGACACCACCTGCAGGAAGGCAACTAACATCTTGTGTAGGGGGTGAGTTTTCTCTTGCAGGGAGAAGCCTAAAGGAAGTCCATCCAAGGCTGGTAGAGCCGCTCAGGGAAGTCGTTTCAGACCTTCTACTAGCCTGCACCACCATTCCTAATATGCGGCTTTCATCCTCAGTCACAAGATGGCAGGAAAAACAGAGAAGGGAAAACTCAAGATTCGGTCTTAGCAAGTCTTAGTCTTTTTATCCTAAAGGCAGCCATCCCAGGTTCTTAGGTGGCTCACATTTCCTTGACTTTAACTGTGGTCAGTTTGCAGAGGAGGTTGGGAAGTCAGGGGTGGGAAATGGAGGGTTACTAAGCCAACTAACAGTGTCTTTTACATGCTTACACTGGGGAAATCCAAGATGTTTGGCTTTTTTTCTTGGTTGGATCCAGAGGCTTAGATACCTCTCTTAAAGTGTTCAAAAATATGAATGGCCCGGAGTTCCCGTCGTGGCACAGCGGAAATGAATCCGACTAGGAACCATGAGGTTGTGGGTTCGATCCCTGGCCTTCACTCAGTGGGTTAAGGATCTGGTGCTGGTTTGACACGGCTCGGATCCGGTGTTGCTGTGGCTCTGGTGTAGGCTGGTGGCTACAAATCTGTTTGGACCCCTAGCCTGGGCATCTCCATATGCTGCAGGTGCAGCCCTAAAAATATAATAATAATAATAATAATAATAATAATATGAATGGCCCATAAGGACAGAATCCTGTTACTAATTAAGCACCGGCTACTTGAAGGAAAGTGTTCTGAACATCTGAGTAAAATTCTTCCTTTTTCCTTTTTTCTTTTTTATCTTTTTAGGGCTATACCTGCCTCATGTAGAAGTTTCCAGGCTAGGGTGGTGAATAAGAGCTGTAGCTGCCAACCTATACTACAGCCAGAGCAACACGGGAGCTGAGCCATGTCTTAAACCTATGCTGCAGCTCACGGCAACGCCAGATCCTTAACCACTGAGCGAGGCCAGGGATCAAACCTGCTTCCTCATGGAAGTTGGGTTCGTTACTGCTGAGCCGCAACAGGAACTCCAAAATCCTCACTTTCTATACGGTCAGCTGGTTAGGGTTGTGGCACACTTTTGCTTCGTGAATGGACCACAGCGCTCTTGCACTGCCTTGTTCTTCCTGGACAATCTGCGTGTTTTCTCATTTGAAGAAGCAACATGTATTGTCTTTCTCGCAGCACTAAGATTTACTCTTTTAATCACACAACTTTTGTGAATGCTTTAGTACGAACTGCTTTCTAGACTTGCTTACAGAGCTGTTACCCTGAAATTAAAAATAAAAAATTCTTGGGTTAATGATGCTTTTCCTTGGTGGCTCTATCTTCCTCTTTCTTGGATATATTTTTAATTTTTCTGGAGTATATTTTGAAAATTTTCAGAGAGAGTGCATGGCAACCAGACCTTAAACCCATGCTTATCTTTCCTCATACTTAACTGGTAATTTGGCTGGGTATGAAAATCTAAGTGCAAAATAATTTTCCCTCAGCATTTGAAAGGAATTTCTTTCTAGCTGTCAATGTTACTGAGTCTGTGCCTTCATATACTTTCTAACTTTCTTTGGAAATTTAGAATGTTTTCTTTCTCCTTGATATGTGACCTTTCATGAGAATCTGTCTTTTCTTTTCTTTCCTTGTTTTTTGGTTTTTAGGGCCACACCCATGGCATATGGAGGCTCCTAGGCTAGGGGTCGACAAATTAGAGCTACAGCTGGTGGCCTACACCACAGCCACAGCAGTGCAGGATCTGAGCTGAATCTGCATCCTACACCACAGCCAGATCCTCAACCCACTGAGCAAGGCCAGGGATAGAACCTGCATCCTTATGGATCCTAGTTGGGTTTGTTAACCTCTGAGCCATGAAGGGAACTCGAAGAATCTGTCTTTTCTCATCTGTTCTGCTCAACACCTGTGGGGCTTCTAATCCGAAGATGTGTTCTCAACTCTTGGAAATCTCTTCTCTGATTACTTCTTTCCCACTATCTTCCCTTGTTCATTTTGTTCATTTGTTTGTTTTGGCTGTGCCTGTGGCCAGAAAGTTCCCAGGCCATGAATCGAACCCAAGCCATAGCATTGACAATGCCAAATCCTTAACCCCTAGGTCACCAGCGAACTCCACTGTCTTTTTATTGTTAAATTCAATACATTGATGTTAGACTTTCTGTATTAACTCTTAGCAAACTTTGTCTTCGCTCTTTTTCCACCTCCCAGTTTTCTGGGAGTTTCACCTACCCTTTTATCTGAGCCCTTCTACTGAGTTTTTAACTTCAGAAATCCAATTTTAATTTCAATATGCATTTTTCCTTTTCATAAGATTTTTGTTTCATGTATGTATTTTTTTTCCTGTTTTTGACTACTCAGACCTCCCCCCAAATATTCTTCTGCTTCATAAACTACTTTCTGTTTTCTTTGAGATTCTCTGTTTCATACTAGTCTTTCTCTTATTCCTTTAGCTTTCCTCAGATCTCATGATCCTTGATTTCCTAACCAGATTCACAAAAGAAGGCCTAAGTGGGAATTTCCTTTGCGGCACAGCAGCAACAGATCCAACTAGTAACCATGAGGTTGCGGGTTCAATCCCTGGCCTCCCTCAGAAGGCAGGGATCGAACCTACATCCTCATGGATACTAGTCAGATTTTTTTTCCACTGAGCCATGACAGGAACTCCACTTCTCAAAATCTTTAGTCCTTGGATGTGCCTTAGTGGTTGGGATGAGGAGATGTCTTGCTTCTTAATCTAGAAGCCCTGGGGCAGTAAAGTTTTAAAAACTTACATTTTTGAGAAAGTAGTACTCACATGGTGGAAATAATTTTCAAAAAGTACAGGAGGAGGGAGTTTCCACTGTGGCTCAGCAGTTTACAAATCTGACTAATGTCCATGAGGACATGGGTTCCATCCCTGGCCTCACTCAGCAGGTTGAGGATCTGGCATTGCCATGAGCTGTGGTGTAGGTCTGTGGCTCGGATCTGGTGTTGCAGTGGCTGTGGTGTAGGCTGGCAGCTACAGCTCTGATTCGACCCCTAGCCTGAAAACCTCCATATGCCTCGAATGTGGCCCGAAAAAGACACACACGCACGCACGCACGCACACAAAACACCAAAACAAACCCACCAACAACAAAAAGCACAGAAGGAGATAACAGAGAAAAACAAACCTTCCTCAAACCCAGGGTCCCAGTTCTCCACATCCCTATCTCAGAGGCAACCGCTATCAGCAGTGCCCTGCATACTTCCAGAGAATTTGTGTGTACATTGAGGAAAACTCAGGTAGTTGCATATAGAAAGTACTAGGGTTGCGAGTTCCCTGGCGGCCTAGCAGTTAAGGATCTGGTGTTGTCACTGCTGTGGCTCTGGTTATAGTTGTGGTGTGGGTTCAATCCCTGGCCTGGGGAACTTCCACATGCTGCATGTATGGCCAAAAATTAAAAAAAAAAAACAAAACCCTGGGAGTTCGCCTCATGGCTCAGTGGAAACGAATCTGACTAGCATCCAGGAGGACGCAGGTTCACTCCCTGACCTCGCTTAATGGGTTAAGGATCCAGCGTTGCCGTGAACTGTGGTGTAGGTCACAGATATGACTTGGATCCCACATTGCTGTGGCTGTGGTGTAGACTGGCAGCTACAGCTCTGAATCAACGTCTAGCTGGAACCTCCATATGCTACAGATGCAGCTCTTAAAAAAAAAAAAAGGCAACTTATGCGATGAAAGTAATTAGTAAAGAAATAGCAGTAGTCTGTCATTCGAAAAAAAAAAAAAAAGAGAAAAGAAAGGACCAGGGTTGGGGTGAGGTAGGGAGAGAGATAAACTGGGTTCTGGGGGAGCCATGGTGACGTGAGTGGTATAGGTCATGGCTAAGGGTCTGCACCAAGGTAAGGGGCTGGGAATCCGGGGCAAGATAATGAGATAATTCCAGAAGGAGGAGCAAGATCCAGCCCCTGGTTGGGTGTTGGCAAGATGTCAGGGATGGCTAAATAAATGGGGGAATTGAGTTGTGAGGAGAGTAAGCCTGTGGGTCAATTTTGTAGTGGACGGAGGATGGTTGAGGTTTTCTATGCTTTAACCCAGTGCCTTTACAAAGAATCTGAATGCTCTGTCTGTCCCTCATGTCTATAAACCCTTAATAATTTGCCATCTCTGCTTATGTTCCTGTTCCTTTTACACGTGCTCTTAGGCCACTGGAGGGTTTCCGAGACTCATGTTCTGAAGTAGTTTTAACAGTAGCATTGAATATGCTTCATGAGCTTTTCTCGTAAAGGAGAGGCCGCTAACTGGCAACTCACATACTTGGTCGGGCACAAACGGAGTTTTGTTTTTTCCTTGAGTTAACATCTTAAAAAAAAATTGAGACTTCCCCCCAACCCTGATTATATGGTCTTGAGAAAGAGGAAGATCCGGACGCGCTGTCTTCTCATTGTAGTACTTGGCAAAGTCTGAACAGCTGCCTCCCCTGAAGGCCGGCTGTGCCTTCTCCCCTTGGCACAGCCCTCGTGACTCACTGGGTTACCTGCCAAGACCCTGCAGTCCAACATTAGTCATCCGGGCTGTTAGAGATCTTGCTGCAAAAGATTCCAGAAGCTGTCTCTGTCTTAAGGATTTTTTGTTGTTGTTGTTGTTTTGTTTTGCTTTTTATCTTTTTAGGGCCACACCCTCAGCATATGGAGGTTCCCAGGCTAGGGGTCTAATCAGAGCTATAGCTGCCGGCCTAGGCCACAGCCACAGCAACACCAGATCCGAGCCGTGTCTGCGACCTACACCACAGCTCACAGCAACGCCGGATTCTTAACCCGCTGAGCGAGGCCAAGGATTGAACCCGCAGCCTCATGGTTCCTAGTCAGATTCATTTCTGCTGCACCACTATGGGAACTCCGTAAGGTTTTTCTTAGTACACTCTGTTGTGGCTTTTTTTTTTTCCTCCCAGCACCAACAATTATGATTATATGATAAATCTGAGTGTTTAAAGTTGGCATCTAATCTGCACCAGCCTTTTTTGTTCAGAAAGAAAAATGCTGGCAGCACTGATTTAAGGTGATGAAAAGAATACCTTTTGGCTTGGCCAGACGGATGTAAATATTCCTGATGCTGTGGTCACGGCTGCCATTCACAAAGGCCATGAAGTTAAAACGGCTAACACCTGGAATTCTCCTTCTGCGGTTCTTAAGCTCAGAGACTGGATAACTTTCTTTCCCCCTGGACCCTGGTGATGCAGGAAAGTAGAGCCGGATAAAACAGTTTTGCTTGTATTGTTGGAGTACCTTAAGAAACCCTCTGGATGAAATCTCTGCCTCTGAAGTCAATAAGGAAAAGGTATAAATCCCTTGGGGGACATAATAATTGGAAAGAGGACTTGTCAGTTGAGATAGTTTATCGGCCTGAGGTGCCCTAAATTTACCTGTTTGGGGGGCTGTGTTTTTTCCTGAGACCATCCTAGGGAGTTCCCTTGGTGCGTGTAGGTTGACCTTGGACTAACCTCAAGGTTTCTAGCCACCCGAGCATGGGAAGTGGAGGGAGTAGCATTACACAGGCCTGGAACCCAGCCCGTTAGAAAAAGGCACACGTGTTTTCCCGGCTGGCCATCTTCGTCTTCAGTTTTGAGTCACTCACTGCCCATTTGATCTGTATTCCCCACACTAGTTACATAAACAGTTCCGTGCCCTCCTCAGGAAGTGGGTGACATAACTCGGTGATGGATGTTCAGATTCCAATAGCAGGAACACACAGTCACAGAAAAGGTCTGGTCGTCTAAGTAACGTGTTAATTGATAAAGGGGCATGTCTCAGCGTGTGGAAGAACAGATGTCAGGAGGCACTGTGCTAGGAGCAGGGTGAACTGGGCCGCCGGCTTGAGGAGCATGGGTTCTAACCCCCTCACTGTCTCTGTCCTGCCATGTGACCCGGGAGCAGATTTTTTCGGCATCTCCTTTTCCTTCTGCGTAAACGAAGGAGGTTGAACTGCTGATCTTGCAGGCAGCGTTCCCATCATCAGCGCTCCAGCAGTCCCTTCCTGTTGTCATCTCTGCTTGGGAAGTTGAGACTCCTGGGGAAGACGCTCCTTACTGACTGTCACATCAGTGACGGCAGCTGGAATCTTCTTCCTGATAAAATGACACGGTGTCGGAGTTCCCGTTGTGGCACAGCAGAAACAAATCCAGCTAGTGTCTGTGAGGATGCTGGTCCAATCTCTGGCCTCGCTTGTGGGTCGGGGATCCGGCACTGCCGTGAGCTGTGGTGTAGGGCACAGATGTGGCTCGGATCCCGCATTGCTGTGGCTGTGGCGTAGGCCTGCAGCTGTAGCTCTGATTCAAACCCCGAGCCTGGGAACTTCCATATGCCGTGGGTGCAGCCCTGGGGTGGGGCAGGGGAAGCATACACAAAAAAACAACACAGTGTCCTGTATGACTGATGACACTGGTGACTTTTCATTGACCTTTTCAACCCGTCTGTTTTTTGTATATTTGGAGACACTATGGGAAGCAAGACAGGCTTTACAGGGAGACGGTCTTTTCTGTCTCAGTTTCAGAATGCCAGGCAAGTTCTATTCTTTCCACAATTTTCTCTTACTTTTTGACGATCCCTGAAATTCTGCAATATTTCTTTTCTTCTTTAACCACTTTCATTTTCCTTCTTTTTGTGTGTGTGTGTGTCTTTTTGCTTTTCTATGGCCACACCCGTGGCATATGGAGGTTCCCAGGCTAGGGTTCTCATCGGAGTTGTAGCCGCCGGCCTACACCACAGCCACAACAATGCAGGATCTGAGCCGCATCTGCGACCTACACCACAGCTCATGGCAACGCCGGATCCTTAACCCACTGAACAAGGCCGGGGATCGAACCCATAACCTCATGGTTCCTAGTCGGATTTGTTAACCACTGATCCACGATGGGAACTCCTCATTTTCCTTCTTGAAGACTGTGTTTCAGAGTGTGAAGAGGCTAGTAGCATGGCAGCTGTTAGACTCATAGCAGATTAGTTTAGCGAATGGCACAACCAAAGGGCTATGGGTAGACAGTGAGACTAGCAAAAGGAGCAGTGGGTAAGAAGGCCTGAGGCCATCTTCACCCGTCTGATAAACTTGTCCAGACTGGTCCCGGTTGAGCAGGTCTGGAAGGAAGAGAAAGCATGCTGCTCTGCATAGCTCTGCTTCCTGCCCTTGAACTCCAACAGAAGCAGGTGTGTTCTGCATGCCCGGAACACACACACCTACAGAGACGCCCAGGTCTACCTGAACGCATCGGCGGGGTCAACCAGGAGGAAGGGAGAAGATACAAAGGGAGGACATAACTAATGGAACGGCAGTGGGGCAGAGGCTGGAAAGAATGGGATTGGAATGTAAGTAGAGGGTGAGGGTTTGCCCGACATGAAAAGAAATCGCGTCATCGCCAAGAGCCTTGAAGCAAAAGAATGAGTGAGTACATGGCTTGCATGCTGGGGAGATGAGGCCGTGAGCAGTTGTTTTTCTTTTCGCTTGTGCTCACGGAAGTAGGCAAGTCTCCCTGTCCTCATCTCTCCCGGACCTCCTGCTCTTTCTGTGTTGTATTTGGTTCTAAGTGGATCTTTATGTTGGGATAGGCATTTGAGGGGAAATAATCACTGCAGAGTAAACAGGGATTCGGTTCTGCTCTGCAGCAGCCCATCAGCGTTTCTGAATCAGCAGAGAGCGTGTTATTCAGTCCGGCATTTAAACACGAGAGATTGCTGTGTGTGCACCCAGATGCAGAGACTGTTGTTCTGTCCTGTTCCTGGTGCAGACAATTTAAAAGAAAATCAGAACCTCGCTGTTACTGTAGGCTGGGGCAGGGAGGTGACGGTACCTTTACTTTGGTGGATGTGTTAGACCAAGAGAACATGCTTCTTTTCCTTTGAGCACTTAGAAGATCGCCAAGGTCGCCACACTAAATTGTGGAAGCAGCCAGATCATTTCTTACGCTGTCCTCTTAGAACAAGTTCACTTAGATATAAAATTTATTTTATCTCTACCAGAGTGGTAACACATGATAAGGCTGAGTCTTGCACTTGCTGTGATTCATATTCTCCAGGGTGACTCTCATCTCCAGCTGCCTGTTCAGAGCAAAAAAGGCGCAAGCCAGGGATCAGCAAGCACCCTCTATTGGGTTCCTGCTTCGTTGGAAATAAAGTGAAGCCTCTTGTTGAGTTATGAAGAAGCGAAAAAAGGAAGCTCTGGGGGTTGGTAGGGTCAACCAGAAGGAAGGCAGAAGATACGAAGGAGAGGACATAACTAATGGAACGTCATTCCATTAGTTAATTTCCTTAAAGACCTTTCAGGGAGTTCCCTTGTGGCTTAGCAGGTTAAAGATCCAGCTTCATCACTGCTGTGGCTTGGGTCCCATCCCTGGCCTCAGAACTTCTGCATGCCATAGGCATAGCCAAAAAAAAAAAAAAAAGAGCTTTCAAGGACATGCTCTAACACAGCTCCAGCATCTCAGGAGGTTAAGGCGGGAAATGTTAGATATCAGTGAAGTCTACCCATTATTTTCCAGGTGAGAAGGCAGGCTCAGAAGGCTTTTTCTTGTCCAGTGCTACACAGGACTTGGTGGAGAAGAGCATGGTGACTAAGGGTCCAGACGAAGCTTCAGACAGCCTGGGTCACATAGCATGGCCACTCATTAGCCTGCACCCTTGGGCAAGTTCCTGAACCTCTCGGTGTCTCATTTTCTACATTAAAAAAAAAAAATGGGGCTAATAGGATTCACTTGGCAGAGCTGCTGTAGGGGTTGAATTCAGTAACGCAGGTCACATGGGGAGCGCAGGGTAGCCCCGTGTTCCATGCTCAGCCCCTGGGAGCTGGTCTTACTGTCACATCTGCCATTTGCTGAGTCACAATGCACAGAGCCTTCCGTTATGCTTCACTGCCTTCACGTGGTGCTGATGTGACTTCTTACAAATGATCAGTGTAGTTGGTTCATACTCCCACCTTTCTTTTTGTTTGATTGCCTACCATCAGCCTTCTTACTTTTTCTCCTCATATCCGTAATCTTCCTTTTGCCTCATCCAGTGTGTTTTATCTGTGTTCATTGACTTTGATTCCTTGGGCATTTACTACAATGGTGAGTTTCTTTCCTGCCTTTTTCCTAAGTGCCGTCTTCATTCTTCACCTCTTCCTGAGGCTTTTCCCTGTCTTTTCCCTTCCCTTCCCTGGCTTGTGCTTCTTCCTGCCCCCTGACAGTGGCCTGTACCCCAGGCTGAGCTCTGGGACTCCTTGCGTGCCCAGTCGCCCTTAGGATTTGGCTTTTGTGTATCGCACGTAACTCCGGTTCCTAGTGTCTCTCCAGAGCTTCAGGTCAGCGTTTGATCTCTGCAGTCAAATGCTCTCCCCTGAGCTGTACCCCCGCAGATGATCTCTGTCTGCTGGGTCTCTCCTCACTCGCAACCGTCCTGGCCCCGCCCCTCCAGTCAGGTGTTCCTGACCCCCCCGCCCCCGGCCATCCCTTCACACCTGTCCGTTCACACACCTTGTTCATTTCATCCATCTCCCTTTCTTACCCACATCCAGTTGATGGCCAGATCCCATTGCCCTTTCTTTGAGGACCTTTCTTACATCTGCTCTTTGTGTTTCTGCATCCCAGTTCCCATCCTCTTATACCTGACCTCTCCTCAGACGCCCTGACTCCAGCCTCTCTTCACTCCACCTCGTGCTGCATTTCCAGAGCTCTTTTCTTGAAAAGGCTGCCTTGTATGCATCGCTTTTATTCCTACTAAAGCTTCTATCTGTACCAATGAGCTTTTTTTTCCTTTTTAGGGCCACATTCGTGGCATATGGAAGTTCCCAGGCTAGGGGTCGAATCAGAGCTGTAGCTGCTGCACACAGCCACAGCCACAGCCACATGAGATCTGAGCCATGTCTGAGACCAACACCACAGGTCGCGGCAATGCTGGATCCTTAACCCACTGGGCGAGGCCAGGGATGGAACCTGCGTCCTCATGGATGCTAGTTGGATTCATTTCTGCTGAGCTGCAACAGGAACTCCTCCAACAGTCATCTTTATTGGCTGTCTGGTAAATAATGTCTAAGTTTCTTTGCTTGGCATGCAAGGCTTTCGGTAGTTTTTCTTCTTGCTTCTCATCTGTGTTCGCCTTGTTCTCTGTTGTCTTAAATACACCATGCGTCATTCCAACATCTGTCTTTGTGCGCTGGGGTTGGGACTGTACCCCAGTTTCTCTCCCCTGTTCAGAGTGGTCTCCGCTGGCCTCACCTGTGCATAACCCACCAAAGCCATCACCAAACCTTCCTCTCCTGACCCTGCTCGTTGGCAAAGCTTCCCTGTCTGGATTTCTCTAGGATTTTTCGTTAGGCATATTATCAGCTGTGTTTTCATGTATCAGCCCAGTTGTAAACTGCTCCAGGGCAGGAGTCATGTCTTCAGACTCCACTTCCAATGCCCAACAGCCTCCTGTCATCAAACCATTTAAGAACAGGGGTAGAGAGAATGGGCTCCGTAACGGACTGAACAGTGAACCAAGTGGAGAAAACCGGGTTAGAATCTTCTCATCTGGGTTAGAAGGCCTCTTCCCCGAGAACCTTGCCACATCTCCTGATCTTTCTGGGCCTCTGTTTTTGCACAGTTAACTGTGAAGGGAGCCAAAGCCATTTTTCAGGTCCTCAACCTGATGTTACATGAATGACTCTGATGACTGGATTTGGGAACAATTATCTGTGCTGCAGCCTCCCTTCCCTGTTAGGATAAAGCAGGAGAGTAGACGGTTTACAGAAGCAATGTGTGACTTAATAAAGACAGTATAGCGAGTTCACAGATAAAGTGGAAGGATTTTTCCTTAGGCACAATCACAGAAAGTAATGAGACAATTTTGGGGGAAAAAAAAATGAAGAGCTCACACTGAAGACCAAAGACAGTATCTCCTCTTAGGATTCATTTACTTGATTCTCAGACTCCTTCTGTGTCCTAAATAGGATAAGCTGCCTCTTCTTTCCATTCTTCTCAAGTCCTGGTCGAATTGGCCAATAGCAGGCACTTAGCAAAGCTGTCACTTGGCCTTCCTGTTCTCCTAAAAATGAGATCCACCCCTTCTTGCCCACACTATCCCTCAATCTGAAAGATACAATCCTAGTTCTTTTCAAGTCCACGATATATCACTGCCCTTCTTTCTGCTGAGATAAGCTTTTCCCCTTTATACTCTGCTTCCTCTAAATCCAGATGAGGCTTCTTTTCACGAGAAATTGCTTTGGGAAGAATGAATTGACTTCCCAACTTAACAATGTAAAAAGAATATTTCAAAGGAGGTCCTTTTGTGGCTCGGTGGGTTAATAACCTGACTCCTATGCATGAGGATGAGGGTGATGAGCAGTAATGAACACAATTAATATCCACGAGGACACGGGTTCAATCCCTGGCCTCGCTCGGTGGGTTAAGGATCTGGTGTTGCTGTGAGCTGAGGTGTTGGTCATAGGCACTGCTTGGATCCTGCTGTGGTGTAAGCCTGCAGCTGCAGCTCTGATTCAATCCCTAGCCTGGGAATTTCCTTATGCCACAGATGGGGCCCTAAAAAATTCATTGAGTAGGGATCTCACTGTACTAAATCTGTGATAAGGGGCATGCAAGCAAAAACATAATTTTACTGTCTCTAAACCCTAAAACTTGTAGCATCTGAGTTGCTACAAAGAGTCTTAAAATTCTGGCTAAATGCTTCTCCCTGCCATTGTTTATGGTGAGGTTCCTTATTCTATAACTGAATCCAAATGTCTCTTTTTTACTAGGACTTCATTCTTTTTTTCTTCCCCGTCTTCCCCTTGGGAAATATTTTTGGTTAAGGCCTTATCTCAAAGCCTTTCTACTAAGATCTTTTTCTGAAACCTCTGAAGTAACACAGCTCTCCTTGGCCCTGGTGTTTTTGTGAAGCCCAGACATGCAGACATTTTCTGATCCCATTAGATGTTGATTACGTGGTTGGCCCTCACTCCTCCTGTTTTTTTTTTTTTTTTTTTTCAAAGTAGCAGTAGTTGTGATTGAATGAGTTTTAAATTGTCTCAGTAGGAGTTCTTTACCGCTTGGATCTCTTTGGATTTTCTGCCTCTTAGAGGGAAGGGATTAAAAGAAAACTATGAGGTTTGGCTGACCTGTTACTGAAACCGAGAAGCAGCACATGCCCTAAGAAGGTTTCAGGGTGATAACACAGCTTCAGCATTAACACTAGGAGTCTTGTTTCTTACACGGAATTCCAAACCAGCTATTCCCGTGGCGGTATCCTTCTTGGAGGCCCCAGGCCCTTGATTGCTCCAAAGATAATGTGGCAAAGACTGTATTCCACTCTGCTGACCATTCTCTGACTAGCTGGATTGCCGATGGCTTTGGCACATTTAACGTAATCAACCTAAAATGTTCCTCTGGGAAAGAAAGAAAGAAAGAAACCAGATGACTAGGACAACACAAAAAAAAGAGGACGTAAGAGATTTCTCTTTGCTTTGCTTCTCAGGGGTTTTGGGTTTGAATCTCCCTCCAGTGGAAAAAAACGTGTTTATGTTCTTTCCAGAAGCAAGAGTTACCCAGATGATTTGATCGAGCAAGTCTGTGTAATTTTTTTTAAACCCACGTTGACTGATTGATACTGATTTTTGTATACTTGTAGGCAGCATTTGGAAAACTCAGATTTTTATCTGACAGATGTCTTGTCACAGAGGACTTATATTTCATGTATATTTAGAGAGCGTTGTACTAATAAGAGTATATCGGTGTGGTGGTTGGGGATAGCAGGGAAATGAAATATTATTTTTCCTAATTACTTTAGGGAGCCGTCTCTTCCCATTGTTTAGCAGTCTTTACTACTAGCCTCCAAGAGCGGAACTCAGTAAATTCACTCAGTGAAATCATTTCTCCAGTGGGGGAGTGGGTGTGGATTTGCGCTAATTTTGTTTCATTCCTTTCGGAGTCTGACATTTTATCTAAGTAAATTCTCAGTCACAAGAGATACTCCTAGTAGCCAAATGTATTTAGAAATGTTATTTAAGGCTTTTTGCTTTTTTTAAGCTGAGACATCTAAAGTTTCAAAATGTGTAGGCTAAACTTCAGAGCAGATGTTAAATGCATTCTCTCTCCAACTCCACAGATTATATCAAGTATTATATAATTGGGAGCATTTCCTCTGTTTACTCAATATACAACTGTTGGGAGATCCAAAATACATTGTGTTTATTCCTATAAGCTTTGATATATGTCTGCTTTTATTTATTTTGCATATCTCTAGTTCACGGAAATATAGATGATCATTCCATGTGTTGTCAAATGTGTATCAGTAACTGAAGCCAACAATCATATTCGTATTACATACATAATTTAGCGGTGACAGAGGCTTGTTACTGTTTAGAAATTTGTTTATTAGATAAGCGAGGTCTGTCAGAATCAGTTACTGGGATTTGGTTGATTGCAGTATATCCGCATATATTATCCAAAGAAACAGTTTGTTTTTTTTTTTTTTTTTGGTCCGCTTATGGAAGTTCCTGGGCCAGAGATCAAACCCATGCCGCAGCAGTGACCATGCCAGATCCTTAACCCCCTGAGCCACCAGGGAACTCCCCAAAGAAACATCTTAACTAGATTTTTGTACGTTTGCTTTGCTTTTCCAGTAGAATGGGATCCTGGTACATGCTCACTGTTGCCAGGTATGTAGTGCGGTGTTCTTATCCATTGCATAGCATCACGCATAGATTTCAGAGGTAGGTTGAGCTGGGTGTTGGATGGGTGGAGAAGCAGAGGAAGATGGCAGTGGAGCCTGAAGCAAGGAGAGGAGATACAGAGAAATGCTGAATGTGGAATCACTTGGCTTCAGCATGGGCCTGGGGAAGGATAGTACCGAGAGCCGGGCTCCCAGGAGCCCATCCGCAGGGCCTTCAGTGCCAGACGGGAGGTTGGTAGCTTAGTTCATGAGTCAGAGGGAGTCATTAATAGTTTCTAAACAGGAAGAAGGGTGAAAACAGTCATGTGGCCAGCACTTTGGAATTATGCTCCAGAAACCAAAGTTTGGCTCTCATGATTATTCTATATCTGTCGAAACTTTATGGCCATGTGAGTTAATACTTGTTGCTTTTAATGAAATAACCTTTTCTTTACCTTTCATTTATATGGGCTGATGATTCATTACCAGAAAAGGATGTTGTAACTGCAGCAAAATTCTAGATCGTGCCGGTACTTGACACTATCCCATTAAAAACAGAAAAAGAAAAGCATGGTTAGAGACAGCCATTTTTACACCTGGGCTTATGGAATGGATTGATTGCAAGATGAGGGATACGGAGGGCGTGGTTGTAACTTTGAGAATTCAGTAGACCGCATAAGGGGATGTTTTGGCTTACATTTGTAAAATAAATAATTGACTAGACACGGTAGCGTTTCCCTCTGTGGCATCTCACTGGGAACTGGATTTATTTGCTGGTCCCACTCTGAACAGTGAGGGGAGACACTCAGGGGGCCTGTTCACCAGTCCTGCTTTGGTGTGACTCTTGTTCCTGTTGCTGTCCGGTCACAGCTTCACCTCCACCATCTCCCATGCACTGTTTTCTTTTCCTTTTGGTGAGGTTGGCAAGAACGGTTTTCTGAAGCACCTGCTCTGAGAAGCACACACTTCATCCTGCTCGGTCTTGAGCCATGTCATTTTGGGGATGTGTCTCTGTCAGGTCCCGCCCTGCCCACCACCCTCCTGAAGTGCAGCCTGTGAGTCCGCTCAGCCAGGTCCAGCCCTGCAGACGGTCCCCCTGGCACTCGACTTTTCCTGCCGCCATCTGACATGGTATTCGTCCTCGGGGCAGCTATTTTGTAGAAGACTCACTCACTGTGAAGGAAACTCAGATTCCTGAGGTTATGTTTTTTGGTTTTAATTACTTAGTAATTTGAGTAATTCGCATCTCCCCCTATTTGTATGGTTCTTTAAAAATACAAATGTAAGGCAATTTTCGATTTAGTCAGTTTTGTCCTTTACTCTGCCTGTCATTTCTGTTTCAGTTTGGGCAGGATTCTGGTTGCTTCGGCATATATTGGGGCTGTCCTCCCTGCAGTGGTGTCATCTAGGAGTTTGAGAACCATAGCATTCCGTTGACATGCTTAGCAATATTACTTGCGTAAATGTCAAATCAGCCAGAATGGATGCCTGATGACGACGGAAGGCCTCCTCCCCAAGTTGAGTCACTCAGCCTGGCACACAGGAACACAAGGGATGTCCCGGAGGAATCTGTTGATGCCTTGCTGATGCCCAGACTGTTGAGAAGGAATCCAGGTATATCATGCA
Organism: Catagonus wagneri; assembly: GCA_004024745.2. Lineage (NCBI taxonomy): Eukaryota > Metazoa > Chordata > Mammalia > Artiodactyla > Tayassuidae > Catagonus > Catagonus wagneri. Next base: position 31,142,775 of record PVHT020004020.1, read on the forward strand.
CTTCAGTCTACTTGCCGAAGATGGTTAAGGTGTGGGATTTGGTTAGTACTGGTAAGGGGAAAGAGGTCGTGGAAAATACTAAGTGTGGTTTATGAAGGGGAGAGTTTGCATTTTATACTCCATTGTTTGATTTGGTCTCTCTTTTGCAGTTGGAGTAGTTCTTCAAATGCACGGTGTTCTTGGTTATTTGCTTCTTCTTAAAAGAATGTACAAAAGCTAACTGGAAGCTCTGTAGAAGTAGGGTGGACTAGCCAATAGGTGGACCTTGAAGCCAACTACTGTAACAGTTTGAATGTCTATACAGTAACTGCAGAATTTTCCCAGAGACAATTCCTCTAATTTTTTTTCTTTCTTTCCTTTTTATTTTCTTTCTTTCTTTTTTTTTTTTAATTTGTCTTTTGAGAGTCGCACTCACTCGCAGCATATGGAGGTTCCCAGGCTAGGGGTCGAATCAGAGCTGTAGCTGCTGGCCTATGCCACAGTCACAGCAACACCAGATCTGAGTTGCATCTGCGACCTACACCACAGCTCACAGCAATGCCAGATCCTTAACTCACTGAGTAACCCGCGTCCTCATGGATACTAGTTGGGTTCATTAACCACTGAGCCATGATGGGAACAACTCCTCTAATTTTCTCCTTTAGGATTCTTACATTTAGAAAGACGAAACTTTGGAAAAGGAAAGGAACAACTGAGTCCCAGGGCTCTGTTTTTTTAAATACCCCCCCTTTTTTTTTCTCTTCTCAATCCCAGCCCTGCTTGTGTTGCATGTAATGCCTGAGGTCTGCAGTCCACATTCCTCACCTTGTCCAGTGTTCACTCTTGTTTGAGGAAAATGGTCAAGGTAAGAAGACACAGTCTGAGAACTGTAAAGGGTTCAGTCTGAGACCTGGGAGTCCAGTCTCTTTGAAACAGTCTTTTCGTTTCCAGCCTCCAGTCTCACTCCTTTCCTCTATGCTGCAAACCTGAACTGCTTTAGGAGTTCCCTGGTGGTGCAGCAGGTTAAGGATCCAGCGTTGTCACTGCTGTGGTACGAGTTCCATCCCTGGTCTGGGAACTTCTGCATGCCGTGGGCGTGGCCAGAAAAAATACCTCTTCTGCGGGTTCCTCAGAGGTATGGACTCAAGGAAGTTAGGTCGGGGATCACTCTGCTTTGTCTTCCCAAATTTCTCTGCTATTTTCCCTCCTGTGCTCTCACTCTCATCTTTTTCTTTAGGTTTATTTGTTTTCATTTGGGGCTTTGTGTGTGTGTGTGTGTATGTGGTGGTTTTTTTTTTTTTTGGTGTTTTGGTTGGTTGGTTTTTGGCTTTGCCATCATTTGGATGGCTTTGGAAAGGAGTAAGCAGGGTGGATAGTGTGTGGTCATTGTGCTCCGGAAGCCTGTGTTATCACACTCCAAAGAGAAGACTGGAAGTTAGTTGAGTTCCATACATGTCATGTAACTCAGACCCTATAATTGTTATTATTATAAAATTCAAGATATTTCTAAATGACCTCCTGATGTTACCCAGTTTCTGATGCAGCCCACTTACAGGGCAGCCACGCCTACAGCAGTGCCTTGGCCCTTGTGTTCTATAACATCCTGGATGAGCTCTGTTGTGGGACGAGGACTAGCGTGCTGACTGGGTGATGCTCCGAGTTGAATTACTCCCCCTTTGAGGACCCAGTTCCTTATTTGTGAATAAGCGCCTGGTCTCCGAAATGCCTTTTCGGATACATATTCTGTGATTCCCAGCACAAGTGCAGCTGGCTAAGGGGAGGATGGCTTGTATAAAAGCCACACGCCTCTCACTCCAGGGTCTTTGATCTGGACCTGGAGACCCTCAAGCACGTGGGAACTGAAGTCCCTGCGAAATATTTCTGCTCGTCTGTAAAGTGGAACGTGAGGGCCGGCTCGGGTTCCCAGCTCTTCGGGTTCCTGGAGCAAGAGTCTAGCTGGCTGTATGGCAAACGCCCACGTGCTCTTCTGCGGCAGCTGGTGTGCTAAGTGTGTGAATGAAATCGCCGTGTTTGCTGAGTGCAGTATAGGCTAGAGGGCTGGAAACTGTTACAGTCTGCATTACTTTCTGTGAAAGGGAAAGGCGATCCCCAGCCATCTCCATTGAAACGATCCTCCTTATAAAAGCCCGTCTGAACTATACAATATACCACCTTAGAGGAAGGAGGTTCACTGCAGTTGAGCTAAATAAACTAGAGTATGGAGATCATGGATCATGTGACATACATTGTCCCGCTTTGTTGAACGATATGGACATATTTTCTCTGATGGCCTTATAAACAGATTACACATATCTCTCCTAGGCAGATCAGTTCAACACAGTCTAGGTTCTAGGTTTATTTCAGTTGGAATTTGAAAGCCTGTTCCAAATTAGGTTGAAACACCAACAACAGGGAGTTCCTGTTCTGGCTCAGCAGTTAACAAATCCGACTAGCATCCGTGAGGACAAGGGTTTGATCCCTGGCCTCCCTCAGTGGGTTAAGGATCTGGCATTGCCATGAGCTGTGGTGTAGGTCACAGAGGAGGCTCAGATCCTGCTTTGCTGTGGCCCTGGCGTAGGCCAGCGGCTGTAGTTTGGATTGGACCCCTAGCCTGGGAACCTCCATATGTTGCGGTACAGCCCTAAAAACACACACAAAAAAACAAAAAACACCAACGACAGTGAGTTCCCATCATGGCGTAGTGGAAACAAGTCTGACTAGTATCCATGAGGTTGCGGGTTTGATCCCTGGCCTCGCTCAGTGGGTTAAGAATCTGGTCTCGCTCAGTGAGTGAGGGATCCGGTGTTGCCATGAGTTATTGTGTAGGTTGCATACACAGCTCGGATTTCATGTGGCTGTGGCAGTAGCGTAGGCCGGTAGCTACAGCTCCTGTTTGATCCCTAGCCTGGGAACTTCCATATGCCTCAGGTGTGGCCCCAAAAAGTAGAAAACAAACAAACAAAAAACACCACCAACAAAATTAGTTCGTATAGCTTGTAAGTCTAGGAGTGACCTTATGCTTGGCCAGATCCGGAGGCCCACGTATTCTACTCAGGCCTCACCCTCGGCCCTTGTGTATGCTCACCTTGGGGAAGGTTCACTTGCATCAAGTTCCAGCCCTGGCCCAGTCACCACCTGGCAAGTGGGCCATCATGACTGTCCTTCAGGCAGCAGCCCCTGGCACCCACATAAAAGGGGGAGGAGATTTCCCCAAAAGGAACAGGGTGGGCGCTGACCACAGCTCACTACCCCTCTCTGCTTCTGACAGCATGCATAGTCACTGCCGAGGACTGAACCTGTAGAACAGGGAACTGGAAAGGAGCAGGCTTTGTTTGGGCCTTTTAAAGTAGGCAGAAAGCCAAACGATGTAATGAATGACCTGGCCAGATTTGTGTCCTAAAGCTCCCCCCTGGGCCTCCCATGGAGAATCAATCACCTAAGCTGGGTTGGAAATAGGAGACCAGGTAATGATCAGAAACTGGTAGCACCTGGCACAGAACCAGGACTCTGTCTTCAGTGTTTGGATTGCGCCCAGAGAGGAGCTGGCAGTTCTCGGTGGGAAATCTGACAAGTGAGAAATGTGTGTGTGACACATGAGTGTATACACCGAGATCGACTAAGACAAGCATCCCAGGCCTAGGCCCCCCTCCCGCACAAGCCGTGCATTTCCCAGTGGGGAATTTGCCACAGACGTGCTGCTCTTGGATAAATTAGGCCTGAAGACCCCATCCCCATCCGGACTTGACCACTGAGGTCCTTCCTCATTGTGACTGAGCCCACATTCTGCTTCCTGGGATCATGGTCCCAGGAACCCGTGAGTGGTTTCAGCAGGTACATCCATCAGCCCCCCGAAAATGTCTGAGGAGACATGTCCACTGCGCTTAGCAGATTTAGAGGGGGCTGAGTAACCACCGCTTCACGAGCATCCCCTGGGGAAGCCGAGTAGCCCTGCTCCCTCTCAGAACTCCTATGCTGGGATTCCAAACTCCCGTTCCTCAGTCTACTTCTGAAAGAGCCACGGTGGCGTGAAATGCTGCAATGACAGATTTGTTCCTGGGGCTGTCCCAGTTGAAGCATGGGGCATGTTTTTATAAAGAGATCTTTTTATATGGGCGCAAGCAAGAGTAAGGCTGGTGTTACTGTTGAAGCTAATGGTCTCTAAACTTGTCTGTTTAACAGATACATAGCTTGAGCTTTTACAGCTTGGATAGCCAATTTGTGTATATTTAGAAAATAAATACTTGCCCTCCTGTATTCATGTTATGTACCTTATAAAGCACAAACTAGGCGTTAAGGACAAGGTGAGAAATAAACAGATAGATGGATTTTCTCTCCACGCTTCAGAGAACTGTCACAGTGACCTTGTCTTTGAGACCTTTGGTTAAACTACATGGATTAGATTTTGGAGAAATAATGTCCCAACGTCTTTCTTGTACTATTTCCCTGGAGAAATTTTTTTTTTTTTTTTTTTTTTTTGCTTTTTAAGGGCCGCACTTGAGGCATATGCAAGTTCCCAGTCTAGGGGTCCAATGGGAGCTAAAGCCACTGGCTGACGCCACAGCTACAACAAAGCCAGATCTGAGCTGTATCTGCAACCTACACCACAGCTCACGGCAAGGCTGGATCCTTAACCCACTGAGCGAGGCCAGGCATCAAACCCACATCCTCATGGATACTAGTCGGATCCGTTAATGTTGTGCCATGACAGGAACTCCTGGAGAATGTGTTTTTAAGTTCCTTACAACCATTTAACAGATATTGGGGCTACATCTTTGTTAGAAATTTGAGACTGGGTTGCTTTCTGCTGCCACAGTGCAAACCCTGGTAAGGAGTGGATTGTGTCCTCACTGTACCCCATTGGGAGGACAAACCTCTGGCTAATCATCTGAGTTCTTGAATGTATTAACAGTTTTTTTCTAGTCTCTTGGCTTTGCCTATACTTTTGAACTCTTAGCATTAATAACTTTTGTTTTTGATTTAGACAAACAACTGCCACCTAGAACCTTAAAGTTGGGAGAAATCTTTGAGCAGAGTTCAGTTTTGCTTAAGTTACTGGGTTATTTCAACAGCTTCGGTGAAGAATTTTTTAAGAAGAAAATAAAATGCAGAACTGGATTTCTCATGTGTATCATGTTTAACTGCCAGATAGGAAATAGAAAAAAAAAAAAAGACTAATATAAAATATGCAAAATGCTAATAATAAATTGTGGAAAGTGATAGTGTAGGTGGCTTTTTTTCTCTTCATTTCCCAGTTTTTAGTGCTATCAGATATAATTACTATGTTTACAAAACAAACGTTTTTTTTTTCCCCCCAAATGTTTCTGCCATTTCTAAAAGTGCCCAAACTCTTTGGCCTGATTTGAGCGTTCAGTAGGCAGTAATAGACACTGAAACATGAATTGATATTTTGCATTCTAAACTACCCAGGTGTTCCCCACCCCCAAAGCTTTGTAATTCCTGCATTGCCTGTTTTCTGAATTTAAATAACTGCGAGGTTGAGTGTATTTTACTGTGACGGCTGCTTATGCCGTGTGGGAAGCCAAATACAGCTGTGTTCGGATGTCTCTCTGCTGTCAGTCTAACAGCCAGACAGATTTGAGCTCTTCCCTATTGTTGAAGGAGGGAAAATCCACAAAGCACACTTCCTTCCTTACCTCTGAATGCCTCCTTTAGTTCATACACACCATCATACTCAATTCATGGAATTTCTTTTTTCACTATTGCTGAAAAATACTTCAGTTCCGCCACTTCAAGCATGAGATGACCCTGATGGTTTTTCACTGCTCTTGCCTTAGAAGAAATTAAATCACCAGCGATATTTTGCATCCCAGCCAACACACATCAGAACCCCTGCCTGTCTTGGCTTTAAGAGCCTCGGAAGTTTCTGAATCAGCAAGAAATTTTAGTAGAGCTGAGACCGGATCCATGGGGAAGCCCTTTTTATTTTTCCAGCACCATCTCAGTCTCTCCCTCGTGGCTCATGTGTGTGCCTGTGCTTTCTCTAAAATGTAACTGATTGTTATCCTCTTACTTGTTTTAGACCGGACGTCCCTGTGTCCACCCCACACGTACATACACACACCCCTGCACCCTCCTTCCTTGGTGAACAGCTGTCATTTCAATATAAATGACCCTTCTGTAGATATGAACTTTCCTTGGATTTTCCTTGGCAGAAATAAGATTAGATAGTTTTATGACCTCCTAAGTCTAGGGGCACCGGTTTTCCGAGTTTGCGGTTTTTTCAATCAGGTTTCTCCATTAAAAAAATATTTTAGGGACCTTAAGATAAAGGAGAAGTAGAAACAGTTGCTTTTTGGGGATCACGTCTGTTTATTTCCCCATCATAGTCTGTATGATGTCAGTGAAAATACCTGAATTTTGTTAAAATATCTTTGAGGTATAAAACTCAAATATTTCTCTGGTGTGAGCTTTAAACATGATGGCCAAAACTGCACTCGTTAAAAAGCAGAAATCAAATGTTCACGTTTTTGCCTCAGTGAGCTGAGTAGTGTATTTATACCAATTAAATATTTAACTTACGTATAAACTGTATTCTACGGTGATTATTCCGAAGCCAGATACTTAGTGAATTGTGTACGCCAAGAGTTATTCCCTGAAGGCATATACATTTCCAAGTTCTCTTTGAACAGGCAAGTTCAGTCAATTAGCAAGTGTTTAATGAATACCCCGAGGACTTTTAGTACACTAGGAGCCCTCTTTACTAGTTTCCTTCCCAATTAAAAAAAAAAAAAATGTGTCAGAGTGAATACGACTTAATTTCAGGCTCGTATCTTTCTTTCAATGTGTGCATTCTGACTTTTTTTTTTCCTGAGTTATTTTTTAAACTTCATTATAAATTCAGTCTCCTGGGCATCGACTCCGCGGGAACACCTTCCTGGCCCTTCCTGCCAACCCTGCATCCATGCCATTCCCTCTGGAACAGACATCGACCAGCTCTTGGAAAGGCTTGGTTCTCTTCTCCCAGTGTTAGATGGCTCTCCATCTGCTCCGCCCTAAACTTGGGCTTGAACTTCATGTTCTGTTGCTGGTCCCTCAGAATGCCTCACTTGGGAAATTATAATATTTATAGTCGGTAACACAAATAATGAGGAGCAACACTCCCTGGCACTCAGCTGTATGCCTGGCATCCTCCTAAGTGCTTTATAATTTATTAACGTAATGAATCCTTCATCACCTCAGCAACCTGAGACATAGTTATCCGTATTTCTTCAGACGAGGAAGCAGTGACAGAAAAATTAAATGACTTGTCCAGAGTCACATAGCTAGTTAGCATCACAGCTGAGATCAAACGAGGGGGCGTCTGGTTGCAGAGCCTGTGCTAATAACAACAACACTGCCTCCCGGGGCTGCAAGCCTATAAGCCTGTTTGCTACCAGCAGCTCTAGGATTTGTTGAAGTTTATATTTCAGATTATTGGTATTCTTCTTGGTTTATGCAGTAAACACAGCAGTGCCATTTTAAAGCCAAGATCAAGTATCCTGCGATTTGTAAGCTGCCATCTTGCTCCCTCTTAGGAGCATGGCTTTGTTGTGTAGATCAGAGAAGCCTGAAAAGGGGTACTGCCACCAGCATCTTGCTCTCTCTACTTCTTTTTTTTTTTTTTAACTTTTTTAGGGCTGTACATGCAGCCCATGGAGGTTCCCAGGCTAGGGGTCGAATAGGAACTACAGCTGCCAGCCTACACCACAGCCACAGCAACGCAGGATCTGAGCCGTGTCTGCAAGCTAGACCACAGCTCATGGCAACACCAGATCCCCAACCCTCTGAGCGAGGCCAGGGATCAAACCGGCGTCCTCATGGATACTGTGCCACAAGGGGAATTTTCTTCCTTTCTCTTTCTTTCTTTTTTTTTTTTCTTTTCAAATATCTTTCTCTCTCATAGTATTCCCTCATTGGGGCACTCAAACGTCTACCATGAACGTGGAGAAGTCCAGCCTACTGAGGTCAGGACACCAAGGACATGGCAGCAGAAATACCATTAATGCTGCCTTCGTCTTCTGGACTCCCACATAGTCTAGCAGACCCTGCCAGAGTCTTAGCAATTATGAACATATTAGGTAACATAAGCAGAATGTTCAGATTCTAGTTCTTTCTGCTTCTGCAGAGTTGGAGCTGTCGAGCTCGGTGTAACATAAAGTCGAAGGGTGTCCCCTCAAAACTTGTGTTTCTTGGGAGAATAGAAACTGTGAAAGGCTTCTTATCAAAACGGTTTTCTGCAGTAGATTTCTTGCCCAATCACAGAAACTCCTTTGCACCCTAAGTGAGGGTGTGCTTCTCCAGACCCTAAGCCTGCTGGTGTAGTTCTGCCGTGGAAAGAACGTGAGCCGGGAGCGTTTCCCAGGCAGTCTGCTCTCAGACGCCAAGATTGTTAAATCTGCTTTTACCGTTTTATTGTACTCCCCAGGCCCAGTTCCTCTAATATGACAGGATCTTGTTAATTCTCAAGTGCGAAATTCCATTTCAACTTTTTCTGAGGATTGCTTACGTTTCTCACATTACATGGGTTGAAGAAACGAACCCACTTCCAATCTGAATCAGATTTAAATTTATTGGGGAGTTCCTTTTGGGAAGTAGCATGGCGTGTTTGTGCCGGGCTATTGGGATCTACGTTTAACAGGAAGCTGGTGTTTTTATTTAGAGGAAAATTCCTCTTTGATTCATTACTCATGTGTACTGAAGTCATACTTTGGAAGAACCCAAAATGTGAAGTGGTAAGAAGGATGAGGAGAGTTTTGTGGTGTTCCCAGAGGTGATTTTTTTTTTAAATTAGACCCCATTTTTTACTGTGGGACAATTGAAAGTGTGCATATGTCCCCCCCTTCATCTTGTACAGCTCCCTGAGCCTCGTCATCTCACCCCTAAACAATTAGGGAAAACCTGTTGAGCCCAGAATAGAAGCAGAACCGGAAGGGAGCATTTTAGGAGTGTTGTTGGTAATGACACACAGCTGGAAGTTACCGCCTAGGTCTGTGGCAGGAGACTAAGGGTCAGGCCCTTGGCTTTTTCTCCTCGGACATGGCATTTATGTCTCTTTCATGTATCTTCAGGCTGAATTGCTAGAACCTAAGAGCTCATCAGTTCAGCAAGGAACCTATTGCTGCTTTTAGCAGCAACTGTTTTATTTGTAGTCTGCGTGTCCGGGATCCATGAAGAAGCATAGTATTATGTACAAGGCTAGGTGGGGCCACGCGTTTCCTTGAGGAAATGGGCAGGAAGAAGAATCCAATTTTAACTCTGGTTCTTTTCTATATATAATATGTCCTCGGTGTAGCTTTTTATTTTTCTCTCTTTTCGAAGGAAAACTTGAGGTAGACATAGAGACCTTTTCTTCAGGGATTTTGGTTTTGTAGAAAGCCTAGGGGGACCTGCTCTGGCAGCATCATACTGCGATATGTTCCTCTGCCTCGGTCTGATGCAGACACACTTTACAAAGGAAGAAGTTGGTAAGCCGATTGCATTTTATTATTGTAGTGTTGCTCTCAGAGGCCTCTTCTTCTGGGCAGGTTCGTAACATTTGACTTTATTCAAGTAAATATTTAATTTAGATGAGATTTCAGACTTCACCTAGTAACTTGAATCAATGTCAAGAATTCATCTCCAGTATGCTAAATGTTGAAAGTGACTGGGTCACAGTAAGCAGCTTTCTTATAGGTAATTTTCAGACTTCCCACTGTAGCACAGTGGGTTAAGAAGCCCACTGCAATGGCTCGGGTCCCTGCGAAGGTGCGGGTTAGACCATGGCCTGGCGCAGTGAGTTCAAGGATCCAGTGTTGCTACAGCTTGGAATAGGTCAGAGCTGCAGCTTGGATTCAATCCCTGGCCCAGGAACTTGCTGCCATTAAAAAAAAAACAGAAGAATAAAATTTTCAGTAGTATGGTAGTATTTATATAAGAGGTTTTCCTTATGTGTCCTTAATCATCAAAGTAATGATGAGGCAATTTCATTTTCATGAACTATCACAATGTCTCTGAAAGTAGGTCAGCACCACTAAATTCAGTTAGTTAAAAAACATTGCCCATTTTTTTTCAGTTTAATGAATCTTTAAGTCTAAAATTCTCTGTTAATGACAAGTGGTTCAACCCCCCTCCCCCTTGGTGATAGAGTGGAAGATGTTTTTCTTTGGCGTGTACCCTCTGTCTCTCTATTCTTTTCTCCCCAGGGCATGTTCATTTTGTGAATTCTTTTCTGTTTGGGAGCAGGAAATGATCAGATGAGCAGAATTGGTTCTGACAATCAGGGTCCTCCTAGGCCATCTGTTAGTCTGACAGATTTCATAGTAGTTAGGATGGAATATTATTTGTAATCTAGGGATTTGGGTCAGCCAAATATATCTTGGGTGATGGCATGGATTTAGATCTAATCCCAAAGAAACGTTGATTTAATGGTAAATGCTTCTGCCTTTCTCTGTTCAAGTGGCGCTGTTAACAGCCATCTGGACGAGGGGCGGGGAGATGCTCAGGAGGGAGAACAGAGAGCGCACGCACACACAGGTTAGCAGGACTTTTAACTCCTGGGGTTTTCTGGCAAGTCAGGGTGACTTGACTGTGTTCATATTTGGATTTGGAGCCAGTGGCGTGATCACTTTGGTCATTTTTTCTTAAATTTGTGACATGAGGTACTTCCTAATCTGAGCCATTGAGAAGCATTTGGGAGTCTTTGTTGTGTTACCTGATATATTTGTAGGAAATCATCAAAACCCTTTTGATAACATTTGCTCCCGTGATTTGGGGTATTTTGGTACTTTTCAACTCATCACGACACCTCACTGTGTAAAATAAATATTCCATCCACAGCCCCCTCCCAGTAGTTTGTTCCAAAGGAGCCTGTTTCCCTTGCTCTAATAGTTTGAGATGAAGTGAATGGGCTTCTGCCATTTGCTCTTTTACCTAGTTTTGTTTCGCTAATATTTAGTGAGAGTCAAGTTCATGCAGCAGTCACTGCTTGCTGAGTGCTTTACTAAGTGCCTTCTATGGATTATCTCATTTAACCCCTATAACAAGCTTCTGTGGTAAGCAGAGAGGTGGAAATACCCTGCAGCTAGCTCTTCTTCGAGTGGCCACTTCCAAAGTTCTAGAAGGCCGATCTGTGGCTTCACACAATCTTTTGCAGATGACTGCCCGCTCTGTACGCGGCAGCGTCTCCTAACCTGGTTCAGCCCCTGGGTAGAGACTTGTAATGAACTCCATTTTATAGTTAAGATGGAAGTTAGGAAACTTGCCCCGCAGAGCTCCCGTCGTGGCTCAGTGGTTAACGAACGCAAGTAGTATCCATGAGGACGCGGGTTTGATCCCTGGCTGCGCTCCGTGGGTTAAGGACCACCGCATTGCCGTGAGCTGTGGTATAGGTCACAGGTGCGGCTTGGACCCTGTGTAGCTGTGGCTGTGGTGTAGGCCAGCAGCTACAGCTCCAATTTGACCTCTAGCCTGGGAACCTCCATATGCCGTGGTGTGGCCCTAAAAAGACAAAAAAAAAAAAGGAAAGCTGCCCCAGGTCACATAGGACCTGGAAGAACCCTGAGGAAGCCCTGACTGCCTGACTCTGAGCCCCTGCAGTACTCAGCACCTCAGTAGGAGGCTGGGTTTTTCAGAAGATCTCTGTGGAGGTTCTGTCTCATAGAAATGTGATATTAATTATATTTAATATTCAATCCTGTGTTCCCCTTAGTGTTCAGACAGGTCCTTTCTTGCTTTAATCAGTTTTCAAAGTACCCTTCCTTAGAATTAGAGATTTTTTTCAAGTGTTGATACATTGAATATGTGTTTATAATTTAGGAATGGGTCAGCATTTTATGCTAATGTAAAAACTTACCAAATAAATTGAAACATTCTCCAGTCTTAGCTGTTTGGAGACTTTAGGCAAGTGAATCCAGATTAGGGAGGCAAGGGGAACATTTGGGGGTGACCGAAAAGGTGGCAGACCAGGGCAGGGGTGCGGATGCGATGGCTCATGTGGCCAGCTGCTCTTAGTGTGGTAGTGTCTGGGCATCTAGTTGTGGAAAAGTGACTACAGAATTGAATTAAACCCTTCATTCACCCACTGCGGCCCAGTGTTCCAGCACAGACAGACGGGATACAATCATACAATATTAAGCAGAAATGATTAATGCAAATCTGAAAAAGTTTCTGATATGCTGTTTCCCTGCCTTGGTGTACATGGATGTGGCTTTCATGTTTGTTCTTTTATCTTTGGAGTTTAGCAATTCTGGTGTTAGAAGTAGCGAGCTGTAGTGTCGCTTGTGTTTTTGAGTTTCCTTAAAGATGAAAGCTTGTTGTTAATGTACAGTCTTTGCGTTTGAAGTGGTGATAAACTGTCTAGGTAATTGGACTTCGTAGTTGATGAATCTGTGAGTGATAGTGAATGTAAAACCAGAGGGTTAAGTTCAAATTTATGTAGATCCTATAGAACTTAGTGTCATATAGTGTTGGCATATAAAAAACTAGGGTTTGGTATAGACAGAATCGAAGTATACCAACATAGACTTTGATCTGGATGTCCATTAGGAATACTAGTCGTGTGAAATACCCTTGAAATAAGCACAAAAGCTCACAAACCTCTGTTAATAGCGACAAAAGGTTAATACTCTGTATTGTCTCAAAGTTCAATATATTTTTTGCCTATTTCTCGCATAAAGACGGGCCACTTGGTGATCATGACTGTCTTAGAGACGTAACTCTCGTTGCTGTCAAGAAAATGTGTGAGCTTTTCCTTTCTAGAAGAAAATTCCAGTTTAGAGATAAGATGTGAGAGGGAAGGGATTCATGAGAAAGTTCATTAACATATTTGGCCGTAGGAACAAGGCGCACATGGGAGCCAGCCACGACTAATGGCTGGAACGTCACCCATGTCCTGTGGTCACGTGACCATCCTGAGTTGTGATCTGACCAAGTCACAGGTCTCCTCCATTTTCAGGAAACATGTTAAGAATATCTACTTAGCAAAACAGAAGCAGTGTGATTCTTCTTTTTAAGGATTTACATCCTCAGATGGGAGCGTGTCTGCTCCTCCTGTGTGAGAACACGACACAGACTGAGCTCCTAACTTAGAGTTGGAAGTGTGACATTAGGGAATCTCGAAAGCTGGGGAACTCTTTTTCGAGATGGGGAGAAAGTGCGAGGAGTGAGAAGCACTGAAGTAGGGAAATGTTGTGATACCTTAATACTCCAGTTTTTCTCGAAAGAATGTAATCTCTGTAATTTTCACCGGTGATTGACGGTTAAGCTTTTGAATTTTTTTTTTCCACCCTGAGGAAACATTTCTGGAATTAGATGGGAGTTTTGGAGAATGGGATTTGCTTTTCAGAATGTGGACTTTAACACTCTGACTACAACGTGTAAACTCTGTAGTCAAGGAATTTCTGAGGCTGGAAAAAGAGTGTTTGTTGGGCTCACTTTTTTAGGATCAGAAAATCCACTGTAAGGTAAAGGGAGTACATAGCATGCTAATAAGAAGTGAGAGAAAATGGTAACAGATAAACAGCAGTATAAAAATGATAAACGAGGACTTAATGTATAGTGCAGGGAACTATATTCAATATCATGCAGTAAGCTATATGGACAAAAATCTGTAAAAGAAAATTGTGTATGTGTGTATAACTGTTTGCTGTACACCTAACCATTGAAAATCAACCGTAATTGATTTAAAACTTTTTAAAAATTAAAAAAAAAAGTGGAGTTCCTGTTGTGGCTCAGTGGGTTAAGAACTCAACATAGGAGTTCCCTTTGTGGCTCAGTGGTTAACGAACCCACCTAGGATCCATGAAGATGTAGGTTCAATCCCTGGCTTCACTCAGTGGGTTAAGGATCTGGCGTTGCCCAGAGCTGTGATGTAGGTCGAAGATGCGGCTCAGATCTGGCATTGCTGTGGCTGTGGCATAGGCCTGCAGCTGTAGCTCTGATTTGACCCCTAGCCCAGGAACCTCCAGATGCCACGGGTATGGCTATAAAATAGAAAAAAAAAAAAAAAAAAGAACCCAACATAGTGTCTGTGAGGATGCGAGTTTGATCCCTGGCCTCACTCAGTGGGTTAAGGATCGGCATTGCTGCAAGCTGCAGCTTGGATCCAGGGTTGCTGTGGCTATGGCGTAGACTGGCAGCTGCAGCTCTGATTCGATCCCTAGCTCGGGAACCTCCATATGTTGCAGATGTGGACTTAAAAAGAAAAAAGTGGGAGATCGTGGGCTGTTCTGCAATCCTCTGTAGTAATTTGAACCAATTGCTTGAACAGAAAGTCAGTGCAATTGGAAGTTTTTGTTTTAGAGCTGTTACAATGTGGGGGTGCAGTCACAGGGCCAGGTTTATATAACTGACATGGAAACGGACTCCAGGGCTTTCCTAGTTGCATCAAATATTCATATTTATACCTGCGAATTAGTACACTAAATTGAAGCTTCCAAAGAAGAGGAAGAATAAACCTGTTTCCACATTTGGCTATATGTTCCCATGTTCTTTCTGTTTTGGATCAGCTAAAATTCTGGTTGGATCAGAGACATAACTTTGCTATACTGGGAAAAAAAATCAGTGTGAATTATTTTCTCTCTCAAGGAAGAAATGTCAATTAGGGGAAAAAAAAAAAAAAGGGAGTTCCCTTTGTGGTTCAGAGATTGACGAACCCGACTAGGATCCATGAGGATGTGGGTTCCATCCCTGGCCTCACTCAGTGGATTAAGGATCCGGCATTGCCATGAGCTGTGGTGCAAGTTGCAGACGTGGCTCAGATCTTGTGTTGCTGTGGCTGTGGTGCAGACTGGCTGCTGTAGCTCCTATTCAACCCCTAGCCTGGGAACTTCCCTATGCCACGGGTGCGGCCCTAAAAAGCAAAAAAAAAAAAAAAGGATTAGGGCCCTTTATATTAGCATTTATGATATGAGATGGATCATTTCTGAGAATACAGTGGTTCCTGGGATGACGTGTGAGAGGTGAGATCTCCCACTGTGTTGTCAGAGCTGCACTACCTGGGGGTCATGTCTCAAGGATGTTGATGTATCAGCCCTCTTAACAGAGCCTTCAAATTGGCATTTTAATGAAGGTATGTTGAAAAGATGAAAGCAAGTTTTAAAATCCATGAGCAGTTTGTAAAAATCCAATTGCTGCCCTTATTTGATAGGAAAAAGGATTGGGTAGTTGAACTACCCCATGGACATTTTTAGAAACCACTGTTTAACATCTTCTCCACTGGGGACCAAGAGTCACTGAGGTGATGTGAAGACGTCAATTTGCTTTCATCCTTTGCCTACACATTTGCCAGAGAGGAGAATTCCAGTGGAGCAGAAATGTAGCAAGTATAGTAATTGCCAAGTAGTTCATTACGTTACTGCTTAGACCTGTCTGAAGTCTGTGTCCAAACCTATATAAAGGGCATCAGAAAGTGGTTGAGTTGGGCCAATAATCCTCAAAAGGCTCAGTTTAGCTGACCTGATAATTTTCATCCTTTTTAAGTCCCCACCTGCAGCATATGGAGATTTCCAGGCTAGGGGTCGAATTGGAGCTGTAACTGCCAGTCTACACCACAGCCACAGCAATGCGTGATCCGAGCCACATCTGCGACCTACACCACACGGCACATGGCATACCAGATCCCTGACCCACTGAGCGAGACCAGGGATCAAACCAATGTCCTCGTGGATACTAGTCGGATTTTTTCCACTGCAGCACGGTGGGAACTCCCCATCTTTATTTTTTGTTTTTAAGTCAACTTTTCCATTTGTGTGTTAGGTGGGATCACTGATATTTTACAATAGTAGGTGCTTGGAAAGATATTGCAATTTCTGGTTATTAGTCACCATTATGTATATACATAACAGGTTATTTAGTTGTATACTCCCTGCAGGTACAAAGAATATTTTTTCTAGTTTCTGAAGCTTCACATAGGCCTTTGGTCCAGTTGTGATAGTGTGTCCAGGATGCTACTGTCTTTGGCTGTCCTTGCACCATGGTACCTGCCCCTCATGCTGGCCTTTGCTTGTCCTTCCATCCTTCCCAGCTCCTCACCTGAGGATGTCTTATCCGGTCCCGTGGCTGAAACCACCATCCAAACACTGACTGCTGTGTCCGTATTGTCAGCCCAGACCTTTGTCCTGATTCCAGATTCATATTCAACTGCCTCTTCATCTTTACTTGAATATCTAACAGGTATCTCAGACTGAACATGCTGAAGCTAAACTCCATGAACTTTTCATTCTTTCCCGTGTACATAAATATCCACTGTTCTCTCAAGCCAAAAATCTCGAGTTTCCATATACTTCTTTCTCAAACCCCACGCTCAGTCTCTCACCAAATCATGTTGCCTCTACCTTCAAAAGCTGCCTAGAATCTGATTACTCGTCATCATACCCACAGCCAAGCCGTGATCACCTGAGTCACCTGTATTTGTTTGCTTTGTGTTCTTTGTGTAACTGGTCTCTCTGTATCCAGCCTTGCCTTTCTACAGTCTCTTCTGACCACAGCAGCTGGGTGATGCTTTTAAAATGTAACTCCATCCATGCTATTCCTCTGCTCAAAACCCTCTTTCCATCCCAGTATAGAAGCTGCCATGTCCTGGAGTTCCCATCGTGGCTCAGTGGTTAAAGAACCCTGACTAGTATCCATAAGGACGTGGGTTCATTCCCTGGCCTCACTCAGTGGGTTAAGGATCCGGCGTTGCCTTGAGCTGTGGTGTAGGTCACAGATGTGGCTCAGATGCTGCACTGCTGTGGCTGTGGCCTAGGCCAGCAGCTGTAGCTCCAATTTGACCCCTAGCCTGGGAACCTCCATATGCTGCAGGTGCAGCCCTAAATAGACAAAAGAAAAAAGAAGGAAAAAAAAAAAAACGGCCAAATCCTAAAAGCGGGCCATGTGGCCCTGTATGGTCACCTACCACCTCCACCCCTACTCCACCTACAATTTCCCTCTTTTTCTCCTGGACCCAGACATCAGTTGCTTTGCTGTCCCTTTAAGCATGTCATCAACGTCTTTCTCAGGGACACAGTTTCCCCAGATTGACCTATGATTTAGTCCTTCACTTCTTTCAGCTCCCTGCTCAAATGCCCCCTTGTCAGTGAGGCCTTTTGGACAGTCCTAGAAATTACAGCAACACCCTCCCTATTCCTCTACTCCTGCAATCCCAACACCATTGGAATTTTTATATAATATAAAAATACAAATCTTTAGGAATACAAAATATCTCTGTCTATATATATATGTATTTCTTTATCATCCCCTAACTAAAATATAAGTGACGTAAGGGCACGAAGTTGATTTGCATACTGCTGTGTTCCTGGCAGCCAATATAGTGCTGGCCACGTGGTAGTTTCTCATTCAGTATTTCACAGAATAAATGGCCTTTGGGTCCTTTTTTTCCCCTTGCAAAAGTAGTAAAAATACACTATTTTTTATTTGTTTCAATAATTATGCTAGTTCTCAGTAATTCTGTTCTCCTGGATAATTTCCATTCAGTTTCTCGCCATTAAAAAGCCTTATCTATGCATATTATAGATTTCTTGAAAAAGGGCAAACCTTCAGAAAAGTTGCAGGTGTAGTGTAATGAATATCTGTATACCCTTCACTGATTCTAACATTTTGCCACCTTTGTTTAATCTCTGTTTGTGCCTGAGTTTTTCTAATCTTTTTTTGGCTGTACCTGCAGCATTTGGAGGTACCCAGGCCAGGTCAGGGATGGAATCCGAGCCACAGCTGTGACCTAGGCCACAGCTGCATCAGTGCCAGATCCTTTAACCCACTTCACCAAGCTGGGCATTGAACTGATATGTCAGCAGTGACTTGAGCTGCTGCAGAGACGACACCAGCTCCTCAACCTGCTGCACCACAGCAGGAACTCCTATATAATTGTTTTCTGAACCATTTGAATGAGTTGTAGATACCATGACCTTTCCTGCCTAAAATGTTTCAGAATATATCTTTTAAGAACAAGGACATTTTCCTATACATCCACGATATAAGTATTATTTTCAAAAAAACTGAATATTGACACAGTACTACTACCTAATATATGTACATATAGTCCGCACTCTCCCAGTTGTCTCTGCAGAGCCCATTGCAACTGTTTCTCAAAATCCAGAGTCTAATCAATTTTCATTGATTGCATTAATTGTCCTTCCTCTTTAGTCTCCTTTAATCTAGAATTTAGGTCCCTGGATTTTATTGGTCTGTCACAACCTTTTTTCAGAACATCGGCCAGCTGTTTGGCAGGATGTCCTTCAATTTTGATTTGCCTGATTATGTAATCTGAGTTAATCAAGAGAAAATTATTTTGGCAGGAGCAGAACACAGATGCTGTGGCATGCATCTCAGACTGTCATCAGCAGGCCCACCGTGTCACCTTGTCTCATCGCTGGGGACACAGTGTGGATCGTAAGGTTAAGATGGTGTCCATCAAACTTGCCTCTTGTAAAAACGTCCCTTTTCTTTTGTAGTCAGTGGTCTCTGAGGTGCTACTTTGAGACTCTGTGGGAATGCTGCTCCCCGGCAACTTTCACCCAGTGGTGTCACTATTAATGATTCTTACCTGAACAGTAACAGTTACTCTGCTGTGTGTAAAAACGGCAAATGTTTTTCTATCATTTCTTCTATATTTACTTTTTGATACTCTTCTGTAGAAAGCTTTCCCTTCTCTCTCCTTTGTTTTAGAATCTTCTTATATCCAGTGTGTTCTAATCCTTTCCTACGATTCATTTTGATGCCCACATTGCTCCAAATTTGGTTAGGGGATGTTCCATTTGGTATCCCAGTTTTGATGGGGAAAAATATTTGAGGCATCTTTTCTTCAATATTTGAAGAGATAAAGGAGTTTCCTAATAATGGTGTAACATGGAAGAGAATAATAGCATAACAGAAGCTTTGTGGGGTAATTGAAGAGGCCAAGGGTGTCCCAGAGTGAACAACCTTGTTCAGCTGGCTTCCTGCCAGCTGCTCTATAAATGCCTCAGGCAGGTTGGGAACCGGGATCCATCTGTCCCAGAATCATTCCCACCCGGAGAAGGGCAATTTGGCAGAGTCTGGGAAGACTTGGTTCTGTCTCTTGAGCAGTGGTTTCCAAATGTTGCCACTTGCCAGGAGAGAGATTTATTTATTTATTATTCACTTCGTACCTACTTACAGCTTCCAGACCTGTACAATCTGACTCTTCAGATTGGACTCCATATCTATGCTGAGTTATTAAAAGCTGTCCCCAGATAACCTTGATATCTTAGACTTGGAAATGAGCGTGTTGGTTTAACAAGGACTTGAGTGGTCAAATACTCTAATCTCTTGGGTTTAGTTGAGCCCAGACATGCTGGGGCTAAAGGGTATAGATAACCTGTGGATTGAGAGTCAGTGGCCTGGCTTGAGCTCTGTTGCACTTAATACCTTTACCTGAAGTGGTTAGATTAGACCAGCCTTTAACCAGAAGAATGTATTGCCCTAGGAGTAAAAGATCAGACATATGCCTGATGAGAAGTCTTGCTTGCAGAAGTATTCAACAAAGTATTTTGGTAAAAAAAAAAAGAAATTCCTTTCTAGGAAGTTTCTTTGTGTTAGCGTAGATTCTACTGGCTGCTAGTCTTCTCGCCTTAACCTTAGTTTCTTCATCTCTAAAGTTAAGGTATTAGATGTAATCATTTAACGTCCTTCTCAGTTCTCCGCAGACATCCCGTTATTCTCACTGCTTCCTGAGATGCCAGTGAGCGTGTGTCTGTGGCTTGCCAGCACCCATCAGTGAGTCAGGAGCAAAGGATATGCCTGGTACAGGTTCCCTGGGTTGTGATTCCCACCCTCCCACTGTAATAGCCTTAGAAGATCAAGGAGGTGAAATGCTCATTGGACTTGAGGGTGAACGAGGATGTGAGTGTTCAGAGAAAGTGCCTGGGAGAATTTGGCCGTGAATGTTCAGTGAATGCCTGGTAGTGACTGTTGAGAACCCAAGGAAGTTTACTAGACCAATGGATGGGTGGCTGAAGTTTGGTTGAAGAAGGGACTCTTGATATTGAACTGGCAGAGGTAAAACCGGTGTAAATGGTGCAGGGTGTATATGGTGACTGCTTGGGGTGGGTTGGAACTGAGATCTTTGGATTGATGGCGGTCTGAATCCATCAATGGCAAGAGTTTTAGAAGCAAACTCATTGATAATGTTAGTTAAGTGGAATGTAGGGGAAGGTATATAAGGTTTAGTGTCATGCTTGGGTCAGGTCAAAATGCAGATAATGACCAGCTTGGTGATACTGGCATCTTTGATTCTGTGTATGACCAAATTAGGCAATATTTATAAAGGCTTTAGGGAAATCAGTGCCATTTTGTTCAGATACATTGGTTGTTGTTTGGCCCTTGGGGGTATGGCCTCCTTCTTCTACCTCTTTTATTTCTACAAACTGAGTGCAGGACCACCTGTTCTAAGTCTCTTTTATCCTACCACCTTCTGTTCAATTTTCAGCCTATCTTTCCTACGCAGTTGATTTCTAACAAAAACTTTTCTTAAGGAATCACTTTGACATTCCCTAGTTGAAGTTGTCTCTGTGAAAGGGAGTGTGTACATAGACTTACCTCATTGCATCTTTTAAGAGATTTGAAGTTAGTAGCAACCCCACGTGGCCACTGTTTGTTTGTACTTGAGGACGGTTCTTTTGATGACCTTTCAGTAAGGTTTTTTTCTCTATTTACTCCCGCTTGAAGAGCTGATATTTGGATTAGTGGTGGAACTTTTGGAATTTACACAGAAGAAAGAATAGTGTTTACTGAGTCTGAGAAGTGTAAAAAGCTTCTTTTCTTCCAACAGTAATGTTAAAAAAAGTTCAAAGTTATACCACCATTAGAAAATTCTTAAAAAAAAGGAAGGATATTTCCTCCAAGGAAAACAGGTATTTTCAGTTTTAATCCCCTCCAGTTCAGGCTTGGAGTAAGGAAAAAGAGTTTGCATGCATTCACTGTATAAAAGCAGGCTTTTTAAAAGAGGGTGGAGAGGAAGAAATAAGGAATAAAAGAAGAAATATTGTATAGGTGTACTCCTACTTAAAAGATATCCCATTATAAAAGCTTGTGCACTTGAACAGGTAATAGAGATGGGGGAGAATTGAATGATCTATAAAAAGACTTGGTATAAATATTTCCAAATTTTTTAGAACATTAAATTGTTTAAAATATTAGACTAGTGGAAATGAAGCTTCAAACCCAAATGTTAGAAGTGAAAATTAATGAAGATGAATTAAAAGTAGTGATTAAAGGGTGTTCCTACTGTGGTTCAGTGGGTTAAGGATCTCGTGTTGTCTCTGCCACAGCACAGATTCGATCCCCTGCCTAACACAGTGGGTTAAGGATCCAGCATTGCAGCAGCTGTGGCGCAGGTTGCAGCTGGGGCTTCAATTCCATCCCTGGCCCAGAAACTTCCATATGCCACAGTTGTGGCAAAAAGAGAGATTAAACAAGTAGGATAATAATGTTGGAGAGAAAATAGAATTTGACTTGCCTATCAAATAGGTTTAGGACCCTATCCATAGAGCAAAAGTAACTTGGAGAAGAGAAACCTGAAGGAGGTGTGCTGATAGCTGGCTAGAGGATTTCAAAGGGCGTTCACATGAGGATGGCATTAGATACGTCTTTGGGAATTCATGTGTTGCTTGGTCCATCCAATTTGCAAGATCTATAGGAAGAACCTGTGAGGTTGTCACTGACATGGTGTAGACGTCCAGTATGCTGTTCAGAGAGAATGAGCTGCTACAGTGGATCCAGCATTCCCCATCTGAGCATTGAGACTTCGTCAGGGACGTGGTACAAAAGTGAGGATTCCTTTGCCCTTCAACTTCATCTTTGAGGTACTGAGATCTGTACTTGTACATGGCTCTTCACTGATGAGCCTGATACAGAGACCACTGGGCTCGATGGTATCAAGGAAGGCATAGTATGTGGGTAGAAATGACCAGCTTATTCACCTGTCAAGCTGCTTTACTGTCAGTTACAGATTATTCAGGTACACTGTGAAAAACAGTCACAAACCTGTGGTCTACCTGGAGTCAGACTGCCTAGATTCAAATCCCATCCCTGTCACTTACTAGTTATGTGTCTTCTAGCATGTTGCTTAACCTCTCTCTTTTCTTATTTGTGAAATAGAGATATTAATGCTATGTATTCCAAGAATTGCTGTAAGTATGATCTGAGGTATTGTTTGCAAAAAGACTAAAAATAGTACCTGGTACGTAGGAAGCTGTCAGGAAGTGTTATTAGTATAGCAGCAGAGCAAGGAGATGGAGGTCACACTGAGAAGACCTCAGCAGTCCTTGGCCTAGGGGCCTGGTGATAATGCCAGTATTGGAGGGCTTGCAAGGAGTGACAGTTTTCAAGCAAGATGTGTTGGAAATGAAATACTTATTTGGTAAAATGTTAAGTTCGTAGCTAGGTAAGAGAAAGCATTCTACCCACACTGATGACTTTGCCATTCGGTTTTCTAGGGAGAGAAACTTGACTCCTCCCTCTATTGAATCCTTTTAATCCTTGGTTAAAAAAAAAAAAACTCAATCCTCCTTCCTTTCCAAGTCCTGCTTCCACTGCCCTAGTACAGGCTTGCTGCACCGCTTATACTGTCCCCTCAACCAGTTGTCCTACTTGAGGCTTGGTGCTGCCACCAGAGTGACTTGATCTGATACTCAGTTCCATTTTCAAATGCCCCGCTCAGGGCCCAGGTTGGGTGGGGACCTTGGTGAAGTGAGGTGGCTTGAATGGGGACAGATGCTTCTCAACTCTGAGAATCATGGACTCTGTATGGCCACATCATCTTAAGCGAAGCCCCGAACCCAAATTTGTATGTGAATCCCAAGTTTTAACTTTGGTAATTAACATTTCAAAACCAGAACATGTTCATGGGCACACAAGCCTTCTGTGAGAAGTCTCCTGCTTGCCTCCAGCCCTCTTTTCTTGTACTTCCCGTTTCACACTTGAAGCTGCCTCTGCAGCTGGTTGTTTTTCTTTTGCATCCCATTGTTACACCTGTGCCGCCACCCCAGTGAGTGAAGTCCTGGCTGCCTACAGTGCATGCTTTGACCTCCTCACATCCTCCTATTTGGCCTGGCATAGCCCTCTTACCCTGGGATTTTAGAAAAATGTCTGAGCCCTAGGCACTGAAGTAATGGGTAGAATGTATCTTTTTTGTCTTCACTGCCTTATCTTTGCAGCCTCTCATTGGCTAAGGGGTCCTAACCCCAAGGGGTTGTCCCTGAAGACTCCTCCAAACTACCCTAGTACAATTCTGCACCCAAATCTCACACGTATGGGTGTTTCCACATCTCCAAGCAATTCTCAGACACCGGCTGGGTGTCTTACAATTCGACTCAGTTTCGACACTATCCACCCAGAGATAACATCAGACTCCCCAGGTGAAGGGCTCAGCTGCACAAGGCTGCCCTCCGCTTCAGTGGTCAATCCCAAGTCCAGGTTGTTTCCTGTGCATCTGATTGACTGGCTGTCACTCAGAGGTTTCCATGACACCCATCTTGGATTTGGTT
This sequence comes from Catagonus wagneri, assembly GCA_004024745.2. Classification (NCBI taxonomy): domain Eukaryota; kingdom Metazoa; phylum Chordata; class Mammalia; order Artiodactyla; family Tayassuidae; genus Catagonus; species Catagonus wagneri. The sequence goes on from PVHT020004020.1 coordinate 31,166,234, forward strand.
CATTTGTGAGATTGGCTCACATACTCAGGAAACCAGTTTATTCACCAGATGACTGGTTTATCATAAAGGCTTTCAAAGGACAGGAATCATTAGCCAGTGAAGGGATACGTAGGGCACGGAGCTTCCTTGCTTTCTGAGCACACCACAGTCCTTGAATCTCCGTGTGTTCAGCAGCCCAGAACCCCACTACGTATCCACAAAAATGGCTAAAACCGCAAGGACTGAATAGGACAAGGATTGGCATGAACAGGGAGCAAACAGAGCTCTGCTACACGACTGTCGTGCAACCAGTATTGGTCACCGCTTTAGAAAACAGTCGGGCAATTTCTCAAAAAGTTAGGCATGCACCTTCTGTATCTTCCATTTGTTCCAGACGGCTGGACACGAGTGTTCGCAGCAGCTTAATCTGCAATAGCCAAAACCAAGAACCAACCCAGATGTCCATCAGCAAGTGAATAAACAGACAGTGTAATAGCCACACGGTAAAGTATACTCAGTAGTGTAAACTATCGATCCGTGCAGCCTCGTGGATACATCTCAGAACAGTTATGCTGAGTGAAACAAACTAGGGGAAAAAAGGGTACAGAGTGTATGATTCCACTTATATAAACTATAGTAATGCAAACGGATCTGTATTGACGGAAAGCAGATCAGTGATTGCTTGGAGGAGACAGGAATGGGCAAGGGAGATTTTTGAGGGTCATTGGATATGTTCACTCTCTTGATTGTGGTGATTGTTTCAGAGGTGTAAATATGTCAACTCTTCTGATTTGCTTAAAATATATGCAGAGGTGTGTGTGTGTGTGTGTGTGTGTGTGTGAACTATTATGCTTCAAAACTGAAAAGTAAGATCCAGTATTTCTTTGATCTTCTCCTTCGTCTAGAATACATTGTTGCTTATAATAGGTGCTGGTTAATTAACTCCCAAAATGAATTTCTTTCAAAAATAAAGTTGTGTGTGGAGGAGAGCAGATTAGGAAAAGCTGTGAAAAATTGCTCTAAGTTCTACAGTCTCAGCTTTATTTCTTCAAATGCAGGCCGGCTGGAACCACCTTTCCTTTTCAGCTACTCTGCTGTTTATTTACTTGTCTTCAGTAGACTCATTTCTGGAAGAAAAACTAAAAATAGAGCTGGTTTTTAGCTCTGATAGTTAGAACCTTAGGGTTGCACACCTTTGTGACCAGAAGGGCCTTAATAATATGAAGGCGAACTTGACTTTTTATAGCCAAGTAAACCAGACCTGAGGAGTCCTAGAAGCCAGACACATAGCATTGTGTTGGCCTTCACGTAAAACGGCTTCACATTTCTTGGCTTTCCTGTTCACTCATTTTGTGTGGCAGATGTTTTCTCCACGTCACGTTGCCACTCTAGTTTGTTTTCCTGCCTGATTCAGGGAGTCGAGGAAAGTGAAGGAAATCTGAGTAAATGCTGAATACAAGTTATTTATAGAGTCTGATTCTACTTAATAACGTCCCTCTGTATTTCTGCTGGAAATGACCTCAGTCACTTTGTCTCTGAATCTGGGTGTTGCTGTTTTTAAAGGCTTCATGTGAAATGAAATTGACCAAAGAGCTCCTAATGAGGAGGGTTGGCTTTATTTCAGTCACTGACCAGGAGTATGTGCTGAACCACAGTTTTTGTACCCGGCGGGTCAAGGTTCCCCCGCACACCATTGTGTAGAGCAGAAAGGGGTATAAGAAAAAGAACAAGAAGAACTATCCTGCAGGCCAGTTTGGCTGGTTGAAGAGGGCTCGGTACCTTCATCACAACAGACCCAAACCTTCGGGACTGTGGGTTGAGGGACAAGATGTTGAGCCTTTAACTGTATTCACTTGGCCTTATGAGACTTAAAATAATAAGCCTTTGTTGTGGAAAATTTCAGCCATATACCAAGTTGAGGAAATAGGTATTCGGGGATTCATTAGACTGTTTCCCAGCTGGGACTTCTTCTTAAAATTTTTTTGGAAATTTTTTTCTTTTTTTCTTTTTAGGGCCGCACCTGCAGCATATGGAGGTTCCCAGGCTAGGGGTCAAATCGGTGATGCAGCTGCCAGCCTGCCCCGCAGCCACAGCAACGCGGGATCTGAGCCACATCTGCAACCTACATCACAGCTTTCGGCAATGCCGGATCCTTAACCCACTGAGCGAATAGGGATCAAACCTGCGTCCTCATGCATACTAGTCGGGTTCGTTACCACTGAGCCTCAAAGGAAACTCCTAAAATTTCAAAATAATGAGTATATGACTATCAATGATGTGCTATTATTAATGCAGTGAGAAATGATACCTTTCGTGAGATATTAATGTTTTAACCTCACATTTCTTCAAATAAGCTTTTTTGAAAATAAAAATATCATGCTGAAACTATTTCTAGGTTAATTTGTGGGTAAATGTAACAGCTGTTCCTTAGTGTGTTTTAATAGTTGATCTTTAATGCTAGTAACTTGCTATTGGAAGCCAAATCCTAGCAAGAGTTCAGGCCCCGAGGAGAGGCCTCATGGGGGAGTTCCTTGCCAAGGGCCATTTCCGCAAACCTTCCTGTGCACAGACTGCACGGCACCTTCCAAACAATAGTTTCCAGACTTATTTGGCAACAGAACTCTTTGTTCAAATGAAATTTTCAGCATCCCAACATTGAAAATCACCACAAAGATAAAAGCAATGAACAGGTTACTTCCTTAGGTACTTGATTCCAAGTTTGACAGCAAGTACTTTATTGTTTGAAGAAACATTATAAACACTTTGAGGAGGCAGAGAATGATTTCCAAACTGCTGTCTTACTGCATTTCTCTTCTATGAGGATTTTTAGACAAAAATCCCCATGAGTTACGTCTTAACCTTCATCTGTTGAGGATTTCTGTGGATAATCTTAGTTCTAGATTATTTCCAAAGCTGCTCCTTTTATGTCACCCTTTTTATTGACAGATAGCTATTCATTTAAAGATTTTATTTCAGGAGTTCCCATCGTGGCTCAGTGGTTAACGAATCCGACTAGGAACAATAAGGTTGCGGGTTTGATCCCTGGCCTTGCTCAGTGGGTTAAGGATCCGGCATTGTCGTGAGCTTTGGTGTAGGTTGCAGACCTGGCTCGAATCCCATGTTGCTGTGGCTGTGATGAAGGCCGGCGGCTACAGCTCCAATTCGACCCCTAGCCTGGGAACCTCCATATGCTGCAAGTGTGGCCCTAAAAACGGCAAAAAGACAGAAAATAAATAAATAAATAAATAAATATTTTATTTCAAATAGCTAAACTGACGTTTCTTGGTGTTTAAGTACATCTTTACTTGCACAGAAGATACCGCAAATCAAATGTTTAATTATTTCAAGTGCCTGAGAAGACATTCATATTCTAAAAGAATTCTGTAATGGGTTCATTTTTGGTGTGAAAAAAATAGCTTCCTAACTTACTTGAGGTTTCTTTCTTTTTTTTTATTTTTAAACTTTTTAACCTGGGTATATCTAAACGCACCTACGCTTTGGTGTTAACGAAGTTCATTTGTACCTCTAGGCGTTTTCTCAGTTGCCCTTGGGATTTGTAGGAAAGAAGGGGGGAAAAACCCCCTAATGCACTTAACTGATTATTCTGACCTACCTTCTACCCTGCTGGTTGAGTGCATGGTAATGTCAGTAATAAGGAGAAAGCAGAGGCACTCAGCAAATCACACTCTGCCCTTTGCCCTTGTCTGACATTCACTCTGCTCCTGAAGCGCCGTTCCAACCCAACCCCCAACCTTTCAGCTCAGTGACTGAAGCTGATGCTAGGAAGATGCAAATGTTAGAGACTGAGAAAGAATAAAATTTTAAAAAGTCAGGGTACGGATCCACCTACCCAGCATGCATTTCGAACGTCATTTATCCTAGAGGAGGCGTTTATCAGCCAGTGCCGGGTTGGTGAGTAAGAAGCTGGGTGGAGGACGCCGTCACTCTTCTTCCCACCCTCCTCCTGGCTGCTTCTTAGCCTGACGCTTGGTGAGGAGTTGTCCCTTCTTTCTCAGTGAGTTCAACTCTGTGCACAGTCGGTCAGCGTGGAGCAGATCAAGCTGCAGAATGTACTGAAGAATTCTGCCTCAGGGATCTACTCCCTACGTCCTGAGCCCCCCCAAAATGTATTAAGTTGGAAGAGGAGTACTTGGCATGCTGTACACAAACACACACACACACGCACACAGCCTGTGTCCTTTCTGACCTCTCAATGTTCTCTTTTCTCCCGGGATTAGATGGAGCAGCACTTGTACTAGCAGTGCTCAGTGGGCTCTGCTTGAATTCTCTGGTTTCACTCCAGAAGATAAATGACAGGGCCTTGGCTATCCATCACAGTCACATGATGCCGCCAGAGCATCAATTAAGGGATATAGGTGGAAGGCAGAGCTTTTCCCCTAATCAGCTTAAACCTCCACTCTCCCCCCACCCTTAATTCCCTGCCTCTCCAAATATTTTAATATACTGGTGGGATAGCTGTGTGTTTCCTTTCCATGAATTTAGTGGTTTTACTCCCTCTTTTTGTTTTGACACATGCAGAATTGAAGTGTCTCCATCCCAGCCACCACATAATAACCTTTACTTTTAAAGAAAGAGAAAGTTGCACGTGTATTCATTAACTTGGAAAAAGTACCTCTGCAATAGTAAGGCCTCAAAAGTTCATTCACACAATATTGCCTTTTTGGTTAGTAAAATATCTACTCTTAAAAATTTGCAGTTTGAGGAGTTCCCGTTATGGCTCAGCGGAATCTGACTAGTATCCAGGAGGATGCAGGTTTGACCCCTGGCTTCGCTCAGTGGGTCGGGGATCCGGTGTTGCTGTGAGCTCTGGTGTAGGTCACAGACGCGGCTGGGATCCCATATTACTTTGGCTGTGGCGTAAGCCAGCAGCTGTAGCTCCGATTCGACCCCTAGCCTGGGAATTTTCATATGCCGCAAATGGAGCCCTAAAAAGAATTTTTTCTTTTTTTTTAAGGCCGCACGTGTGGCCTATGGAGGTTCCCAGGCTAGGGGTCCAGTCGGAGTTACAGCTACTGGCCTACCCCACAGTCACAGGAACACCAGATCCGAGCTGCGTCTGCGACCTACACCATAGCTCACGGCAATGCCGGATCGTTAACCCACTGAGTGGGGCCAGGGATCGAACCTGCAACCTCGTGGTTTCTAGTCATTTCCACTGTGCCACAACGGAAACTCCACAAAAAGAAAAAAAAAAAAGAAAAAGATTGCAGCTTGAATCTTAAGATATATGTTACAGCTGGAACAACAAGTTATGATAAAGTATCAGGAAAAGGCAATTTACAGAACAGTTTGTTGATGCTTCTGTTTAGTGTCAGCACTAATATTTTTAAACTGGAGCTTCATAGGGAAGAGGGAAACGCTCCTCTTTTAGAGTTTGATCTTTATTTTGAAGGGTAATTATTCATTTAAGACCCAGCGCTTGTTTTTATAATACGAAATATGAACCAACCACCTGAACCTGGGCTCCTGATATGAAAAACTAGTGTGATGCCCTAATACGGAGAGGTCAGTTACATCCACATTCATTGCCGTTATACTTAGAGCCTTAAAGCACAACTTGTCCCTAAAAAGGATACTGCTATGTACTGAGCACTTAAATTGCTTGACAAGGTGGTAGACATTTTCCATATGTACTTGGTTTCCCAACCACCTAATAGCTCCATTTTACAGACGAGGCAGCTGAGGCTCTGAAAATTGGCATCTTAACTAGGATCATACAGCTAGTAAGCGGCACGTTCAGACTTTGAACTTTTATTTAGATGACAGTTGCCCTAATCAGGGTTTCTGCTTTGTCACTCATGCTGCCTGTAGACAGGTCAAAACTGATGACACAAAAGAAAAGAGACTTGATGAATCGAATGCTGTTTTTTTTCACAAGAGATCACAGCTGAACTTTTTCCAGAGCTTTTGAATATATTTTTGAAATGCCTTGTAAACACTCATTTTGCCTGCTTGATGTTTTTTGAATGTCTGCCTTGTGCCTGGAGCTACGCTGAGTTATAGTTGAAACGGGTGGATCCTGTCCTCAAGGAGCCTAGTCTGTTGGGGAAGATAAAGCCTCTTACACATAATTACGCTAAGGTTTGTGGTAGAGGATGTTCGGGTGCCATGTGAACCATGATGGTGGGAGGGAGATGTGTAAGTGAGAAGGTGACGGACAGAATTCTGGGGAGCGCCAACCTCCACCTCCACTGGGCAACAGAAGACAAAAGCCTGGGAAGGTACATTCATGGATGTGGGAAGGAGTCCCCCAGGAAAAAGGTACCACACACAGGGGCAGGGCTCAGTCAACTTCTCTAAAGGGCCACGTGGAAAATATAAGCTATAAGCATTGGGGGCTGCATGGTCTCTGTCACAGGGACTAAATTGCCATTTTAGCAGTGAAAGCAGGTCACGGTCACCATGTAAATGACCAGACATGGCTGTGTTCCAGTAAAAGTTTATCTACAGAAACAGGCAGTGGGGAGTTCCCTTTGTGGCTCAGTGGTTAACGAATCTAAGAGCCATGAGGTTGCAGGTTCGATCCCTGGCCTCGCTCAGTGAGTTAAGGATCCGGCGTTGCCGTGAGCTGTGGTATAGGTTGCAGACGCGGCTCGGATCCCGCGTTGCTGTGGCTGTGGTGAAGGCCAGCGGCTACAGCTCCTGTTAGACCCCTAGCCTGGGAACCTCCATATGCCGCGGGTGCGGCTCTAGATAAAAGCAAAAAAGAAAAAGAAAAAAGAAACAGGCAGTGGGCTAGATTTGGCTTGTGTGCCATAGTTCCATGACCCCTGGAATAGGGGAAGAAAAGGGGTTTGTTACCAACAAGATAAGACCAGAAGAGAACACTTTTGACTGGACCATAAAGCAGTTGGTGGCTACTTGGAGAGATTAGTGTGGTCATTCTAGCCCCTACCCAGCATGTTTTGGCATTTAGTAAGTATTTGTCAAATGACTAAATGGTGTCTTCTCTTTGGGCATGAGACGGTAACTGAGGCCATCTGGTAGTGAAGGGACAGTGAATGTGGTGAAAGTTTGGTTCAAATTTAAATGGATGGTGCATAAATTGCTTGTGTTTAAAAAAAAAAAGTGTGGTTTGAAAGCTTATTTTTACTTTTATATGGAGTCATAATGATGGCCACCTGTTTGGGGCCCAGCAGGCATACTGTTACTTGTGTTTTGGTTTTCGAGTGGGGGCGGTAAGGTGGTTGGTATTTAGTTTCCAAAGATGTCGAAGTAGTTGAAACGGAGGGAAATTTTGATCTCTCTTGAAAGTCTGAGGATATATATTATTCACAGGGCACAGGCAAGAATGCTTCTTGAATATGACCAGAGTTTTAGTAAGGCTTAAACTTCAAGGAATTTGTTTTGTTTTTGTTGTTGCTGCTGCCATTAGGCGATTTTAATAACATCCTATTGATATAAGCGTATTAATGCTTCGTTTCTCACTGTTCTTGCTCTTGAACATCTGTGATAGCTTCACAGACCGGGTCTATTTTTTTGGAATTGAAGTATAGCTGATTTACAATATGGTGTTAGTTTCTGCTGTGCAGCCAAGTGATTTAGTTATGCATATATACACATATTCCCTTTGTTTTTCTTTTTGGCCACGCCCACAGCATGTGAAAGTTACCAAGTCAGGGACTGACCCTGCGCCACAGCAGCGACCCAAGCTGCAGCAGTGACGATGCTGGGTCTTTAACCCACAGTGCCACAGAGTCACTCCATGCATACCTACTCTTGTTCGTATTCTTTTCCATGGTGCTGGATTACAGGATATTGAATATAGTTTCCTATACTCTACCAGTAGGTTATGTTTACCTGTTTTATATGTAGTGGTTTGTATCCGCTAATCCCAACCTAATTCATCCCTCCCACACTCGCTCTCCCCTTTGGTAACCATAAGTTTGTCTTCTTTGTCTACAAACCAGTTCTGTTGTTTGAGTCACAGTGACAAATAGTTGTCCATAGTTCCATTGTGCAAATAAAAGTTAACAGGGAGTTACTATCGTGGCTCAGTGGTTAACGAATTCGACTAGGAGCCATGAGGTTGCGGGTTCGATCCCTGACCTCGCTCAGTGGGTTAAGGATCTAGTGTTGCGTGAGCTGTGGTGTAGGTTGCAGACGCGGTTCGGATCCCACTTGCTGTGGCTGTGGCGTAGGCCAGCGGCTACAGCTCTGATTAGACCCCTAGCCTGGGAACCTCCATATGCCACGGGTGTGACCCTAAAAGGACAAAAAAAAAATTAATCTTAATAATTCAGCTTGGTGATCTTTTGGTGGTACAAAAGTGAAGTGTAATTGACCCATGAACAACCAAGGGTTAGGGGAACCCACCCTTCATGTAGTCAAAACTCACCGGATAACTTAGAGTGGACCCTCCATAGCCACCCACCTCCCTCAGTATCCATGGTTCTGCATTCTTGGATTCAGCCAACCACAGACTGAGTAGTAGTGTTGTATTTGCTATCGAAAAAATCCTCATGGAAGTGGACCCGCGCAGTTCAAACTAGTGTTGTTCGAAGGTCAACTGTCCTTCCTGCCATACTGGGGAAGGCAGGACCTGTCCCTGGCAATCATGATTGATGTGGAAGGATGAGGTTAATGGGTGGATGGGCTTGGCATTTGTTTGAATTTGAGGGTCTTTCCAGGGTGACAACTGCTGACAGCATGGTTTCTATCCTTCAAGACTCAGATGATCTCTTCCTGTAAGAAGCCTTCCAGACTTTCTATTCAGTCGACAGTTGGTCAGGCACTATGCTAAGGACAAAGACATAAAGTCATAGTTCCTGTTCTCGTGAGTCCTTATTTTTAGCAGATGTCAAGAGACTGCTCTGCGTAAGGTTCCACTCTGGGCCCCCAAGTGGTTTGACGTCTAGTGGAGGAAAGAGATAAGCTAACAAGCAATTATAATACAAGGTCATAAGTTTTAAAGGAGAGGCATCTAGGGAGTTGCCGTCATGGCGCAGCGGAAACGAATACATCTAGGAACCATGAGGTTACGGGTTTGATCCCTGGCCTCGCTTAGTGGGTTAAGGATCTGGCATTCCCATGAGCTGTGGTGTAAGTCAGAGATGAAGCTCGGATCCCGCGTTGCCGTGGCTGCGGTGTGGGCTGTAGCTCAAATTAGACCCCTAGCCTAGAAACTTCGATATGCTGCTGGTATGGCCCTAAAAAGCAAAAAAAAAAAAAAAAAAAAAAGAGAGAGAGAGGCATCTAGTCTTGCCTAAGGTGGTCAGCAAAGGCTTCTGGAGGAAATGATATCTACCCGCAAACCTAAAGGACTGAGTACAGCTAGGTAATACAGGATGACGGGGTTGGGGGAAAAGGGAATTGTGTTCTGAACAGAAGGGAATGGTTTATGTGCGGAGTCCGGGGGCCAGGCCGAGCACAGTGACGTGGGGGTACTACAGGTTTTTTCAGCCAGGTGCTAGTGAGGCCCGGGAAGATGGAGGGGTTACAAATGGCCTTACCCTGTGGACTTTATCTTGGTGGCAATGAGGATCCACTGGCTGATAATTTTATATGTCAGGGGTTGTGGGGGAACCACATCGAATTTGAGCTTCGAAACATGCACCTGGCCGCCTTGTGGAGCATGACTTGAGGGAGGTAAGATTAGAAATGATGAGAACAGTCAACAGACAGAAGTATATGGGAGGGAAATGCTCATGACCTGAACTGAGTGAGTGGTGGGGCAGAAGAATAGACTCAGAGGTGAGGCTCAGGAACTGATAACCCTGGTGTTTAGACGGAGAAGCTGAAGGAGTCAAGGAACACACCTAGGGTGCTATGGAAACTCGTGTCTGCCTTTGTTCTAGCACATGTCCCATTGTGCTTTTTTTTTTTTTTTGTCTTTTCCTAGGGCCGCACCCGCGGCATATGGAGGTTCCCAGGCTAGGGGTATAATCGGAGCTGTAGCTGCCGACCTACGCCACAGCCATAGCAACACGGGATCCGAGCCGCGTCTGCAACCTACACCACAGCTCACGGCAACACCGGATCCTTAACCCACTGAGCGAGGCCAGGGATCGAACCCACAACCTCATGGTTCCTAGTCGGATTCGTTAACCACTGAGCAATGACAGGAACTCCTGTCCCATTGTCTTTTAAGTGTTCATTTCTCAGAGTTCCCATCATGGCTCAGTGGTTAACGAATCCGACTAGGCCCTAGAAAAGACAAAATAAAAAAATGTTCATTTCTTAGATTCCCGAGTTTGACTCTTGAGGATTCACCATTGTATCCACTGCACCCAGTATCACTGCGTGACTCAAACATGCGTGGGAAGCCAAGCTAGGGGGTTGATGGAGCAGAGTTGTGTGCATGTGGCCCACAGAAAGGGGCCGCTGAGCAGAGGACTGAGGGCGTGGTGGCGCCTCCTATCCTCAGCTCTTTGCTGCCGTCTTTTGTGGGCTTTGAAAGCAGGCCCGACAGAATAATTGGGGGCACACTGGACTTCGGCCGAAGCCCGGGGAGCTTTTCAGGACTGAAGCAGGAGCTGCTTGGTGTGTGGCTTTGCGCTTTTGTGCATTCACACCACTGTGTGTGGACTTGCATTGAAACTCTGCAGTGTGGAGACAGGGTTGGAGGAGGGACCCAGGAGAGAGAATGGCACTGCAAAAAAACAAAAAACAAAAAACCCTACCAGTCTGACAAATTCTCACTTGGCTGCCTGGGTCCCTGGTGCTGTGTTTTGTGCCCCAGGAATGAGGCAGACCTAGGAAGTTGGGGTCGCACGCAGGGAGGTGGGGGAGGCGGTGGATAAGTGATGCACCCTGCAGGGAAATGCTTTGGCACTCTAGAGGACTTAAGGATTATCTGGTGTGTCCTCTTCCGGACAGAGTAGCTTTTCACAGAACCTTGAGTGACGGGATAACAAAGGGAAGTTGCTGGCTTGGTGAGTGTGTGCGAAAGAGCGCACGTGTCTGGAATTAGAAATGGACCGTGCATCTGAGTCAAGCAGTGTCAGAACACACTTATCCCTCAGCGTGCCTTCTCTCTCTTCTCCGATGTGCTTTGATGCGCGAGGCTGTGAAGTCCCTGGGCAGCTTGTTGGACACGAGGCCACCCTGCTTTGTGAGGCCCCACACATTCTTCAGGCTCCGTTATTGTCCTCCGTTTAGGCCTCTATATTTTTATTAAGACAGTGCATGTCATGAGTTGCCTGAAATATCTCAGTGGTTAGGAGCACTTACTGAAAGCCATGAATATTGTGAGACCAGAGGCTTTGCATTTCACACGGCTTCTACACATCAGATTTTGTTGTCTCTCACTTCTAAGCCTCCGTGGCACTGTGTAATTCTTAGGGCAGTGTTCGCCTTCTGTTTCGTATTCTGATACCTCATGGTGTATCTTATTGGCCCCAAAACTTTTCTTCTTGAAGCTTCTGGTTATTTTCATGTTGATTCCTCCTCCTGTGAGTTAGTTGGGTGTGGGTTTCTCAGTCCATTACGGAGACCCTAGATAAAGTGGCAAATTGCAGCAGCAGTGTCCCAGCACATGAGAGCAGCATTTGCAGTTATCATAATCTTGTTGAAGCAGTCTTGGTGAGATGATTCTAAAATACAGGTCAGGGGATGTTTTCACTGGAAAGCAAGGCAAATTTGAAAATGCCGGAAGAAAACCAAACCACTTCAGAGCGAAGAAGGAATGACACGACAGAGAAGCCGTGTTTGGAGGGAATAAAAGAGTAAAATGAGTGAAGTAAATCAACGGTTAAAAGAACTCAGAACTGGCTGCAAAAGGGAAGCGCTGGCATGAGGAAGGGTGGATTAAAGCAGTAGCACAAGGTGGGTTCGTTTTGGCCCTTTTCTTTAAAAAAGCAGCAGTTAGAGAAGGACTAACATCTCAGAAACTGTGCAACCTAGAAAGTGCTTGAAAGTCTCCCCAGAGCTCATGGGGGCAGGAACTGCTTTTGTCGCTGTGTGTTGTGTGCCTGGCACAGTGTCTTGGCATGCAGTAAATGTTGGTCCGTGAGTCGTAGGAGGAGCAGTCTCTCATATCTTTGCAGAAATGGGCTGGGAGTTGAGAGAATGAAACTGCAGGTAGTGATCAGTGTTGCCTGAAGGCTGGAGACTTGGGGTTTGAATATTGGCATTACAAAATAAGGGTGGTTATATTTAGAAGCTTTCATTTTGTTGTGTTTGCATGCATGTGTGTAATGACTGAGAATGCTAAGCGACGCTGTCTGCATTGTGGGATTTTTTTTTCCTGTCAAATTAGTTTTATTTTATTTTATTTTATTTTTTTTGCATTATAGCTGGTTTACAGATTTCTGTCAGATTTTCCAACTGCACCATGTGGTGACCCGATTACATGTACATATATGGATTTGTCACATGTAATTAGATATAGTTCCCCGTGCAATACAGTTGGAGCTCCTTGCTATTCCATCATTAAAGCATTAGTTATCCCCATTCCCTCCCACCCCTCCTCCACCCCTCCCCCGCCCCCTTGGCAACCACAAGTCTGTTCCCCAAGTTCGTGATTTTCTTTTCTGTTGAGATGTTCATTTGTGCAGTGTTTTAGACT
>PVHT020004020.1:31188358-31220183 GCA_004024745.2 Catagonus wagneri
GGGTTTGGGACACAAAATCTATCGTATTGACTTATGATCTTTGTACACCTATAACTGAAATAAAATTCATTGTTAATATGAAAAAAAAAAAAAGATACATGCACCTCTATGTTCATTCACAATAGCTAAGACATGGAAACAACTTAAATGTCTATTGACAGATGAATAAATTAAGATGTGGTACATATATACAATGGAATACTACTCAGCCATTAAAAAGGGCAAACTAATGCCATTTGCAGCAACATGGATGCAACCAGAGACTCTCATACTAAGTGACGTCAGAAAGAAACAGACAAATACCATATGATATCACTTATACGTGGAATCTAAAATATGGCACAAATGTACCTATCTACAAAACAGAAACAGACTCACAGGTAACTCCCCCTTCTCAACAGTGAAGGCTTTGTCTTTTTAAGTTTACATGATTTCTATTTTTTCCATTATAGTTGATTTACAGGGTTCTGTCAATTTCTACTATACAGCAGTGACCCAATCATTCATACACACACACACACACACATACACACATTCTTTTTCTCATATTATCCTCCAGCATATTCTATCACAAGTGACTAGATATAGTTCCCTGTGCTATACAGCAAGATCTCTTTGCTTATCCACTCCAACTACAATAGCTTGCACCTTTTAACCCCAAACTCCTAGTCCATCCCACTTCCTCCCCCTCCACTTAGTGTGATAACCTCTACTTGTATCTATGTTGCTGCAAATGGCGTTATTTTCTTCTTTTTTGTGGCTGAGTAGTATTCCATCGTGTATATATTACCATATCGTCTTAATCTGTTCATCTGTCAAGGGGCATTTAGGTTGTTTCGATGTCTTGGCTATTGTGAATGGTACAGCAATGAACATGGGTATGCATGGATCTTTTTCAAGGAAAGTTTTGTCTGGTTATATGCCCAGGAGTGAGACTGCTGGGTCATATGGTAGTTCTATAGTTACTTTCCTGAGGTATCTCCATACTGTTTTCAATAGTGGTTTTACCAATTTACATTCCCACTAACAGTGTAGGAGCGTTCCCTTTTCTCCACATCTTCTCTAGCATTTGTTATTTGTTGATTGTTAATGATGGCAATTCCAACAGGTGTGAGGTGGTACCTCATAGTAGTTTTGATTTGCATCTCTCTAATAATTAGTGATGTTGAACATTTTTTCATGTGCCTATTGGCCATCTGTATATTTTCTTTGAATAAATGTCTATTCAGGTCTTCTGCCAATTTTTCAACCGGGTTGTTTTTTTTTTCTGTTGGGTTGTATACGTTGTTTGTATATTTTAGAGATGAGGCCCTTGTCCATTGCATTGTTTAGAACCCTTTTCTCCAATTCCATAGGTTGTCTTTTTTTAAAAAAATGGTTTCCTTTGCTGTGCAAAACTTGAAGTTTGAGTGGGTCCCATTCGTTTATTCTTGTTTTTATTTCTTTTGCCTTGGGAGCCTGACCTAAGAAAACATTTGTATGGTTGATGTCAGAAAGTGTTTTGCCTGTGTTCTCTTCTAGGAATTTTATGGCCGTGTTATGCTTAAGTCTTTAAGCTGTTTTGAGTTTATTTTTATGCATGGTGTGAGGGTGTATTCTAGTTTCATTGATTTACATTCAGCTGCCCAGTTTTTCCAGCGCCACTTGCTGAAGAGATCGTCTTTTTCCCATTTTATATTCTTGCCTCCTTTGTTGAAGATTAATTGACTGTAGGTGTCTGGATTTATTTCTGGGTTCTCTATTCTGTTCCATTGGTTTGTATGTCTGTTTTTGTACCAGTACCGCACTGTCTTGATTACTGTAGCTTTGTAATATTGCCTGAGGTCTGGGAGAATTATGCCTCCTGCTAGCTTTTTTTTACCCCTCAGGATTGCTTTGGCAATTCTGGGTCTTTTATGGTCCCATACAAATTTTTGTATTGTTTGTTCTAGTTCTGTAAAAAAATGTCATGGGTAATTTGATAGGAATTGCCTCAAATCTGTAGATTGCTTTGTGTAATATGGCCATTTTAACAATATTAACTTCTCCAATCCAGGAGCCTTGAATATCTTTCCATTTCTTCGTATCCTCTTTAATTTCCTTGATTAATGTTTTATAGTTATCAGCATGTAAGTCTTGCACCTCCTAAGTCAGGTTTATTCCTAGGTATCTAATTTTTTGGGATGCAACTTTAAGAGGTATTGTATTTTTATATTCCTTTTCTCATATTTCATTGTCAGTATATAGAAATGCAACTGATTTCCAAGTGTTATTCTTGTATGCTGCTACTTTGCTGGATTCATTGATTAGTTCCAGTAGTTTTTGTGTGGAATCCTTAGGGTTTTCTACATACAGTATCATGTCCTAGCATAGAGTGGCAGTTTTACCTCTTCTTTTCCAATTTGGATACTTTTTATTTCTTTGGTTTGTCTGATTGCTGTGGTTAGGACTTCCAATACTATGTTGCATAAAAGTGGTGAGAGTGGGCATCCTTGCCTTGTTCCAGATTTTAGTGGAAAGGCTTCTAGCTTTTCTCTATTGAGTGTTAATATAGGCTGTGGGTTTGTCATAAATGGCTTTTAGTGTGTGTGTGTGTGTGTGTGTGTGTGTGTGTGTGTGTGTGTGTGTGTTTTAATACAGGGCAGCAGCCTGAGACAGGTGAGCCATCTAAGAGGCCGGCTGTACAATAGCTGACAGGTGTCTTGAAGGATGGTAGTTTTCTTCCACATGAGATTAAGAAACTTTGTAGACTGGACTTCCGACTAGTATCCATGAGGACTTGTATCCATGAGGACTAGTATCCATGAGGACTTGGGTTCAATCCCTGGCCTTGCTCAGTGGGTTAAGGATCTGGCGTTGCCTGTGAGCTGTGGTGTAGATCACAGACTCAACTCAGATCTGGCGTTGCTTTGGCTGTGGTGTTGGCTAACAGCTGCAGCTCCTATTCAACCTCAGGCCTGGGAACCTCCATATGCTGTGGGCGTGGCCCTAAAAAGACCAAAAAAAGAAAAAGAAACTGTAGAAGGGAATCATTCTTGTCCATCAAGGTAAAGGACAGCTAGATGCCAGCCTCCTGCTCATAAACTTTGCCATGCAGAGGATTGACTCAAACGAGTTATCCAGCTTGCGAATTATCATGTGTGGTGAACTTTCTTTCTTGTATCTTTAGTAGCAGAACTTTTTTTCTTTTCTTGTACCCAAAGAAAGTTCACTGGCAAGTTCACTTTGGCCACATCTCTGCTTCATCCACATTTGGTTCTTTGACTACCAGGAACAGGGGGCAAAGGAGTTAAATGGAGAGGAAGCTGAAATCATAGCACAAAGTGGAGATAGTGGGATTGTTGTCTATGCCACCTTTGGTAAGCTAGCAGATGCTGCCCATGGGAAAGCATTTGGCCAGATCAGTTCTTTCCTCCAAACGGAAGAAGTCAGGCCCCACAAACTTCTAATCTCCCGGGCTCTGCCTCTGTGCAGGATAGGGTCTACACTCAGCTGGCCACTCTCTTTGCCCTTCGAGGGAAGGATTTTTTTGTATTTTTTTTAAAGTCATTTTGTTGAGGTTCTTTTCATAGATATTTATTACCACTGGCTGGGGTCAGAATGGACCACTGATTTGCCCCATTTCATCCAGTGGGTATAACTCTGAAAAGCCATGCGGTGTAACTCTTATAAATGAGCTCACATTTTTAAGCCTTCTGGGAAAACTCGTGACTCAGGGGAGCCCTGCTGAGCATCGTTTGCGAGGTGCTGTGCTCACAGTGGGCACTGGACGAACACGTGGGCAGACAGATGAAAAGACGGATCCTTTCATGTGAACAAGCCATTTATGAAAGCCATTCTCTAAGAGTCAGTTCCTCCAGCAACACTCTCTGAAACCCAGGGTGGGTGTCCCCAGACCATGCTCCAGTAATGGCCCTCCCGTGTCTGTCACTGAACTGTGTTCATGTTCATCAGAACAGGTGATACTTACTGAGTGAACACTTACTGAGTGGTACTTACTGAGTGAAGGCCCTGTACCACACGTCTTTCACCTGTTACCTCATTTAATTCTCTCGGCAGGCCTTTGAGCTGAAGGAAGTGTAGTTTGAAGAGGCTTGCCCATGGCTTTAATTAGTAAAGGGTACAATCTAGTGTCAAATGTGAGTCTGATTCCAAAGCTTCCACTCCCTGAATTCATGTGTCTGCCTTGTGTGTGTGTGTGTATCTCCCCACTAAATGCTAGCTCCGTGAAAATTTGAACTGTTTTATACATCTTTGTCTTCTCAGTTTCAGCCACCCTGCCTGGTATGTGATAGGCTCTTAATTTGAATGAATGGAGAAGGAAGACCTGGTTCAACCTTGTTCTGGCCCCAGAGAAATCATTTAACCTCCCTAGAGCACCACATAAATTGGGGAAATAATCCTTGCCCTGCTTACATCACAGAGCTGTTGTGAGGATCAAATGAGGAAGAGCTTACGGAAATCATAAGGAGCTGAAAAAATACTAAGAAGGAGTCATCAACTAATTGCCTGATTTACTTATTTTCTGCGTTCAGAATGGTTCATGGACAGGGTTCCTCAGAGCGCCTGAAATACTTGAATTTTTGGAAAAGAATTGGTCTCGGGAAAGATGGGCAATAACGATTTTCCATCCAGCCAGGGGGAAAATATGCTCTGAGATAATTTCTGGTCGTATGGTGTGTCTGTACACACTGGCAGATGGACAGGAAAGAGCGATTCCAGTTAGATGGAGAAAAGTACCCTGGGTGACGAGTTCGGGGGCCAGGGTGCCCTGCAGAGCTTGAATGCTGCCTTTCTTGGCGAAGTGCCTTCGTCTTGTTGCCGGGCCTCAGTTTCCCTGTCTGTCAATAAGATATTTGGACAGAAGGACTCCAGCCTCCAGTGACCTCAACTTGGGTGTGCTGGGCAGCCCTGCAGGACTGAGGGGCAGAGCTGCCACTCTTCACGCCAGGCGCTAGCACAGGGTGGGCTCAGTTTTGGGCTCTTCATGGGCTGGCAAAGGCCTGGGCAGACCCTTCTAGGCTGGAGCAGCAGAAAGGACCCATCCTGCGTGGTGTCTTCAGGTGCCTTACAGAAGCTGGATGCCAGAGCTAGTCTGTGTCCGGCATCAACCTAGGCTCCTCGTTCACACTGGAGGTGCTGGTTTCAATAGTCTTCTTCTGGACAATGTTCTATGTCCGCCTCATGCCAGTCCCGTTATTTCTTTACTGTCTCATCTCTAGTCCAGTGATTAGAAACTGTTCGAATGCCCTTGTTTAAAGCAAATAAGATATTTTCTTACCATACAGTGGAAAACTGTTCTTTAAGACTTTCCACTTTAGGAGTTCCCGTTGTGGCCCAGTAGTAACAGACCTGTCTAGTATCCATGAGGTTGCAGGTTCCATCCCTTGCTCAGTGGGTTAAGGGTACAGCTTTGCTGTGAGCTGTGGTGTAGGTC
This sequence comes from Catagonus wagneri, assembly GCA_004024745.2. NCBI lineage: Eukaryota > Metazoa > Chordata > Mammalia > Artiodactyla > Tayassuidae > Catagonus > Catagonus wagneri. Next base: position 31,193,775 of record PVHT020004020.1, read on the forward strand.
TCAGATGAGGCTTGGATCCCATGTTGCTGTGGCTGTGGCGTAGACCGATGGCTGTAGCTCTGTTTTGACCCCTAGCCTGGGAACCTCCGTATGCCTCTTGTGCAGCCCTAAAAAAAGGGAAAAAAGCCTTTCCATCTTAGAATTATTTATACTTTCCAAACTTAGTCTTTGGTTAAAAAGCCCCTTTGATACTGATAAGCATGTGTCCTCTGATAACATCTTGTGTTTAGTAATGTTTGTTTTGAGTGCATTGTTTAATCATCATGTTGACCCTGGCAGGTACACAGAGAGGAATGACTGTCCACATTTCACACCTGAGCCTAAGAAGGGAAGGCAAGCACATGATTTTTGTTATCACCACCCCATTTAGTCCACCTTCTCAACAGCATGAAGCCACGTTCACCTGCCTGGCCGTGCAGGCACCAGGTGGGTCCTGTTGAGGACAGCAGCGGGGCAGTGGTGACACTGCTATTCCGGCTGAGGAGATGGAGCCTCAGACGTTGGCCTCCTGCCCATGGGGCTGTGGCTGTCGGATCTCTAACCCACCCCCGCTGCCTCCTGGGCCTGCCCTGTTTACCATATATGGGTAGACTTTCATTTTGGTGTATCCTTTGAAAGTTTCAGGCAGGGCCTTCGTCTCACCGAAAAAGACATCGCATTTTAGGAACTCATTGGGGAATGCCCTAGTAAGGCAGGGGTCAGGAGAAGGAGACGAAGAAGGCCAGCATTTGGATTACCTGCCTCCCTAACTAAGAGCAGGAAGCAGTCCTCGGTGACGGGACTCTCTCCTACTTTGAAGAACCATAACCCAGGCCCTGCCTCAGCCCTGCCATGGGCTTAGGGGAAAGTTACAGTCAGTTCCCCTTTGAATTCTGTTTTGCCCATTTTCTCTATTCTTGCCTATTTGCATTTATTGTTCCATGTACCAGTAAGACTTTAAAATGGATGCAGTTCAATTTTTCAAGTTAATCCACCTTGGATTTGAAGTCTGGCAGATTGCAAAAGGTATTAGGATCAGAAAGTGCTTGAAGCCACCCTCCTCTCTGGTAGTAACTGGAATTGTGGGACAGAGAGCAAGCAGCTTTGGAAGGAAGGAATCTCCCCTTACTAGATACCGCCCCCCACCCATGCCCCTTTCCCTCACCCCACCCCCATCCACCCACCCCTGAGCCATGATGGCCATGCTTTCCCTTCCTGTTTTTTTTTCACCTGGAACCTCATCTCTGCTGCTCACAACCCGCCCCTCCCCATCTCTTCTCTGATGTTCTCCAACACTCTGATCTGCGAAGCTGGTTTCAATCGAAACTTGAATAAGCTGCAAGTATTTTAATACTAAAAATACATTTTTATTTGGTGCATTTTTTTCATTTGAATGCATTCCTACAGAAAAGAGATTGAATTTTTCAATAGCAATTCTCACAGCTTTAGAACTAAAAACCTTTCTTTTTAAGACCCATAAGTAGAGCTTTTCTGAGAACAGAGCTGTGTGCGCAGAGGGCTTCATGGGTGGAGAGAACTTCATAACTTAACATTTAGTGCTGGAAGAATCCTTTGTGATGATTTTATATATGGCCTAGCATTCTTGTTCTTACACGTAATGCTGATGAAACTGTTCTTGTAAAACCTCAAGACCGTCTCTCCAGGCACGTTTGTAGGCTTCTCTGGGAACACCCAGTTATCTCCTTGACAGTTTGTAGGCTCTGTACTCATTCCTCTTATTTATCTTGTCTGCTCAGAAAGGCCTTAGAAAGACACCAGGAACAGGGATAAAAGCTGCTGGGAAAGGGGGAGGGGATTGGTCCAGCCTGGTTCCCTTGCATCTTCTCTCAAGTGGAGTTTGATTGACCTCTGTTCAGGATCGCTTTAGGTGGTTTTGATTAAGAACCAATCTTAGTAATTGTTTTAGCACTCTTAAAAAACATTCTGCATTTAATCCAAATTAATCTGAGAATAAAACACCGTGTTGCTATGCCTTGGCTCTGTAGCAAAGAAATATAATAGCAAAACCAATACATCTGTTTTTTTTTTTTTTGCACAGAAAGGAGAGATTTTTTTATTTTTTAGACTGACTTTTATTTTTTTTCCATTATAGCTGGTTTACAGTGTTCTGTCCATTTTCTGCTGTAGAGCGAGGTGACCCAGTCACACATGCATGTACACATTTTTTTTCCTCACCTTATCATGCTCCATCATAAGTCACTAGATATAGTTCCCAGTGCATCTGGTATTTTTGCGTTCATCTGAACTCATTGTTTAATATGCAGCCTTCATTCATAATCTTTTGGTTTGGTGTCCGTGCTGGCATGTCCAGGGACCCTCCTCTGCCACAGTGTGTTGTGTTTCATAGAACCCAAGAGTGATTTTTATCGCTGCATCTATGTAAAATCCACAGTGCCTGGTTGAGTGGTTGAATAGTGGATGCCGAGCTGCTTTGTTAAAGCCACAAACTTTGGAAGTGAAATCATCACACCAAGCGAGCCGGCTGATGTCGACTCTCCCGTAAACAGTGCGCGCTGGGGGAGTATTCTCTGGCCCCCGGAGGGAAGGTCAGCAGAGTGGTTGTGAGACAGAGTAATCTGGTCTGCGTCGTGCTGAAAGCTCTTATTGATATGGGATTAGTCTCGGTGGAGACAGCGTGCTGTCACATGGGCATCACTAGGGGGGAGACGAGCGAGATGGGAGGCTGCGGGGGAGGGGCCGGGGGAGGGGGCGCGCTGAGTCACTGAGTTCATGGAAAGGCTGCTGCACTGCTGCACGGGGCGGCCGGCGGCAGGACCAACCCTGGGCTGTGCTGCGGCCGCTCGCACACCTACCTCCGGGGGAGTTCAGACTTCATGCCAGGCCAGGAGGACTGCGGCTCTTGACAAGGTAGGAACCCGAGAGGCTGGTCGGTCTGATGGCCAGCAAGCACCTCTCCCACAGCTGAGCAGTTCCAGGCGGTGGAAGAGTGAGGCCCCAGCTGAGATGCCAGGACGGGGACTGCAGCCTCCTGGGGGGCTGCCTTCTCCAGGCGATGCGAAGGCTGCACCAAAAGGGCACCTGACCTGGTGGTTCAAAAGTTCAGAAAGGGGAAAAAGAAAACTATATGTTTCACTAGTAGCCAGCAGTCAAATGCTGTCAAGTCGTTTGCCAGATGGGGTATCATTTAAAGTCACATTTAAACTTGGCAGTGAGCAGGCGTTGTTGATGTGGAAAACAGAGTCGAGAATATGTTGGCCTCTGTTCTTTCTTAGGTGCCATACAGTTAGTCTGAAGCTTCTAGACCACTAGAAAAAGTACAAAAATGGCACACTTTTCTCTGCATTTGGGGCAGGGGGAGGAAGGTAGAAGGTATTTGAGGTGGGAGAGTTGGAGCAGAAATCGTAAAGTCTAATAAACAGTGTCTCACCTCTCTAAGAGAGGAGAGTGTATGGTCTTTGCCTTACGTTTTGTTCCTGGTCTTAGACAACTAATACTCCTAGTGTGTATGAGTGTGTCCTGTGTGCTGGACAGAGATGGCATGTGTGTTTTTGTGGTGTCCCCATCACATACACTGGAGACAAATCTGAATGACTGTTAATGCATGAACATGACCAAAAGAAAAGAAAAAAAAGAGCTACAGAGATGGGTCTATAGACCAACGGTGTGTGTGTTGTCAAAAAAGATTGAGCATTGGTGGCAGTGCCTGGAGAACACCTTGCAAAGTCAACTCTAACTGATGGAGCTCCCCCGGGGTAGCTTAGCTTATTCGTCCTAGAGATTTGATTTTGGCAAATCTAGTTTAAAAAGTGACTGCTTGGACTAGATGAGTCTCTTTTTTTAAATTTTATTTTTATTTTTCAGGGAGCTGGTCAGAAGTAATCTCCCCTTGATGTTCCTTGAGCATCCAGACAGGATAGAACAGTTGCTTTATTTTTTGAGCAGCTTCTCCCATTCCTCCCTTTTCTCCCCCTTTTGCCAGACTGAATACTGAATTCTCTTAAGCTCAGTTTGTTCAGAGGTGTCTAAGGCAAGGGAAACAGATGGTAGATGTTTGGTGGCTTTGGGGAGCGGGGGAGGTAGATTAGTATTGGAAGATAGGGCTTGTGCAGGGTCGTAGAAGAAGGAAAGCCTGTTTGGTATAAGCAACATTTGCTGTTGAATTGGTTGTGTTGGCAGCAGGACTGGGAGGTGGAGAGAGGGAAGATGAAAGAATGGAGTGGGGTCATTTCTCACTGCTGTCGCCTTTTTTGCTGACTGGTGTGAGTGAAGCCTGTCGGAAGGCATGTTGCTCAGATGGCCCATCAGGAAACCAGTCCATTCCTGGCTCTCCTGGCCTCCATTAGCTCGAGGGTAAAAAAACAAAACAAAACAAAAACAAAAAACTTGTTTGGTTTAATCTATGCCTCTAGCAGAATTAAGGCTTCCCCCTTTTAGAGCTAAAGGAATATGTGTCTTGGGCATTGATGAAGCAACCTTTGCTAAATAAACCTTCCTGAGTAATGAAGCTACTTGCTTTCAAGTCAAAGAGCACCTAAAAGCTAATAAGAGTTGGAGTATGACTCAAAACATAGTTTAAAACTTTCTTTGAAATTTTAAGAAAAGTTTGAGAAATGAGAATGTCAGGGGAGTTCACATCGTGGCTCAGTGGTTAACGAACCTGACTAGCAACCATGAGGACGTGGGTTTGAACCCTGGCCTCAATCAGTGGGTTAAGGATCCAGCGTTGCCACGAGCTGTGGTATAGGTCTCAGATGCGGCTCAGATCCCAAGTTGCTGTGGCCATGGTGTAGGCCTGCGGCTACAACTCGATTTGACCTCTAGCCTGGGAACCTCCATATGCAGTGGGTATGACCCTAAAAAGATAAAAAGACAAAAAAAAAAGAGAGAGAGAGAATGCCAAAAGAACTCTGAAATGCCGGACATTTGTTTAGCAACACTCATAATAGAGGAGAAAATCAAAAGCTAGTTGGTTCTTGGGTATTGTAAGTCATAAGCAAGGAGCTGTAGGTTAGGACTTCATCTAACTTGGGTCCCCAGGTTTATGGGAGGTGGGAATACTAGATTGCCATGGGCCAGTCCTTTCTACTTCCAGATCCAAGGATGCATGGTGGCAAATCAGTTTTAGAGGAATGAAGCTTTTTTCCTATGTGTAATGGTTCAAAATAAGAATTTAAATATTTGATATTAAATAAACTGCCATATTCCAGACAACCTGCAGATTAATTAAGAATGTGAGCCCTTTGTCTACTGCACAGTCAAGTTAATTTGTGTTCAAGAAAGACAAATACATGGAGTTCGCCTGTGGCTCAGCAGTTAACGAACCCGACTCAGATCCATGAGGATGTGGATTCGATCCCTGGCCTCAGGCAGTGGGTTAAGGATCTGGTGTTACTGTGAGCTGTGGTGTAGGTCACAGATGCAGTCTGGATCCCTTGTTGCTGTGGCAGTGGTGTAGCCTGGCAGCTACAGCTCAGATTCAACCTCTTGGCCTGGGAACTTCCATATGCCGTGGGTGTGGCCCTCAAAAGACAAAAACAAAAAACCCACAAATACATTTAAAGATTTAGCCTGCAAATGCCTTCCCCCTGGCTTTATGGAACACAGCACCAGTTCCTCCCTACTGGTCGCAACCTAGAGACCAGACTATGGGGGTGCTGTCTAGCTTCAAACCCTCTCATTGCTTGGCGTTCCTGTTGTGGCACAGCGGAAACGAATCCAACTAGTAACCATGAGTTTGCGGGTTCGATCCCCAGCCTCACTCAGTGAGTTAAGGATCGAGTGTTGCCATGAGCTGTGGTGTAGGTCGCAGACACGGCTCAGATCTGGCATGGCTGTGGCGTAGGCTGGTGGCTACAGCTCTGATTTGATCCCTGACCTGGGAACCCCCATATGTCACAGGTTCGGGCCTAAAAAGCAAAAAAAAAAAAAAAATGTTCTCCTTGCTCTAATTTTGAAACTTTTCTTTATTTTTGACTGTTGACCCTTTTTGCTTCTGAGATTAGCTGTATTTTTTAAATTTAAGTTTTGTTCAACATTTCCATATATTTGAAGTAAGTAAGAGGTTTTCTGTATCATCTCCGTCTGTTTTACAGACCCAAGAAGTTCAGTATGGGAGAACATTTCTTCCAGTTGAACCAGTAAGTCTTGGTGTTGGAAGGAACCCTGTCCCCACCCTCCTTTGTACAGTCTTCTGCCTTCTACTGGGGAGGGGGGGTCTGTGTACGCAGGCAGCCAGGGATGTGTTCTTAGAGCCACACATGATCCCACTCTGAGGCTGTCATCTTGAGACACAGCTGGTCTCCTGTGCCCTCCTCTAGGATGGCTTTCACTGAACAAGATACAGCTTTCCTTAGGAAGTTTCAAGTTCGTGATGTTTAGACACATGGTTTATGCATTTATGGCGCTATTCTAGCTCCCTTTTATTTTTTTCCTATTTGGTTTGAAACCCCTTCTGTGGTAATCTAACACATTTATTGCCTTTCACAGTAATTGGGCTTCAAGCTTTACCTAAGTGTCTTTCTCTGCATCCCACATTTTACATTAAAACTTGTTCCCCTTGTCAGTGTGTTGACTGCAGAATTTCTTTCTACTCATGCTCAAGGAGCGTCCTTTCTCCCAGGAAGGAATCTTCACTCTAGCACCTTATACACATTGTATCTAAAAAAATAACAGTAAGAAATAGGTCCTGTTTTCCGTCATTGTCTCTGTTGTTCTAATTCATGCCCCCCTCTGTCTTTAAAAATCAATGATCTTCACTTGGAAGAAAGCAGAACAGTATCCTCCTTGGGTTTCAGGACTCTCTTCAGAAAGTCCAGGATGTGTTTTGGGGGTCCCTTATTCCTGTGTAAATTAGTAGGTTGGGGAGCAGAGGGCAGGGTCAGCCTCAGAGAGCTGGCCCCACCGGCTTCTCTGCCGTGTTCTTCAGGAAGCCGCTGGGGAGTAGTGTTCTTGTCCACGGGGGGCCCCGACAGCCTTCCCGCCCTGACCCTCTCCGGGAGCGTCCCAGGGCTTCTTGCTGTGGTCCAGGACATCTGGCGCCTGCTGCAGCGCAGCTGTTTCACTTCCTGCCCTTTCTCACCCTAGTTTTTAACTCTCTTAAGGTAAGGAATCCTTCCAAGTTTCTGCAAACTGCAAACCTTCCTCCCAGAGAAAGTCTGTACACATTCAAGTTCATGTCCACTACCAGGGCATCGAGTAGATCCCAGTCAAGGTGCGGGAATCCGGGTGAAAGACCCCTGGCGTAAATCGTACACAGGTTGCCTTGAAACTCTGCAGTTTATTTTGTTGCAGTCTGTGGTATGAATTGTTCAGCATGTTGTACGATTCTATTACTTACTTTTGGAACTCAGGTGCACAGAATTGGATTAATCATGGTCTTTGCTTCCTATCGTGCTCGTTTCTGATCTCCGCAGGTCCCTCTTCTATCACTGTTATTTCTGTGTTACAAGGAATGCTTGAGAGTCCACCCCCAGCACAGAAACTAGACAGAAGGTGACACCATTCACCTCAGCCATGTTATCCTGCCTACCCAGCCCAGCGTAGCCTCCCTCCAAATCTCGGACCATTTGTTTCTTTGCTTTCTTCAGAAATAATTTTGTCACCTCTATACGTTTCCCAAAGGTTAGAATTAGTCTTATCCCATTTACACATTTCTCAAAGGTTGCACATTTCCAAAGGGCACGGTTTAGTTCGTCACCCCATCCAGAAGTATATACGTTCCCCAAGGTTCATTTCTTTTGAAGTACCTGAACTCCTACTGGGTGGCAGAAGATGAGCATAGAATGACAGCCCCTGCTGTCTTTCAGCTCAGGAAGATGCAAAAATACTTTGAACTCAAATCAGCAGAGACACAAACGTGTAGAACGACCTTATGTGGGTGATGCCATTTGTGTCCTTGGAAGGAAAACCTGTCTGATGCCAGACTGCCACACGCAAGGAGGAAGGAAGCTCTGCTGTGCATCCAGGTTCCTGGCGTCTGAACCAGGGTTTCTGCTCACAGCGCAGCCAGCAGCCACCCCCCACCTGTCACCTCTCCCCGGCTCCACCCACATACTCTCAGCCACGCTGCCAGGCAGAGCTCAGGTGACACACTTCCTTCTGCACCTCCTGGCACGGAGGGCAGCCTAGCGCAGTGCACAGAGCACAGGCCGTGGTGTCTGCAGCCTCAGGTTCAAGGCCTGGTTTACAGTGGCTCTTGACCTTGAGTAGGTTACCTCACACCCTCCCTCCTCTTTCCTCAGCTGTGACGCGATGAAAGGAATGCTCCCTCGTAAGGCTGCTCTGAGGATTGAGTGCAGTAAGTTTGCTTTATTTAATTTCTCCGTGAAATCAATGAAATAAAAGGCTTACTATGTAGTGCCCCATATGAGGTAGTACTTGATGCCACCAGTAACTGGTCTGATGAAACCCGAGAAATAGTAGGAGGTGAAAATAAAGGAACTTGGCGCTGTCCCTTGCAGTAGGAGGCACCAGACTCCCTGTGCAGGAGGGGCTATAATGAGAGTTTCTTTCAATAAGAACGAAGCCAGTCACAGTGACCGCTTGGTCCGTGACAACCCTTCTCACCTCAAAACGTCTACAGTCCTGTTTCTACGCTGTTAGTACGTGCTGCCATTTCTTGCTTCAATTACAACCTTTTTGTTACAGGTCCAGTTCTAGGGTTCAAACTCCCAGAGAGCAGAAACTCTTATTTTCACTGTTACATGAAAGGTAGCACCCTTAATAAAGAGCTGTGGAGCAAACCAGCGGAACGTCTAAATCATGGGCCCCAGACTCACAACAGGAACCCATAGACATGCTTCTGTTGACTCACACAGTTTTTTTTTTTTAATTAGTAAGTTTTCCCTATCAAAATACTCCACTTGAAAATCTAGATATTTGGGTTTTTTTCCTTTTGCAAAATTAACAAGCAAAGGTGGGAAATGGGGCCCACATTTTCACCTGGCAGCGAATGCTGGGGTTCAGAAGCAGATACCCTGTGGAAACGGGGCCCACCCTGTCCAGTTCACCACAGTCCCCACTACTCCCTAATGCTCACCCACCTCTGTCCCCTCCTGTCTTACCCTTCTCACCACCTGAACCCTGGAGTTAGTGACTCAATCCCCATCATGGTCTGAGAGCCCAGTACCCAAAAGGAGGTATCCATCCGTCTATGACCTGGCTCTGGGTGCTGAGGGAGGGCAAGGGAGGCAGAACTGAAGCACAGGACCAGCTCCCGTATGTCACCAGGAGGGGCAGTTATGACTTTGGTGAAAGAGTCTATGGGCCAAGTGAATGTGCAGATGAAGAACTGGAAGGAGGGAATTCCCGTCGTGGCTCAGTAGTTAACGAATCTGACTAGGAGCCATGAGGTTGTGGGTTCGATCCCTGGCCTTGCTCATTGGATTAAGGATCCGGCATTGCTGTGCTGTGGTTTAGGTCGCAGACACGGCTTGGATCCCGCGTTGCTGTGGCTGTGGCGAAGGCCGGTGGCTACAGCTCCTGTTAGACCCCTAGCCTGGGAACCTCCATATGCCACGGGTGCGGCCCAAATAAGGCAAAAAGAGACAAAAAAAAAAGTGAAAAAGAAAAAAAAGAACTGGAAGGAGGAGCATCTGCTTCTGCCTGAATTGCTCATGGGGTCTCCTCTTAAAGGATGATACGATTTCAGTTTCTGGAAGAGAAAACAGCCTTCTCCCTGGAGGGTGTGACATACGCAGGAAAAGGCAGCTGGGAGTTGACCAGTTTGACCCATATGTGGAGGAGCTGAGGGAACTGAAAAGGGGTGGGGGTGGGGGTGGCAGACAGGGACCTTTAAGGCCAGACAGTGACACTTGGAACTCAGGCAGTGGGGAACTGCCAAAGATTTTTGAGACTATTGTTTATGATTGAAGGAGTTTGAGAAATGAACATTTTTTTTCAACTGTCAGCACACAAGCCAAAGGCAGAAATGGCTGTAGGCACGTTTGCTTGGATGTCCCCTGCACCCTCCATCCTGCTTTTTCTTGAAGCCCCTTCTTCCAAGGGTGCTCTGATCATGTCAGAAAGATGGCCCTTTCGTCTAGACCCGCGGCTTCTGCCGGGTTGGCAGAGTCCCAGTGGCCTCAGGCCCAGAGCCCATAGACAGGTGATAAATTTCACTTGCAATTGGAAGTGCATTAAAAGGGTGTGGTGACACTGCGAGAGGAGTTTAACCTGCCTGTCAGATACAGAGATGGAGAGCGTGTCTTGGGCTGCTGTAAATTATTTCAGATTGATTCAGACAGTGTGTGTCTGGCTCCAGCCAGATTGTAAGTCTAATCATGTAAGTGAGACTCATGGGGTTCTGATTTATATAATTGGCTGCATACTGGTGAAAGCTGGCAGAGATGCTGCCTTCCTGGTGTTCGGTGCCAGGGTCTGAGGGATGGTGAGAAACACCACCATCCCCTTTGGAAGCCCTTCTGCTAAGAGTGGTTCTTCTCCTGCTCAGTGATTCTTGATCGACGCCTTCACCAGGGCTGCCGCAGTCCCCACAGGGGGCATGATCTGCTCGTGATCTTCAAGCTGGCTTCCTTTGCTGCTCCCTTCAAGAAACGCTTTGATATGTCCAGTACACACTGTGCCCTCAGAAAGCCTCTGTCCTCATCACCATCAGAAACAGGTGCAGATGCTTCTTAGCTGGGACAACCTGTTTAACTCACAGTTAAACATCACCGCTCCTGGTGACAGAACTGCCAGTCTAGTAGCTGTGATGTTGCTGCAGAAGCAGAGAAGTGAGGTTCATGCCTGTAGCCACAGGGACGCTTATTCCTTTGTCCATTTCGTGACTCTTTTAGGTCTGGTGTGTTTCATTTGCTCTTTGCACCGCATCTAGATATGTTTTCACAGCGGGTTCTTGAGAACTGACTTCTGATAAAGGAATTCGAGCTGGCAGAGGTCTTCCTAGTGAGTAGAGGGGTCATCCCACAGCAGCCGTGCGGCGTCCGGAGGCCTTTCACGTAGCCTCACGCCGTGTTTTTATGGGGCAGTGCTGGACTTCTTTTCAGCAGAAGTTGTTCAGGCGTGGATTGTGTGCTTTCAGTTTCCTGCAAAGCTCTGGAGAAGTGAGTGACAGATAAGTGGCCATTGTGCCTACCTGCTGGATTCCTGGACTTCTTTGTGTCAGATTCAAGGCAGATTAATTTTCTTGTCAAATAGAACCATTTTCCTTCTTCCTCAACCATAAAGCCAGCAACGTGACATCTATGTCACTTAACGGGCACGGGTTTACAGGATGAGTCCTCTGCACGTGGATTCATTGTGCCCAAGTGTTATTTCTGCGGTTTGTGAACAGAGGTACCTGCAAACATGAGGCAGAATGGGTAGGAGGATGATCCCAGGTTTCAGGTAAAGGGAAAAAAAAAGGCAAATAGCTCCCAAAACATGCTTTCATGGAAAAATAACACATATTACCTAGGTAGTGCTTTGGTTCATCGTTCTTTAGAAAAGAAACAGATTAGAGGAGGAGTCCCGGGTGTGTCGCATTCACTACAGGAAACCCCAGCTGAACTAGCGCCTTGGGTGTGCACATTGGCCCCATAAACAAAGGGAACACGTACCTGCATGTGAATGAGGAGCATAAATTCTGGGAGAGTGGATCCCACGTTATCCAGCGGTTTCCAGTGTGAGGAAGAATTTACTCCTACTTTCTACGTTTCTGTGAATTTTGGGTTTGTAGCAGTGAGCCAGCTACACGCAGATACCTGCACATGTAGACGAATACAAACCTGACGCACTGTGGAAGTAATTCCTAGGCTTAAAATGGGTGGGAGAAATGACAGAAGAACAGATCAATAGGATTTGACCGCACATGTGTTACTTTTGTGGAAAGAAATGAGACAAACTGGGGAAAATATTCCCAGCATGTTGATATTAGCATCCTCAGAGGGCTTCACATAGTCAGAGGGTCTGGCAGGTTGCTTGCATCTGGCTGTTCAGGAATGTGACTAACGGCACATCCCTCGTCTGAGATGCCCATGTCCTAATCCCTAGAATTGATGAATGTGTCACCAGATGTGTTAAAGGGAGCGCTGACTGTGTGATTAACTTAATCTTGAGATGGAAATGTTATCCTGAGTTACCAGGTGGCCCCCTGTATAATCAAAAGGGTCTGTACGAGAGGGAGACGGGAAGATGTAAGTCAGAAGAAAGAGATGTGACAACAGAGACAGAGGCTCAGCGTCCGAGAGAGAGTTGAAGATGGGAGAAGGGGCCCTAAGCCAAGCAGTGCCCGGAGTCTCCAGAGTATGGAAGAAGGCAGGAGGCGATTTCTCCCCCCAGAGCCTCCGGGAGTCTTCATTTTGGCCTGAGTGAAACCATTTTAGGCTCCGACCTCAAGAGCTGTAAGACAATAAACGGGAGTTAAGTCGCGACGTTTGTGGCAATTTGTTGTGGCAGCCATGGGAAACTAACACAGAGCCCAAATGAATGGGAAACTTTTCTGGTGACGCCTGCCATCGCTTAAGTGCTTCCATGTCTGGACCGAATTGTGTGCTTTTCCCGTATCACCTTTCATAGTTCTCATGAATTTTTGGGAAAGATGGTATACCTCTCGTTTTTGCGTATAATTATAAGGCTTAAGTTATTGTGTATCACACCACTGGTGTCAGCGCTAGGAGTCTTTCTGGTCCCCGTGACCCCAAAACCCATGGCTGTGTCTTTAACCCTCACTTATGGGTACATGCAAAGGATATGTGCTAACCTATAAATAATGGTTGGAGTTATAAGTGATATTTTCTGCTTAGTTCTGATTTACTTTCTTTTTTTTTTATGGAAAGTATGTAATCTATGTTCAGGAGAAAGGGGAAAAGTTCTTAGTCAAAGACTGGTACCTTGCCTCTCGGGCCTTATCATCATTGACAACAAAGTCTCCTCTGGGAGAATGTTCTTTTCTGAATCAGAAGCCTGTGGAACGCACTCTCAAAGGTGGTTTTTCAAAGGGTGCCTTGATCTAATAGTTGAGACTTATCAAAACATCTCCGGGTATTGTCCTCGCTTCCTCCCAGGAGTGGGCGCGTGTTCAGGGCCAGGTGGGGGATGCTGGGGTGAAGGGAGGGGCAGAGATGAGGGAGCACGTGATCTTGGGACCGGCGGAATGTGGAAGGTGCAGTGCTGGTGACGGATGGCCCACCAGCAGGCTGCCTTTTTAGCTGCTCTTCTCTAGTCGATTGTCTCACCTTCACTGTCCAATAAAAAAGAAATTTAAAAGTGGTGGCACCTTCCCTAGCCTGGCTTACTTTCTCTTCTCCTTCATGTGCTGGTGACGGACGGCCCACCAGCAGGCTGCCTTTTTAGCTGCTCTTCTCTAGTCGATTGTCTCACCTTCACTGTCCAATAAAAAAGAAATTTAAAAGTGGTGGCACCTTCCTTAGCCTGGCTTACTTTCTCTTCTCCTTCATGTGCACAAGATGTGGCTCAAGAAACAGTGCTGCCAAAGGCCAGGAGGTAACCTCTTCTTCCATCACCGTGAGATCAGGGAGCCTTATGATTGTCCTCTGGCGCCCCTCTTTCTTCCATCTGCCCGTCCTTCCTTCGCTCCAGCTGAAGGCGGCAACCTGGCTCCAGAGGAACGTGGTCTCCCAGGAAACTGTCTGGATTCTGTGACGTCACACTTAGGACACGCCCATTTCCCCACATCAAACTTTGCCTCTCCGGGACCACCAATGCTCCTGCATGGGCCAGAGCCAGAAGGGGCCGTCTTGTTGGAAAAGAGAGGGGACTCCCTTGCTCCTCTGAAGGGAAGGAAGGAGAAGAAAGTGGCAAAAGCAAAGGCCGGGGCCGATGTGAAATGAGAACGAGGTAGACAATTGCAAAGATCTGTCAAAACCTGAAATGCTGGAAAAGAATAAAGTTGGAAAAAATGTGTGGAAAGCCACTGTGGAGGCCGATGGGAGCAAATCACCCTTCCCAGCCCTTCCTGCTTCTGCCATTTGTCATGACCCAACGGAAAGAAATCAGAAATGTGGACAGGTAACCAGCTCGCACCTTCTGCTCAGTGTTTTGGGAACTTACACGCAGTGTGATGGATAATGCCAAAGGGAGCTGACTGAAGTTTTACATTTGATGATTTCTGCTCCTTTAACCCTATTAATATAATCCTTCCTGCTGTATAGCACAAGGAACTATCTAATCACTTTGATGGAGCATGATGGAGGATGACATGAACAAAAGAATGTATATAAATGTATAACTGGGTCACTCTGCTGTACAGAAGAAATGGATGGAACATTGTAAATCAACTATAATAAAAATTTCTTAAAAATAAAATTATCACTATAATCTGGAGAGGACCAGCTGTCCTGAACATGCCTGCTGTGAGCAGGCGCCAAGCTCTGGCCTCTCTCCATCCCCTCTCCCACTTCGCGGCACTCTGGCCCTGAAGACGATTGTGGATGTGGCAGTGGGGCATGTTTCTAAGAGACGTTTTTATTCTGAAACTTGAGGGACAGATAATGTTTTTCTTTGACTCTCAGAATGAGGTGGACTCCAGGGAAAGCGGTCAGCGGGTGTTTTCCTCTCACCTCTGCCCAGGACTCCTTGGCAGAGCCTTGTTGCATCTCTAGATGCTGTAATTAATGAACCATTAAGATATTTCCGTGCTGTTGTGCCAGCTCCTAGCGGATATTAACTGTAGCAGCTTCTACGTTCCATCCCACCGCACCCTAATTCTTGCGGCTATTTTGTCTGTGTGTTTGGTTTTACCAGCAGAAGGGAGAGCTCATACCAGCTATAGCTCTACTCAAGGAACCAGTGTTCCTCGATAGATTTGGGGCTTAGCTCTGTTTTGATGCAGAGCCATTTGTTTTCTGTGTTCCAAGCCTCCTCTTCCTGTGGAGTGCATTGTTGAGAGTTTTCTAACATTGGAGAGTCCTTGTAAGTTCTTGAGAGCCCTTCCCCGCTGAGCCCCACATAGAAATGGAGATCCAGTGGCCTCAGAACCTCACAACTTGGAGCAGCCTTGCACACTGAAGCACAAGACTGCTAACTAGTTCTTTTTCGCAGCTGATCACCTGACCTGTAAGCTGTGCAGTTAGCTCACTTTGCAACAGTTTGACCAAGGTTGTCACAGCAGCCGCCCAGGAAGGAAATGTGGGGACCTCGTGGGCACTTCAGCACTTGATTGGATGCTAGTGGAAGAGCCTGGGGGCTGCAGGTGGCTTGGCTGCATCCACAGGCTGTCGGGAGGTTGGCACCTGGGGAAGCGGATGCGATTTTAGTAGCTGTTGCTAGGAAGGAAGCCTGGGGCTCCTGCAGGAACATCACACAACTGTGGCGGTGGTGGTTCTCAGCTGCCTCTTTATGGGTGGCTGTTTAATTAAGATTGTGGCTAATAAAAAGTGAGCGGCCAGCCTTGTAAAATTAACTGTGGTGGTACCCACCTGTGTCCTTGAACACATAGTACATCTCTTTCCAAGCTTAAACTGTCATTTGACCAGATTCTGGTTATTCCCACAGAACTTGGAGCTTCTCGGTTGCTTAGTTGATCTGCATTTACTTTGATTTAGTTTCTGACTGTTGTTTCCACATGATTATAGGGGGCCCCGTGAGCAGTGCAGCATAGTGATAGACTGTGGGCCCTGGGCCCCTGAGTCCTGGCTCTGCTTTAGCAGGTCAGAGTGATCTTGGAAGGTTCAGTTAACCTCTCAGGCTCAGTTTCACCACCTGTAAAATGGGCTATGCCTGAAAGGCAGGCTTTTACTTTTGAGACTGCTTTTGGAGAAGGAGGAGGATGATAGCAGCTAACATTTTTTGAGCACTTGCTGTTTGCCAGACACATTGTATTAGGTGGCTTAAGCACATTATTTAATCATAATAATGCCTCTGTTCTCTTCTTTTGGGGGGTTAGGGGCACTACATGTAGAAATTTCCCAGCCAGGGGTCAAACCTGCACCTCAGCAGCAACCTGAACTGCAGCCGAGACAATGCTGGATCCTTAACCCACTATGCCACAGTGGGAACTCTGAAAGAGAAGCAACAATATATACATGTATGGAAGGTTATGTTGTATGGAAACCTGGAAGGGCAGGTTCATAGCAGCCTCGGTGGAGTGGCTGTTTTGGAGGAAGAGAATGCGGTCAAGGATGGATGCAAAAGAGAGCTTCAAGTTCAATGGTAACATAATATTTCCTTTCAAAAACTCTGAAAGCAACTAATGGCTAAAGGTTGATGTCTCTTAAATCGAGGTAGGCAGCACACAGTACGATTCTGTACTCTTGTGTGTGTTCTGAATCTCCTCTGACAGAAGGCGAGGAAACACAGAGATCACATTTGGGGTGCTCTCCATTTGGGATTCCTTGCAAAAACTGCTGCGCTTTTGACCTTTCCTCCATAACCACTGGTCTTCATTCTTTGATGAGAAATTCAGTTTTTTTTAAAGTAAAAGGCATTTGCACTGAATCTGAATGAGGTGGATGCTAAATCAGGAGAGTGCCGGTTTTTAATTAGAATTTGGCGTGGCTGTCAGAGACAGTGGCTGAGTGGCAGTGGCATCATGCGAGCGAGTGCGGACCTTTTGTGAAGGTGTACGTTGGGTCTGTTGGTTAGTAGGCGAGCCTTGCTGTTGACCTGCCTCATGGCCAGGCCGCACGTCTCTGGCAGACTCGCAGGGCCCATCTCTACTTCAGTCACCTGGTCCTTTAATCGCCATTCTCTTCTGTTTAAGTGTAAACTTAGGCTAAAACTTCCAAGTTTTTTTTTTTTTCTGTCCTGTGAGGTCAGGGGATGGTCTGAAGTGAATCCCTCCGCCAGCGCCACAGCTGAGGGCCTCACGCTCCAGGGGACTGTTGACCCATAGTCACGATTGAGGATGTCAGAGGATGCAGAGAGGATGTCAAATCAAAGAGAGGGCCAGGGCTCGGAATGCGCACGTTGGACTGTTCTGTGAATGCCGGTGAAAGCCTTTGGGAGCGATCGGCAGTCTCCAGTGATAGAGCTCAGGTGCTCCTTTTGGCCCCCTGGATATTCAGCACTGCGACTGCTCTTCTTAGGGCTCGGTAACAGCCTGCCTCTTCCAAGGAGGGGGCGCCTCTGGGCTCTGCCTGCAGAAAATCTCTTGAGAAAAGTTCATCTTTGGGAGTTCCCCTTGTGGCTCAGCGGTAATGAACCTGACTAGTATCCATGAGGACATGGGTTCGATCCCTGGGTTTACTCAGTGGGTTAAGGATCTGGTGTTGCCATGAGCTGTGGCCGGCAGCTATAGCTCTGATTTGACCCCCAGCCTGGGAACTTCCGTATGCCTTGGGGGCGGCCCTAAAAAGATGAAAAGAAAAAAGTTCATCTTTGTCCCATGGAGGAGCAGACATATAGCTTCTCACACTTACTTTTCCTTGTTAGTAGCCTTTTCTCATTTACACTGTCTGATGCTGGCTTTCAGGGTTCTCGGTTCTGTTTTCATTGTTGGTGGAGCTGCGCATTTACCTAAATAAAAGGCAGGGCATTAGAGTCAGGCAGACAGTTTGATTCCTGGCTCAGCCTTGGACTGACCCTCTGTGTGGCTTCGGGTACCTTATTCAGCCTCCAAGACTCAGCTACCTACACTCAGAAGATGAGAATATCAACAGCATCTTTCCTGGTGGGCTGTTTGGTGATGATTCCGTGAGGTGGCGTGTATAGACCTTGCCTTTTGGTCTTCAGGTTAAATGTGGGCTGGCATTTCCATAGCATCGTCCCTGAAAAGCGTGTGCACCCTCAGGTCTCGATTTCCCCCTTTTCTCTGTTGTTACATTTTACGTCGTACGTCTTAACTTAATGATTATGAAAACGTAAAGCCTTCAGCCTCTTGATCACATTTACTTGTTAAGGAATATAGACCTAGCAGCCGCTGCAGTCAATGTGTTGTCCTTTGAAACTAAATTCGGGCCGTATGGTATTCTGTGGCAGAGGATGTGAATCTCTGTTTCTTGGTTACATGTTTCATGGTGGTGCTGGAATAATATTCCTGCTCTCGGTAACCAGTGAGATGAATCTAGTTTGGCAGCTGGCTCTCTTCTTTGCCTGAAGCTTGACGACGTCCGATCACGGGGGCGCAATACATTTATAAAGGAAAATGGGGCATCCAGGAGCAATCCCAGGTTTGCGCTCAAACCAGACAAGCTGGCTCTGATATAAGCTGTAGCTGTTATTGCAATGGCCATCTGAGGTCCCTGCCTCCTTAACGCTAAATAATGCGTGGCTGCTTTCACATGCCCTTTTCAAAACCCTGGGAGTCCGAGAGGCTGGTTTATGGCTTGGTTTAGTTGCCCCTCCTTTCCCATCTCTAGGATGATAATGGGATCCCATACCAGCAAGGCCACACACCAGATCTGTTATTATCCCTGTCATTATCTCTTTGTCCCTCAATTTGTTCTGCATAAGTAATACAGCTGTAAGGAGCCTGGCTTGTCGCGTGGATTCTGTCTAACCCGGTGGGCCCCAACATTGCTGATAACTTACGTCTTTAGGAGAGTCCCTTGGTTTTCTCTTTTGGTCATGGTGGAATATTCATTGGTTGGCGTGTTTTGCATCATTCTTTACTGAACTGAATGCTACTTGCAGGGTGTTTGGGAGCTTGCTGAGTGTTTTTACCACTTGGGAGATGAAGCTTAGACTCTAAAGGATGTTAGTACTGGAATTGTATTCCGGAGTTGGTCGCAGTAAAATGCAACAACCTATTTCAGGAATTCTGCAACAGACACAAATGGGTCTGGGCTCCTCGCTGTGAACTTAGATGGGTGGGTATTTAATCTCTCTTTGAGGAATAGGCCCTCTCTCAGCGTCTTGTTGGATCTTCAGAGAGTCCCAACTCGGGTCAGATGACTCTGTCCCTGAGGAATGCAGGGTATGTCTCAGGAAGGTCCTGTGTTCCTCGCTATGCAAACGGGATTCCTACCAAAAGCCCCCGTCTCACTGTGGGATTTAAAGTGGACCTAACCTTAAAGGATCTGCAGGCTGCCAAACACCCCCTGTCTAAGTTCTTTTTAAAAGATTTTGTTTATTTATGTATTGCTTTTTTAGGGCCACACCCGAGGCATATGGAAGTTCCCAGACTAGGAGTGGAATCGGAGCTACAGCTGCCAGCCTACACCACAGCCACACCAATGTGGGTTCCGAGCCATGTCTGCATCCTACACCAGGGTTCACAGCAATGCTGGATCCTTAACCCACCAAGCTAGGCCAGGGATCGAACCCGCGTCCTCATGGATACTGGGCGGATTCATTCCTGCTGCACCACAGTGGGAACTCCGACCTCCTTGTCTAAGTTCTGATCCTCACAAACAGCCCAGTCCATTGAGGGTGCTCTCACCCAGTTTTCACAAAGGGAAAGTGAGCACGAGAGATGGTACAGAAACCCAAGTCCGTGTGCGCTTGAGTGCAGAGCCCAGGCCTTCCTCCACCTCAAGAATGAATGTGCGTGCTCGTTGGCCTTCAGATAGCAGGGCCGTGAGTCCTAGGTGAGGTGATACAAATACAGACAGATGAAACAACACACGAAAAGGTTGCTACATTTATGATCTTGTCAAGGTGATGTTTTGTTGTTTTAGTTGTTAAAATAGGAGAACACAGAAGGAAGTGATCTCAAGTTGGTGAGGGGACCTTGAGGTCAGCTTCTAGGAGGAGGTAGTTAGGAGGACAACCTTGAAAGGCAAGTAGAGCTGGAAGGGTGTGGTGTTCCTACCTTCGGGACAGGGCGAGTTGAGCGTGTGAAGGGGGAAAGGCTTTCGGGACCAGTGAGGGTGGAAGAGAAGCCACTAGGCAGGGAAGTCAGGATGCATTTGGGGTGCTGGTTGGGGCTGGATGTTAAGGAGCCTCAAAATACCCCCAATCCTCTAGGCCAGCCCTTCTCGAACATTCCCCGAAAGCAGGGTTTCTCAGCATTTTGGCCGGGGATGCCTTTGTCATCGGGGCTGCCCTGTACATGTGGGATCTCAGCAGCTGTCTGGCCTCCAGCCACTAGGTTCTTGTAGCACCCTCCACCCCCACTCTGACAGCCAAAAATGTTTCTGGACATTGCCTGGGAATAAAATCGCCCCTGCTTGAGAAACGCTGCCCCAAAACACAGCAAGATGAGAAACTGTCACCCCTCAGGAAGCAGAGTACAGCCCATGGAGACCCTTGAAAGAGTCCATAGCTTGGAAGTTCTTCAACATCTCAGGTCTGGTAGAGAGCTTTTCTCCTATAAGTACACATGTGTTGGAGTTTCCTTCATAGCTCAGGGATTAACGAACATAACTAGGATCCATGAGGATGTGGGTTTGATCCCTGGTCTCATTCAGTGATTAAGGATCCGGCGTTGCCACGAGCTGTGGTGTAGGTTGCAGACATGGCTCATATCCTGCATTGTTGTGGCTGTGGCGTAGGCTGGTGCCTGTAGCTCCAATTGCACCCCTAGCCTGGGAACCTCCATATGCGGTGGGTGCGGCCCTAAAATAGCAAAAAAAAAAAAAAAGAAAGAAAGAAAAGAAAAAAAATGCACATGTGTTTTACATTGCTCTGTGATATGTCCCTGTCGGTTTTAAATACAAACATGTTGTTGTATTTAAATCAAGTAAAATATTGCTCCAGGGCAGGCTTGGCGACCTCAAATGGCAGACAGGGTAGGTGACCTCAGTGAAGTGGGTTAGGAGGTGGAATTGTTTCCATTTTAAAGGAGGTGGCGCTAACTGTGGAAGGTAGTTAGGAAGGTGGGAAGCTGGCCTTACTTTTGGACCACTGTCCCCATGCCTACTGCAGGCCTGGGCTGCCAGAGTGCAGGAAATCCGGGAGTTCCGTCGTGGCGCAGCAAAAACGAATCCGACTAGGAACCATGAGGTTGCAGGTTCGATCCCTGGCCTCGCTCGGGGATTAAGGATCCCGTGTTTCTGTGAACTGTGGTGTAGGTCGTAGATGCAGCTCGGATCTAGCGTGGCTGTGGCTGTGGCGTAGGCCAGTGGCTACAGTTCCAATTAGACCCCTATCCTGGGAACCTCCATATGCCACGGGTCAGCCCTAAAAGGGCAAAAAGACAAAAATAAATAAATAAAAGGAATCCGGAAATGTGTTTTCATGTAAATCCTTTCATATTTAAAAGACTCAAAGGAGGGAGATTGTGCAAACCCAGACAGGGTTTGTATGGCCAGTTTGTTAACCCCCACCCACCCGCACCAAAGCCACATATGTTGTGGCTTCCTTCAAGTGCCTAGTGGTGCATAAGCTGTGACCCATATTCTGGACACCCCCCCACCCCACCCCGAGTTTGAGAAGCAAGGCCTCTGAACTGGTGATACTGTGTGAATGCAGGTAAATCATTGAAAGGATTAGTTTCAAGAGTTCCTGTTGTGGCTCATTGTTAAGGAACCCAACTAGTATCCATGAGGACGCAGGTTCGATCCCTGGTCTTGCTCAGTGGGTTAAGGATCTGGTGTTGCTGTGAGCCGTGGTGTAGGTTGCAGCCGTGGCTCTGATCCTGTGTTGCTGTGGCTGTGCACAGGCCAGCAGCTACAGCTCTGATTCAGCCCCTGGCCTGGGAACCTCCATATGCCGCGGGTGCGGCCCAAGGAAAGGAGGAGGGGAGGGATCGAGGGAAGGAAGGAAGAAAGGAAGGGAGGGAAGGCAGGATCAGTTGCAGCACAAATGCGTATCTTTCCCTGGGAATCCTTCTGCCAGTTCCCCCAGTATCCTGACCCCGCTTCAGCAGCAGCTCCCCTTCAATCCTCCATACCGGGTTTAAGTACCCCAGTCGCCCATCCCCACCCCACCCCTCCATCTAAAAACAATGACAACCAGAAAAACCGTCTTTCTCATATGACTCGTTTTTAAATCTCAGGGTCCTGGTGTCTCTCATCTGAATGCACACTTATTTTTTTATTCTCCAAATGAGCAAGTCCAGAAGTGGACGAAGCCCACCACTGTGCTGTGGGCTTGGGAGGAGTCACCTCGTGGCTCCCCCCGGCTGTGCAGCCTCTGTTACTGTGTCCTAAGACTGCAGAGCTGCCAGGCACGCTTAATTCACCATGAACTTGGCGTGAACTAGGATTCTTAAATCTCTTTTATATGTTTAGCTACAGAGCCGTATTTCTCTCCTGTGCTTGTAATAAATTATTTTAGCATGCTCGGGAATGGCCATGACTCAGAAGCAACTGAAGTTTGTGAATCCATTTGTCCCTCTCAGTGGCCCTAGATGGCGGCTGAGTTTTTCAGTGGGTTGGCTTTTTAAAATGATTGTCTCTTTTACCGTTCTGTGCCCTGACAGCTCTTGCTGTCATCTGTGTAGTTGCCTCTAGCCTTTTCATTTGCTGCTTCTCATCTCCTATAAGTTGGGAGGTCTGCGTCCAGGAATTTTAGACTGTTCAACCAGAACTTTTAGAACCTCAACCGAAATAGACGGCCTCTGTGTGTGGTGAGCCCTTCTTATGGGTCAAGGTTGTGAGCACAGGTTGGACGTGACCTCTCCTTCGCTGGCCAGAGCCACTTAATTTCCCTCCCGGTTTTCATATGTGTGGAGTTGCCCCTCCAGGACTTGCCTGCATAGCCTCGCCCTGCTCTTCATACAGTCACCCTTCCTTACCCTCTCCTCTCCCTTCGTGGCTAGAGTATCAGGACCTCAACTTAGAGATGGTCTAGACAATCAAGATCCAAACTAGGAGAAATTCAGAGTTCACACTGTGGCTCAGCAGGTTAAGAACCTAGTGTTGCCTCTGTGAGGATGCAGGTTCGATCCCTGGCCTCACTCATTGGGGTAAGGATCTGGCATTGCCACAAGCTGTGCCTAAGGTTGCAGATGCGGGATCCGGTGTTGCTGTGGCTGTGGTGTAGGCTGGCAGCTGCAGCTCTGATTCAACCCCTAGGTTGGAAATTTCCCTAAGCCGTGGGTGTGGCCATTAAAAAAAAAAAAAACACTGGGAAGAATGCAAACCCTCATGCCCACTGATTTCACAACCGTTGTGGAAGGGCTATTCATGCGTGGAAGAATTAACAGCCTTCTGAGGCTTGACATTTATTCCTCGTTTTTAGACCAGTGTCAATGCAGTGGATGTGACTGCATCGTTAGACCCCCTGAGCTCCCTGGGGTGCCTTTATCCCTTTCAGTTAAAAGGTGGAGGAGATGAGATTTGGGTTTGGAGACCGAGGTTCTCAGAGTGCCTTTTTCTTTCACTCACTACCATGTAGGTCAGTGGGTCCTGTGTCTAAAGTTAAAGTTGTCTATCCGTGCACTTGAGAGTATAATTCTAGAACTGGAGCTGTGGAGTGGAGCTCTTTGCTGTCTAGTACGCCTCTGTCAGTGGAATATAAGGGTTTTACACAGAGGTTATGTGTTCTATGGTTGCAGACTTACTTGTTTGACTTGTACATGTGTTTCTTCTTTTGATATTTTTAATAAAAGTAAGCCTGGTTGACCTCTCTTCCTGTCAGATTATAGAAGCCGAACTGCTCTAGAGGAAAGCCAGGTGCTGTTCCACACATTAGCAAAATAAAATTTTACAAGTTGGCCTGATTTTCCTTCCAACATCTTTCGAATCATCCAAACAGAAAAAAAGTTAAATTAGGAGTTCCCATTGTGGCTCAGTGGTTAGCGAACCCAACTAGCATCCATGAGGACATGGGTTCGATCCCCGGCCTCGCTCAGTGGGTTAAGGATCCGGCGTTGCCATGAGCTGTGGTGTAGGTTGCAGACACGGCTCGGATCTGGCATTGCTGTGACTGTGGTGTAGTCTAGCGGCTATAGCTCTGATTCGACCCTAGCCTGGAAACTTCCATATGTCTCAGGTGCGGCCCTCAAAAGACGAAAAAAAAAAGAGAGAGTGAATGCTAACAGTAAGAGGTGCAGTTCTTTGGAATATCACTAAAAAATTAAATGTAGCTGTCTCCTCTCATGAGCTTTGGGGTGAAGAGGGTGGTGTCAGACATTCGTTCTCCTTATCAGCTTTGTGACTTTGGGTAGTTACACGCTAATCTCCATGGGCTTCAGCTTGCAGAGCCGAAAAACAGAGTTGAGAATCGTGAAGACGGGGTGTGAAGGAGGAGAAACAAAGGCAGAGTGGGTGACAGGCAGTGGAAGGAGCACAGAAATGGCAGTCCTTCTCTTCCCACCCCTTGTCCCCAAGTCAGTCTTCAGACAGAACCAAGTCGCTCCTCACTAGTCATGGTTTCCACACAGTTGCCGTTGCTCTGGACAGTCCGGCTTCCCCGCGGTGCTCAGGATCGGCACATTCCTGCAGGTGCCGGACTGGCTGGTATGGCTAGGCCCCCGCCTTCTCTGTGCTGATGCAGTATTCTTGTCAGTGCAGCCGAGGTTGGACTGGCCTGTGGGACGTGAAAGCTTTGTCCCCCCCAGGCCTCACCCGACCAGGCTTATTTGGAAATGAAGCCAGAACCCTCCCGAGGAGGGCGGTGGCTAGTGGAAGTGAGGGTGCTGAGAACAATAAGGTCATGATGTTTTCATCAGGGACTGAACACAGTTGTGCACTCACTCCCCTTTTTTTCTGAGATAAGAAAGGAAAGAATGTTAAGAGCGTTTTATAGGTTTTCTCCAGCTGGCACCTAGAGGAAGAAAGGAAAGATAAAGAGAGTTGTCTATTGAAAACATTGGAATTTAGAGAAGCTTACTCTATTATAAAGGAAAAATCTGTCTCTGTCTCACATACACACACACAGCTTAAACTTTTCACATCTCTCTCCAGTTTGAATCAGGGTCTCTCAAGAGTGTAAAGAACCTGCGTTTGGGCCACTAGAGCAAGCTTTTAAATCAGTAACAGTAAGGAGCAGATGGGGCCACTGAAAGCCAGAGCCCCAGCTGCATAAGGCCCATCTTCTGGTGGCGGTGTACACAGCACAAGTCATATGATGCTTTCACTTAAGCCATCTGCCACCTGACAATCCCCCACCCCACCCCCAACTCTCATTCCATATACCTGTTGAAATCCTACTTCTAGGCTTAGCCCAAGTGCCCTTTCTCCAAATAAAAGAATGAAAAAGAAAAAAGAGAAAAAAAAACTTTCTATATCATCTCAGGTGGGAACCGCAGGGAACTCTTCTGTCTTGTGGTAAATTATTGGGCCTTCCGCTACGGCCCTTACCACAAGCTTCCTGTGTCTGAGGGTGTTCACTAAGCTCTCTGTTACCGAGACTGTCAGCTCTTGGTGGGCTGAACAAGCTAAGAGTTCGGCTGTGTGCCAGGTGTCGTGCTAGGAACTGGAAGTAGGTGAGTCCAGGTGCTGACCAGCATGTAAATACAAAATTCACCGAGATGTACATAGCACAGTGAAAGGAGGTATCAAGTGCTTATTTTCACTTGAGTGTCTCTATGTAGCTTTCTGAGGCCAATCCTTTTGATGTTGGAGAGTGTCTTTAGCAGTCTTTAACTTCCTAGCGTCTAACAGGTACCCAGTGCATACGGATTGAATGAATCACCTCCCACCTAGTTAGCGAAAACAATGTGTGTCCAGGTAAAACTGGGTCTGCCTTGCGTGCTCTGCTGGAAGAACAGACCGAAAGCTATGGAAGGCTAGGACACCTTTCATGGAAACCATCTGGTAAACGCTAACGGAACGAAGAGATTCTGTGCAGTGTGTAAGGCAGTTTCATCCTCTCTCTATGATAAAAACCTCCTGAAAAGCATCTCAGCTCCCCTTGTAGAGAAACTACACTGGCAGGGAAGGAGTAACCCTAGCGAGGAAGAGGCGCCCTGGCCGTTCCTAGGGAAACGCACGAGGGTGCTGCCCCGGAATCTCGGGGGCTGGTGGAGCGCGGGGAGGCTCTGCCCTGGAGCTGCACAGAGGCCTCTGGCTGGGCTGCTGGGGAAGGACAGAGGCCACTCATGAGCCGCAGCTGATGGGAGACGTCCCTGCATGGTGGCTGTTAGAAGCACGAGGCAGGACAGGGAATTGATGGTGGGGCTGCAGTTACAGGTAACGGGACTCACTCCTCCTTCAGCTTCTTTTCTTTTCCTTTTTTTTTTGTGGCCACACCCGGCCTATGGAAGTTCCCAAGCCAGGGATCGAGCCTGTGCCACAGCACTAACGCCATCCACTGCAGTAATAATGCCAGATCCTTAACCAGTGTTAACAAGAGAACTCCAAAGATCAGTTTATCTCCTTTTTTTCTTCTTAATTGAGATATAATTGATGTTCAGTATTACTTAATGTTCAGGTGTACAATATAGTGATCTACAATTTTAAGGGTTATGTTACATTTATAGTTATTACAATATTTGCTGTATTCCCTGTATTGTATAATAATATATCCTCATAGCTTATTTTACTTATTTTTATTTATTTTTTGCTTTTTATTTTTAATTTTTTTTATTTTTTTTGCCTTTTGTCATTTTATGGCCGCGGGTTTATGGCCGCACCCACGGCATGTGGAGGTTCCCAGGCTAGGGGTCTAATCGGAGCTGTGGCCACCGGCCTGCGCCGCAGCCACAGCAACGCAGGATCCGAGCCGCGTCTGCAACCTACACCACAGCTCACGGCAACGCCGGATCGTTAACCCACTGAG
>PVHT020004020.1:31220283-31246483 GCA_004024745.2 Catagonus wagneri
TTTTGCTTTTTAGAGCCACGCACGCCATGTGAACGTTCCCAGGCTAGGGGTCAAATCAGAGCTACAGCTGCTGGCCTACAGCACAGGTCATAGCAATGCCAGATCCTTAACCCACTGAGCAAGGCCTGGGATTGAACCCACATCCTCATGGATACTAGTCAGATTCGTTTGTGCTGTGCCACAACAAGAACTCCCATAGCTTATTTTATACATTATAGCTTGTACCTCTTATTCCACTACCACAGTATTGCCCGTCACCACTTCCGTGTCCCCACTGGTAACCACTAGTTTGTTCTCTTTATCTGTGAGTCTGTTTCTTTTTTGTTATATTCGCTGATGTGTTATATTTTTTAGATTATACATATAAGAGATAACTTGTAGTATTTGTGTTTCTTTGTCTGACTTATTCCACTTAGCATAATATCCTGCAAGTCCATCCATGTTGTTGCAAAGGGCAAAATTTCATTATTTTTTATGGCTGAGTAATATTCCATTGTGTATATGTACCACATTTTCTTTATCCATTCGTTTCTTGATGGACGCTTAGGTTGCTTTCATATCTGGGCTCTTGTAAATAGAACTCCTATAAATATTAGGGACATGTGTCTTTTGAACTAGTGTTCTTTTTACATATACAGCCAAGAGTGGAATTACTGGATCATATGGTAACTCTATATTTGGTTTTTTGAGAAACCTCAATACTATGGCTCCAACCAATTTACATTCCTATCAACAGTGTAGGAAGTTCCTTTTTCTGCACACCCTCTCCAGCATTTGTTATTTGTGGTTTGTTTGATGATAGCCATTCTGACAGGTGTGAGGTGATGACCCCCTTCTTGCTTTATTTGTTTTTTAATGCAGTTTTCCTTTTGGAACTGTGACTTTCACATGTGAAGGAAAGAACTGTCCAGGCCAATGATCTTCATATTAGTTTGAGGTTTGCCTCTTGTGAATACTGTAAGCCCAGCACCTCACATGCGTGACTCTATTCCCATTCCTTCATATGCACCCTCTCACTGGATAATCTCCAGGGGGCTAATTATCCTGTTCTGTAGCTGAGAAAACTGAGGCCCGAGAGTAAAGTCAGATTTGATGGCACTCTGCTAACAGCTGAGCACAGTCAGAATGTTGCTAAGGCCCACTCTGCGTCCTTTGTCATTGATAGTCCATATAGTCAGAAGTGAAAGGTATTTTTGCTGAATGCTATCAGTTTAGTCTTTTTTTTTTTTTTTTTTTGTCTTTTTTGCCTTTTCTAGGGCCACACTTGCGGCACATGGAGGTTCCCGGGCTAGGGGTCTAATCAGAGCTGTAGCCACCGGCCTACACCACAGTCAGAGCAGCGCAGGATCCAGGCCGCATCTGCAACCTACACCACAGCTCATGGCAACGCCGGATCCTTAACCCACTAAGCAAGGCCAGGGATCAAACCCTCAACCTCATGGTTCCTAGTCGGATTTGTTAACCACTGAACCATGATGGGAACTCCATATCAGTTTAGTCTTTGTATGTATGTATGTTTGTACGTTCTCTTTTAATTTCTTAAGTATTGATTTCAACTACTACAAGGAGCAGAACAGCCAAACTAAGTTTGTTGAGTCGCAGGAAACATGTATCTCACCAGAATCCATTTCTAAATTCTGATCAAGACATTTCAAGGCTGGACACGGTAGTCTGACAAAGAGTGCTGGTCTCCAGTTTGCCTGATAGGGTCTCGAGGAAGCCTGTGCACCTCCAGCCCTATTTTTTATCAGAAGAACCAGAAAAAGTGCTTTTTGGGAATCAAAGCTTTCCATCACAACCCATGTTTAGGAATTATCTAAATTTGGCAACTGTCTAAATTGTCTGTTTCTGGTGATTTAAAGTAAAGTTGTTCTTAATGGGTGTTATCAGTTCAAGTAGACATTTATTGGCCTCCATATTAAACATGGAGCTCAGAAGAACACATGTAGTTTTTTAGGGCACTGCTACATTAATGTAATTTAATCGATTTGGCAAGTCGGAGCTTTTGCTCTGAAAAATTGGAAGTGGCTTCTCAAGATCATTTTAGATTAAATTGTAAACAGGGTTAATGAGGACATGCAAAGTAGGGTGCTGAAGGGGCATGGGCAGGCCATAAAAGACTTTACATAATTAGAATTTTTTATCAGAAAAGTAGTTCTACTTGTGTAAAATTAGCAAGTCAGAAGAATAATAAAACCACAACTTCCTGAAATCCCACATCCAGATATATTTACCATTTGTTTTAATATTTTCTATTATATAGAGAAAAGAATTTTTTATGCTTTTTGAGATCCTAATGTATGTACAAGCGTGTAAATATATTTGGGTAAGAAAGGGTCACATTACTCACATAGAGAACAAACTTACGGTTATCAGGAGGGAATGGAGGGAAATAAATTAGAAATTTGGGATTAACAAAAACACGCTACTCTGTATAAAATAAACATCAAGGGCCTACTGTATATATGTTCAATAACTTTTAATAACTTTAATGGAAAAGCATGTGAAAAAGAAAATATATGTGAATCATTTTGCTATCCACCTGAAACTAACCCACCTTGTAAATGAACTATACTTCAATTTAAAAAATGATTTAAAAGAAAGGAGTCACACTATAGCGTAAGCATTTCTCATGTCTGTCTTAGGACCCTTTGCTAAGCAGCTGGTCGTGGGCTACCGCTTATCTAGAAGATGGAGGGGAAAGATCGCAGATGTAGAAGAATATTCTCCTGTCTCTTCAGTCTCTACTCACCTCTGTGGGCTGAGCAGGGTTGAAATAAAAGGGGTGAGGGGAGAGAGGAAGAAATCAGTAGTCCTGCCTCTGAGGGGGTAAAAAGTGAGTTTTGCAGGTGCATTCTTTCTGCAGTAGATTCCGTAAATCTGAGTCATACCATATTTATTATTCTTCCCTGGGTTTCTGAACTGAAAGCACTGTACTAAAAACTTGAAATGGCTAAGGTTATTAGACTGAAAGCACAAGAGGCAGGATGGAATTGAAAAGGAAATAGAAATAAGCCCAACAGACAGAAGGCATTAGGAATGGGAAAATGGCAAATTCAAAATCACATGCAAGATGAGCAGTGGAGTTGGGCCCATGGAATCCAAACCCTGGTGAAGATATGGTGTTTTGGGAGGACAGAGTGACAGGCTACATCTGTCCTAAAATTGAGGGAGGAGGATGTCAGGCCACTTTATTTATTCTCTATACAAGTCCTCCTTACAGGTGGAAATATCTAGTAAGTGATATGGACACACATATATACAGCATATGAAGCTTCTTTTTCAGGTAATTAAAGCTAGGATTTAGGTATGCATAACAGTCGCTTACAGGGGACATTCCCGAAGCCCTTGGCCAGGGACACTGTCTGACTGGGTGTGAAATGTGCTGAATCGTTTGGTACTCGCTGTACCCGGGGCAGCTGGGCGTGGAGGTGGACAGTAGTGGAGCTGAGATGTGGAGCTGGGGTCTGATCCTGGGTGTGCCTGTATCTAAGGCCCATGTGTCAGCACTGGCCGGCCTTGGGTCTGATGTGCCCCAATGTGCCCTACAAACAGGTGGTGTGCCCTTAACAAGTGCACACAGTTGCTAATGGGATTGTCAAATCTTACTGCAAAATCCAACTGAGTTCGGCTGCATCCTTTTGTCTTGTAGCTAACTTGCATATGATGAATTGGTAAATGAAAAGATGTGCTAACGATTCAAAAGAAGTCAATGGAAATCAAAGTAATTTGTCTTCGTTTAATAAAATCCTAGTATCTACTTTTTTTTAAAGGATCAAAAACACAACCACAGTGGCAACCGAAAGACCTCGAACCAGTTTGGGGAATCCTTTCCCCTGGATTCTCTCTGTAAGGAATGCCGAGTCAGTCTCGTAACAGAGCATTGCCCTGAAGTGGCTCTCATGTTACTAACAGCAGGTGTTCTTGCCTCTAACAGCCTTTGGGAAGATAAATGTACCCAGTGCTGGGCTGCAAATGGATTAAAGCAGTGTTGATCCTCATCTGTCAGAACAATTAACATGAGTTAAATACTTGCCCTACTTAAAGCAGATGGAGGGAGGGGCAGGGAGGCAGAGGGGCGGGCGCTGCTGGTCCTGTTCATAAGATTAAGGTTGCTCTCCGGGCAGCAGCGGAGAGCACTGGATTTATTTCCTGAACATTACATGGATTTAAAGGGATGTCAGTTACTGCTGAAAGCACAGGCTGTGTTTTTAAAGGGTCTCTGTAGGGTATTGCATGAGGCACTGAAGAGGCGTGGGGGTGGGGAATGGTGCATGAGATAGACAACGTTTTCAACAGTGAAGTATGACTGGTTGACCATGTTTTTCCTCCAGGCTTTTTTTTTTCTTTTCTTTTTCTTCTTTTCCCTTTTTAGGGCTGCACCTGCAGCACATGGAAGTTCCCCAGGCTAGGGGTCGAATCGGAGCTGCAGCTGCCAGCCTACGCCACAGCCACATCTGTGACCTACACCACAGCTCATGGCAACACCCGATCCTGAACCCACTGAGTGAAGCCAGGGATCAAACCTGAATCCTCGTAGATACTAGTCAGGTTTGTTACTGCTGAGCCACAATGGGAACTCCTTTCCTCCAGATTTTTAAGCTCCGCTGAAGTCAAGGCTTCACAGCAAGCTGACTTCTTAGAAGCTGTATAAATGTTAAGATTTAGGGTTAAAGTAAATGGAATATAGAGGTGGAAATGGACGTGTAATCCCTTGAGACTGCGGCTTTGTGTTGTCAGGGAGACTTGATGTCCCCTCTGCCTTCCATTAGAGCTGGATTAGTGCTACTAGGGTGGGAGGAAAAGAAAACAGCCCCTTCATTAAGAAGGTGACATCGAGGAGGATATTATTCCTTGACAGTGGAGGTGGAATGGGAAACTTGTTAAGGTTAGCACAAGAATGATGGAAGGTGACAGCTGTGTGAGAAATAATTACATGAACGCCGGATCACGTTTTAATTGTGGGAAGCCTGCTGAGGGAGGAATCAGGCTGTTGGGAGAAGTTGAACTATCCCCGCCAGGGCTGGACTCGGGGGCGTGGAGCTGGCATTACCGAGTGACCACTGGTCGTGGCAGAATGGGTTGAGCTTCCATTCGACCTTCAGATACGCTCCCCAGAATGCTGCTCAAAACATTCTGTCCCCTTGTTTGCCCTTCCTCTTCTTGCCTTCTAGTCCCCTAGGTGTTAGAAAAAGATCAGAAGCCTCTGCTGTGTGTCCTGGCTTTGGTGTTTAAATGGGTTACCTACCCCTTGCTGGAAAAGCTGCTGTGCTGGGATGTCAGAATGGTCCACTCACCAGTGGGATGGCCTGCGTCTGGGCAGAAACAGCTAAAGAGGAGAGTCTCGATAACTGAGAACCAAGCGTAACTCTACAATTGCCTGTCGCTTGTCTTTCAGGAACGTCTCAGTTCCTGCTTATCCCCATCCCTTTCAGCCGTGTCTCTTCCATTCTCCTGGCTTCTCCATCACCACTCACAGCTTCCTTTCTTGCTCATTCCTCTACCAGGCATGGGTTTTGATCCACAAGCTTTCTTCTGTAATTACACTCGACATCGCTTGGAATGTTGTGTGGACGGTGTCACAAGCATGCATTCTTTGCAGGTTCCCTCTGGTAATGAAGTAATCCTCTAAAATGAGGGGGGGGAAATTAATTATGTCCTAATTAGAAAAAAAATTTATATATTTGTTTTCTGTATTTGTTACGGTACGATTTAAATTAGTAAAGATTAGAACCTACCTAAACGTGATTAAGAAAATTGTAATGTGCTTACTTGATGGCATTTGTTCTGTCATTAAAATTATGAATATCAAGACTGTATACCCACTTGATAAAAACTATACAGAATAAGAATAAATTAGCAAGATATGTATGCTATGATTACAGCTATTGAATGAAAAACACAAACGTATGGATTAAAAAAAATGGAAAGGCCAGAGTTCCCCGTGTGGTGCAGCGGAAACAAATCTGGCTAGTATCCATGAAGATATGGATTCAATCCCTGGCCTTGCTCAGTGGGTTGGAGATCCGGCATTGCTGTGAGCTGTGGTGTAGGTCACAGACTTGGCTCGGATCCTGTGTGGCTGTGGTGTAGGCCAGTGGTTACAGCTCCAATTAGACCTCTAGCTTGGGAACTTCCATATGCCAAGGGTGGGCCCCTAAAAAGCAAAAAAAAAAAAAAAAATGGAAAAGGGAAAGGCCAGGGAGAAATGTAATAGCTATTACAATTGTGACTTTTTAAATATAATTTCTTTATGTAAGGTAAAACCAGGTTTTAAAAGTAAGATTCACTTAATGATGACATTGTTTGTACTCACAAGCAGACCTACATAATTGAATTGAGCACCCCCTTTTGTCTTAGGTTGTACAGCAGAGGGTCATCGGGTGACCCTCCAGCTCTAGGTTTTTTCCATCCTTCAGCATCTCAGAGGTTTTACGGTTTCCTAACCACTGGTGAAAGTCCACTTTGTGTGACTGTGCAAATCAGCAATGACCTCCAGTGCCTGGCTTGGCTTTTCCATCGTTCCCACTGCTCTACGCTTGGAACTGATCCATGTTAATCTTTAACACATATGTGTTCAGCGTTTGCTTTCATTCAGGCACCGTGGTGGGTGTTGTCAGCCAGTCAGACACAAGCCCACTCCCCAAGGAACTGACTGACCTCATGGAGGAGACCAAAGCTGGGGAGCCAGCCATTGAGCGTTGTGATAGATGCTGTGATCTGAGTGAGGAAACACGGGGGGCTGTGCCCACCAAGGTCTAATAAGTCTTTCCAGAGGGTACCTGAGTGCAGAGTGGAGTTCAGTGGCAAGGGGCAGGGTGGGGCAGGAGGTCGTTTGACTTACCTGGGGAACTGCAGCTTGTTCTGAATGGCCAGAGAAGATGGCTTGGGCAGAAAGCGGATATGAGGCCACATTGAGAAATTTGGACTCTCCCTGAAGGCAAAGAGCAGCTGCTGAAGGGTGGTGGTTATTTGCATTTAGTTTTTAGCAAGAGAAGTGATACACTCAGTCTTGTATTTTGAGTGTGGGCTTCGGGTTTAGGGGAACAGTTTGGAGAGAAAGCAGGAGAACCAGTGTCAGCACTGTTGCCGCAATCCAGGTGGGCAGGTGTATCCTGAGCTAGAATGATGCCGTCAGGCGTGGGGAGGAGTGAACAGTCTTCAGAAAGATGCGTGAGGTACGATCAACAGAAATGGGCGGTAAGAGAGAAGAGTAGGGAGGAAGGATTCAAAAAAGATGCCTGAGCCTCTGGCATGTGGAACCTGACTCTCGGCACTTATTTGTTCATTTAGTTGAAGGGCAGGAGTTCCCTGGTGGCATAGCAGGATAAGGATCTGGCATTGTCATTGCTGTGGCTTGGGTCTCTGCCATGGTGCAGGTTTGATCCCTGGCCCGGGAACTTCCACATGCCGTGGGCACAGCCAAAAAACAAAAAAGAAGGGCAGCATGGTGGATGCGTGTAGCGGGTTGGCTTGTAAGGAAAGAAGGCAGGTTGAGTTTAGAATACGGTGGATTACATCCCTCTGGGTACAAAGATCTGGTAGGCAGCTGGTCATGTGGGAGCTGCCACCCATGGCTCTCAGATGTGTGGTCATTGCTTTACCTCTGAGTGACACACATGTTAGAGTTTCGGTAATACAGGTCATTTACCCTGCAAGTTCTGCTGGCAGCAGTGTCTCAGGATTTCCTAGTGCTAATAGCCCAGCTGAAGAAGTAACATTTCGGATTTGAGTGTTTACTGTTGTTGCTGTCAGGACAGTTCCTTTCTGTTTGGCAGCTTCTGGTGCTGGGCTGTGAATGCAGTCCTAGCCAGATCTCTGCATTATTATAACTTTGTTGCTGTGATCTTCCTTATTTTTGTGCAGCATTTGAATGTATAAAAGAAGGGGATTTGGGAATGTTTTTCTCAGGGAGAAGTCCAGTGGCAAAGCCTCTTACCCATTATAACACACACGTTGTTGAGAGGTAGAGGAAATAGAAATTATCTCTTGAATTGTCTAATAGATACTTGAACTTGACTTCTTTTTTTTTCCCCGTGGCAAAATCAGCTCCTTGAAAATCAGCACAGAACCCGGCCATATAGACTAGAGAGAAAGTGTTTTGCTCCTGCAGGGATGCGGCCAGAAAAAAAAGGGGGGAGTAGTATTTAATGCAGTGGTTTTTAAGCTTTTTCTTTTTCTTTCTTTCCTTTTTTTTTTTGTCTTTTAGGCCCATACCCGCAGCATATGGATGTTCCCAGACTAGGGGTCAAATTGCAGCTGTAGCTGCCAGCCTACACCAGAGCCACAGCAATGCGGGATCCAAGCTGCATCTGCGACCTACACCACAGCTCATGGCAACGCCGGATCCTTAACCCACTGAGCGAGGCCAGGGATTGAACCTGTGTCCTCATGGATGCCAGTCAGGTTTGTTAACCATTGAGCCATGATGGGAACTCTGCTTTTTTTTTTTTTTTTTTTTCCTTACCTAGACTCTTGCTGATCACAACACACTAAGTTTATTGCTAGAGTCATTCAAGGGTCATGACCCACAGGTTGAAAACATTCGTGAAAAGTACTCTAGGGATGATTGACTGGGAACCATTATATCTCTTCCTTAAAGTTGACTCTTTGAGTGTATTACAAGGAATATCACCTGGTTGACCTCTAATTTCTCCCCTGGGCGACTCCACAGCAAATTTGCCATCTCATGCACATCTCATACTTCCTCATAAACATTTTCCCAAGCAAGTCAAACAGGCTTTCCAAAATCAGATAAATTGACTTAAAATACAGCTGTAGCATCATCTCTGTGTACCTGTCCCTGTTTCCCCTCCAACTTGAGTGGCTAATCAAACACTAACTATACAGCCATCTGATTTGCATTTTCCCTGTCAAATGTGCCACTCTATGAATAGCTAAATTAACTTAGTCTTCCTGGAACATGCCCAAATGTTGAGAGCCATTTAGGACCTTTCAAAAGCATTTGGTTTACTCGCTCTGTCTTGCGATAAGCCGAATAAATAAGTCCCTGAAATCAAAGGAAAACTAATTGTAGTACCTCTTCCAGCTCTTTTGAGTCATCAAAGCTTGACTATCTCAAGTGCGTACTAATGGGGTTCATTATTTTGTTTGTTCTGTGTTTGATAATTCTGAGATAATTTTACATTTGCATTGTTAATACCCATTTTCAAAATTTGTTGACATGTCTGTTTAGTTTTGAGAATAATCACTTAACTAGCTTTTCCTTTCAAGGCTCAAAAGCAATGCATGCCCATTGTAACAAGTCAAATGACAAAGATGTATGCAGTCATCCTTTGGTATCCCGAGGAGATCAGTTGGAGGATGCCTGTAGAAACCAAAATCTGAGGCAGCTCAACTTCCTTACATAAAATAACGTCGTAGAGCGGGCCCTTGGCATCTGTGGGTTCTTTATCCGCCAGTACAGAGGGCTGACTGTGCCATGCAAAAGCGACCTCAGCCCCTTTTTCTTCATATATTTCCATCTCCCTCTTTAACTCATGTTACCAGCTTGGTGTTTATTCTTCAGTACCCATCTGTGCTCGCATACAATACACAATACTTGTGTATGCGGTGAACATTTTTATAAAAATTGATCGGACTCTATTTGTGTGTGTATGTGTATGTATAGAGACACACACACGCGTATATATACACACACATCCTAATCTTTTTTAAAAAACTTCACAATATATCATAGTTTTCTAAAATCCCCAATAGATCTTTCTTTTTCACAGCCACAAAATGTGGACATGGCACAGTTTATTCATTTGTCCCCCTATAGAAGCACTTATGTATCTCAGTTGTTTAGTTTTTGTCGTTATTAATAGTGCTATAATCTTTGTAAATATATCTGAAAACTAGCAAATTGTTAGACTGAAAGAGGTGCTCCGTAGATGTCATAAATAGTGCGGGTAAGCCTTACCAGTAATCGCGGTGCAATTCGTCATTGCTTCCACCCTCTACCAGCTGATTGATTTTTATTAGTTGAGTCTCTTCAGCAAGGTGTTGGGAAGAAGACGGGTCAGGAGCACTAATCTGGACCATCTTTTTGAGCCAAGATGCTTCACTCCCTACCTACCCATGTCCTAGGCCATCAATCTTTTTTTTTTTTTTTGGTGTTTTTAGGGCTGCAACCGTGGCACATGGGCCCAGACCAGGGGTGGGATCAGAGCTGCAGCTGCCAGCCTACACCACAGCCACAGCAACGCGGGATCTGGGCCAAGTCTGTGACCTACACCACAGCTCGCGGCAACATCAGATCCTTAACCCACTGAGCAAGGCCAGGGATCGAACCCGTGTCCTCATGCATACTAGTTGGGTTTGTTAACCACTGAGCCATGACGGGAACTCTGCCATCGCTCTTTAAATGTCCAAAATCTCTCTTCTTTTGGGGCCTGAGACTTTTAAAAAGCACTCTGCTGATTTCTCTTCCTCCATGGCAATGACAGAAAAAGAACCTTACTCTAGTAAAGTTTCTGCAGTTCTCAAGCATGAATTCCTAATCTGTTGATTTTAGGTGATCTTTATCTCAGTGTCACCCTCCTCTTTCTTTTGCCCTTTGTGCTGACACTGCAGTCATTTAGGAAGGTCTCCATCTTTGGGTTGGTTGTGCCTTTGGCCAGCCTTGGGAACAATGGCTTATAAATCCCTTGTAGGCCTTTGTTCAGTTTGTACATACCTGGTGTGTTCACTGTTATGCTGCCCTTTTAGCTGTTTGGGGATAGAGATACTAAATAAGATGCTTAAGACAAAAAAGCAGTTCTAGATGACTTTGATTTCATTCATTCATTGTATGTATGTTTGCACTGTTCCAGGTATTAGGAATGGAATATAATGAGCAAAGTAGACGTCGTGTTTGTCCTCAAAGAATTTGTATCTAGGTTAAGGAGAGCCACTAAAATAAAAATTTACATCTGAGAAATGGACTGTCAAAGTTACTATATGGAATTCAGTTTTATATATAACTATACTAATTCAGGGGAGAGTGAAAGTTTAATGTTGTTCTGATCCAAAGCCCTATGAGTTTTTAAATCTTCATAGTAATTTTGTCTTGAAGAATAAACAAATAGCTAAAATATTTGAGAAACAAAGGGGATATTTTACATTAATGCAACATTAAACTGTAATACTGTAATTTAAAATAATATGTAAAGGATTTAGCTATACCGTAATGGCTGCAATAAGAACATTAGAAAAGGCTTAATTATTCTGTAGTGCTGAAACAAATATAAATATAAACAACCAAGTTAGATTTGTAATTTATGAATCCAATGAAATTCCATATGGAATAAAGTCTTTTTTAATGACTGACCATATTTTTTAAAAATTGGAATGCAGGAAATGTAGCTAATTGATCAGAGTGGAGAAGGACTTTCTAAGCAAAAAATAGAGGGAAAATCTGTAAGGGAAAAGATTTATGGAGACAACATAAAAATTTAAACCATACAGATGTCAAAAATGGTATATAAATTAAAAGAGCAAAACCTTCTGTTGGCAGCACCTAACCCTTTTTATTCAGACAAAGTTACTTGTGACGGGGAAGATACATACACGCAAGGTAAAGATTTCTCAGCTCTAAAGCTGTAAGAAGTAGGTAGCCACGTTTAGTGTGAAACAGAAATGAAGCCTATTCTGCATCCAGATGAATTGCCAAAGCTAAATATCTGTAATAACCCCAAAAACTGACGTAGGCTGTTTAGTAACTTTAAAGAGGTGATTTGACACCTAAAGATGCTTACTTGTGTAGTTCTGTGGTCACGTGGACAGAAGCTCTCTCTCTCTCTCTCTCTTTTTTTTTTTTTTTTTGGTCTCTTTAGGGCCACACCTGTGGCACATGGAACTTTCCAGGCTAGGGGTTGAATCAGAGCTGTAGCTGCCTGACTACACCACAGCCACAGCAACAATGCAGGATCTGAGCCGTGTCCGCGACCTACACCACAGTTCATGGCAATGCCAGATCCTTAACCCACTGAGCGAGGTCAGGGATCGAACCTGCGTCCTCATGGTTACTGTTCGGGTTCGTTAACCATTGTGCCACAATTGTAACTCCCAGTCTCATTTTTAAGTGGGATTTGGTCATCAGTATGAAGTCAGGTACCTGGATTGTTTGAGCTGAATTATATTCACTTGGTCTGTGCCATCCCCTGGTATGTCTGTCTCTCGTCTTCTGTAGTGGAGGAAACTATCCTATGCGTTCTCACACAGAATGCTTTCCTTGAGTAGTAAGTCTCTTCTTTCCCAGGGCCACCACAGTCCCTGAAGTCAGTCAACCACAGTTGGGTAGCTTTCCATTATACTTTTTCTAGGTCAGCAAGTTCAGCTGTTGGTAGGTGGATCATGGGGACAGGAAAAGGAGAGCCTTGCTTGGCAGGGGGCGTCCTACAACAGTGTCAGTCACTGAGGAGTTCCAGGACTCCCTGATTGACAGGCAGGTATCTCTGAAACTTTCTGTGCCTTGAAACTTCCCAGTTTCTGGAGAATTCCTTTGCCATAGCTCCTTCCTTTCTTGGAGGCTGCCCAGTAACCACTGTGAAATGATAGGAGGTGCAGAGCCACCAATTACATTTTTGGGGTTGAGGGGGTTTCCACTCTCTGCTTGTCTGTGCATTTTTGCCCTTGTCAGCTAATTGCCAGACAGAAGCTTAATATGTTTTAGTGCAGAAATACAGGCTGCTCTGTACCAAAGTGATGAAACAGCTCTGTTTTCTGTGCTTCCTCCTTTAATCTTTAGAGTCAAGAAAACCGCTCCCTTCTGGTGGGAACTGATCTTGTACCATGAGGTGCTTGTGCTTTGCAGGATTTGGCTCAGAACTTCCTCGTGGATATACTCTTTTGTAATTCCATGTTTTTTATGTGCTGCAGGAAGACATATGAGTGGACTTCTAGGAACTGACTTGCTGTGATTTGATAAGGTCATGGTCAAAGGCGCCTACAAAAGAGAAATGGTTCTCAAGAATGCTTAGCATATCTGAAACCAGAGCTTTAGGAACACTCAAACCCAGCATTTCAGTGAAGTCTCAGTTCAGGATGAAAAACAAAAAATACCCATCCTGGAGTCCCCGTTGTGGCTCAGCAGAAACAAATCTGACTAGCATCCATGAGGATGTAGGTTTGATCTCTGGCTCTGCTGAGTGGGTTAAGGATCTCCAGCGTTGCCATGAGCTGTGGTGTAGGTTGGAGACATGGCTTGGGTCTGACGTTGCTGTGGCTGTGGTGTAGGCCAGAGGCTATGCTCCAGTTCAACCGCTAGCCTGGGAACCTCCATATGCCCTGAGTGTGGCCCTAAAAAGACAACACACAAACAGAAAAAGCCCATCCTTTACTTAGGAGACTTCTTTTAGTGTAATGACTTTGGAAGGGATTTAGCAGTATCTGAATCCTGACCCTCAAATTTCAAGTCTCATTCTTAATGATCAGTGCTCCTTAAAGCTCCTTTGTGGGGGCAGAATATATCAGAGGTGGCTTGCTTCTGCTCTAACTACTGAATCTGTTAGCAGAGAGGCTGTAGATGTTATTAAAGTGTGTTAGAGATGAATTTTAAGGACCCAAGTAAGGAGACTTACGTACAAAGGTCAGTAAGTACTATTTGAAACTGTGTCATGTATTATAACTAACATTTTCATAGTGCTTATAACATACAACTCTTAGATAAACATTGTCCCTCTCTCAGCATCCTTGCAAAGTGGGTAGGATAGATACTAGCTTCCACAGAACAGATAAGGATACAGAATTGGGGGCGGGTAGACAGAGGTTTGGTCCTGAGGTACTTAAGTTGCAGGCATCTGTGTGCATGGGTGCACACACACACAGACACAGACACAAGGCACCATTCATGCCGTTGTGGTTTATCAGAAGTTTTCAGAAATACAGCTTCCTGCTTGAGAGGTGGGGAGATGGTATTTTGCCCAATTCTACAAGAGAAGGATGTTTCTACCATGGCGTAGGAATAGAGTCTATTGAAGAAAAAGATAAAATAATCCTACAACTCCATATGTCCTTGTTTAAATGAAGCGGTTACTGTAAAAAAAAAAACAAGAAAAAAATTAGACACCATTAATTAGTCCTTCCCATTAAGAGCAGAACTTCTAAAGAACTTGTCCTTTCAAAAAAAAAAAAATTGTGCATCTTATTAAAAATCCGAAGGATTTTGCATTGGGGTTGAGGTTTGTAAGGTACATCCCTCTAATTCTATTATAGTAGCCATGGCCATGGTGTCATGTACTTGGCATCCCCAGAAGAAAGTACTTTATTTAACCACAGTGCAGTTGGGCAATGCGTAAACACTGGGGCAGAACAGAAACATATCATTTATGCACATCTCCTAGTCAGTGCGCTTTGCTGGCTGTCTCTGAATTGCCTCTTGCTGCCTGAATAGCTACTGTTAAAGAAGGGAGGCATTTGGTTTTCCAGACAGCCCTCTGATTGTTCCCGGCATTCACACAGGAGTGCCTGGCTGCCAAGCTCTCTGTTTTTCTCCCAGGCCATCCCCCAGTAGTTCAAAAGGTGACCTGTAAGGAAGAGGGAAGAGGGCCAGTCGATGCATTTTAAGAAACCTGCCCATGGAGTTTCCATTGTGGCTCAACCCGACTAGAGTCCATGAGGATCCTCACAGAGGCCAGGGATCCATGAGGATGCAGGTTCAATCCCTGGCCTCACTCAGTGGGTTAAGGATCTGGCATTGCTCTGAGCTATGGTGTAGGACAGCACACCTCGGATCCCGTGTTGCTGTGGTGTAGGCTGGCAGCTGCAGCTCCAATTTGACCCCTAGCCTGGAACTTCCATATGCCCTGGGTGTAGCTCTCAAAAGACAAAAAAGGGCGGCGGGGGGAGAAAGGAAGGAAGGAGAGAAAGGAAGGTCCTCCCTTGTGTCTCCTGTAGCCAGAATATAACCCACAAGGAGTTTCTGAACTTGCACGTTGTTAACCCCCTTAGCTCTGCACCGGAGCAGTTTGACCAGGTCTGAGTGAGAGAGCTCTTTGAGCACGACCTTGACCTTCTCTTCGCTCCACAACTCAACTCTACCCATGTAGTTATCTGAGCGTGTATGGTCCTCCTCGGAATGCTGGCTGGGAGGACGGCATGACAGGAGGTGATGCAAAATGAAGGCTTTGTCACATATAAGGTGCAGGAATCGTCCTGCAAAAAAAGTCTTTCAAGGGGCCTTTTTTTTTATAAAAAAAAAAGGAGATATAATGGCCATACAACGGTATATTAGTTTCAGGTGTACAGTATAATGTATCAGTATTTGTGTATATTACAAAGTGATCACCATATGAGTCTAATTAACATCCACCACCACACTGGCAGAATTTTTTTTTCTTGTGATGTTTTACGGTCTCTCTTAGCAATATTCACATATGCAATACAGTATTGTTCGCTACACAGATGCTGTGCATAAATCCTTGGGACTTATTTGTTTTATAACTGGAAGTTTGTACCTTTGACCTCCTTCACCCATTTTACCACCCCCTCCCACCTCTGGCAACCACCAATTTATTCTTCAAATCTATGAGTTTGTTTTTTTCCCCCCCGAAGGGCCCATGTTTTTAAACCTATCGTGTTAATTCCTATAGTTATTTTTTCCATGTTTTCCTTTCTCCTCCTTCCTCTTTTTTTTTTTTTTTAAATCTTTTATTTTAGGGCCGCACCTGTGGCATATGGACGTTCCCAGGCTAGGGGTCAAATCAGAGCTGTAGCTGCCAGCCTACACCACAGCCACAGCAACGCAAGATCCGAGCCTCATCTGTGACCTACACCGCAGCTCACGGCAACGCCAGATCCTTAACCCACTGAGCGAGGCCAGGGATCGAACCTTCATCCTCGTGGATGCTAGTCAGATTTGTTTCTGCTGAGCCACAAGAACTCCCTTTTCTCCTTCTGAGTTTCTTGGCTGTCTTCAGAATTAGTGGCTACCTCCATGTGTAAAATGGCACATCCGTTTTACTTCCCCTGCCCTTTGGATTGAATTCTTG
The DNA here is from genome assembly GCA_004024745.2 of Catagonus wagneri. Lineage (NCBI taxonomy): Eukaryota > Metazoa > Chordata > Mammalia > Artiodactyla > Tayassuidae > Catagonus > Catagonus wagneri. Next base: position 31,236,258 of record PVHT020004020.1, read on the forward strand.
CCCTTTTCCCTTCTTACCCACAGAACCACAAGGGCGATGCAAATTAGTGTCTCCTCTTCCCCCCCCACACGGTAGAGGGCTGTGGACTGTGGCAGTTGCGGAATTTCTATACAGGAGGGTCTTTGGATGCTCTGGTGCAAGGGACTGGGTGTGGGTAAGGGGGGCAGTGAGCTTGTCTTAAAGCTTGGTTTTCATAGCCAGCAGAATCTTTGCACAACTGTAAGGACCGTAAATCTTTACATGACTGTTTCTGTTGGATGTTTGCAGAAGAGCTGTGGATACCGTGGGGGCTAAAGCCTGCCTCAGCTAGGCAAGCCCCAGTTCAGCAATCTCTGCAATACTGACTTTAAGGCAGTGTGCGGTGTTAGCCTTGCCAAATCTTTGCCCCCACCCTGCCTGCCCCTCCCCACCTCCAATCTGTGTTCTGCCTTTTCCCTTAACTCCCAAGCCCACTCGCCAGGAAGGCTTAATTTAAAAAAACCATACACACATCAGAAAAGCTGTGGCCTGCGCCCACTCTTCAGACTCAGAGGTTCTGAATTCCATTAACCACAAGAATTTTGTGCATATGATATATTCTGGAATTTGAACTCAACATAGGCAAGGTCTGCTTTCTGTTACCGTCTTTCACAGTATAGATTGATCATTCCATGTGCTCCACTAATGCATTTCTTTGAAAATCGTTTAACTTGTGGGGAATAACCAATTTCTTTAAAGTTATTTTTTTAAGTACATGGATAACTTCGTTTTTGTCTATAAAATGCAATGGGAGAAAGAAATGCAATTACACTTTTTTTAGAAGGGTCTAAAGAAACAGATTATGTAAAAAAGTTGTCTCTGAGTGCATATGAAGCTACTCTTAACATCTGGCATTTATTAGGGGGAAAAAAAGGAGCACATTTTCAGCCAAATTCTGACACTCTGCTGTTGAGTTATCAGTTCCTTATGGCTTGCTAGTTGCCATGTTGATGTGAGCATGTACAGTGCAGAAGTGCAGAAGCTCCGTGTGGGCTTGCCGTGGCGTGCCCATGGCTTAATGCTGCACTAGGCAGGTGGAGTGATTGAAGAAAAGTCAAGGTAACCCTGCTTTTTAAGGATACTCTTAGGCTCTGTGCTTCCCCAGGAAATGCTTTGATGGGTTGTCAGTTTTTCTTTGCGAACATAAATCTGTTGCCCCAAAGAATGCAATATCTGATGCGGTGGGGTAGTTGGGGTTTTTTTGTTTTGTTTTGTTTTGGCCACACCTGTGGGATAAGGCAGTAGTTCCTGGGCCAGGGTGCAGCCTGCGCCACAGTAGTGACAACACCAGATCTTTAACCTTCTGAGTGACAAGAGAACTCCTGGGGTAAATTATTAATATGTAAAATCTTGAGATAGCAGGCAATTTTTGAATAATTATTTTCTTTTAACATGCCAATTGAAAGGCCAAGTTGATAGCTGAGGTTAGGTTTCTCTGCCCTAGGAAAGATTGCTTTAAAAGGCTAGGGAGTTCTCACCGTGGCTCAGCACAGGCACATCTGACTAGTATCCATGAGGACGCAGGTTCGATCCCTGGCCTCACTTGGTGGGTTAAGGATCCGGTGCTGCTGTGAGCCGTGGTGTAGGTCACAGATGCGGTTTGGATCTGATGTTGCTGTGGCTGTAGTGTCGCCTGGCAGCTACAGCTCTGATTCGACCCCTAGTCTGGGAACCTCCATATGCCTCGGGTGTGGCCCTAAAAAGAAAAAAAAAAAAAAGGAAAGTCTAAAGGGAGCTGGCATCTCTTCCATTGCAAATTTAAGGTAGTTGTTCATTTTGCCTCTTTTTTCACTCTTGCTCGTTGTTTGGGGAAAGTTGGAGCTGTTTTCTTTTACTCCTTTATTTAATCACCTTTAAATAAAGAGATTGATAGTGCAGTCATTTTCCGAGTGGCCCTGGCCTTGCGGGTGTGTAAATGCCACAGCTCGGGGGCCACAGTGCAGCAGGGAATGAAATGCCCTGATCCTGGGCTTCTGTAAATGTTCCTCTGTTAACCAGGGCACAACTGCCAGGGTTTTAAAACGCCAAGAAAACAGGGCCCAAAGCTTGCTCTGAGGTGGCCTAGCCTCCCTAGACATGACCTCTGTTCTTCTTTGCCACATGAAAAGAAATGTCCTCCATAATCACTCCGCATTGACTCACCTTTTTCACCCGGCACATCTGTTGGTGTGAAGTGAGAGCATCATCAGACTGGAATGAATTTCGAAAGGCTGTAGGCAAAACTCGCGGGCGGGACTGTACCCACATTAGCCCAGAGAGAGGAGACACGCCCTTGCCTGGAAAGGTTTTCTGGGAGAGAAATTCCATAGCCGTGGCTGCACCTTCTGAGACAGAACAAGCTCCAGTGTCGAGTCGAGGCTGAAAGCAAACCCGAATCCTCGAGCTGAAATGTAAACTCGTTATCTCAGGCTGTGTACGGTGGTGCCTGCCCTCCGGGTAAGAGCTCATCGTTTACCTGTCCACTCGCGTTACTTTGCCTTCATCCTTCTTGCCCTGAAGTCAAGAAAAATCCCACATCACCTTTGTGATATTTTTGGGGGAGCCCAAAGCTAAGCTCAGTGTTTTTTAAATAAATGAAGTCCTGGATGGAGACCGATAGGAAGACTGTCCCACGGAGCCTTTGGCTCTGTCATCCTGTTTTATCACTCAGAATGCTGTTTGCACTTAAAGTGTGACATCCCCCACACTGTTTCGTAATTAGCATCAGAAACCTGACAACAGGGCCAACAAGCAGGGCAGCTCACTCAGGCCTCTTAGGACAATGCATCTGAATATCAGGCCGAAGCTGGCTCCCCACTTGTTTTTTGTTTTTGTTTTTGTTTTTTTGTCTTTTAGGCCCACACCCGCAGCATATGGAGGTTCCCAGGCTAGGGGTCGAGGTCGAATCAGAGCTATAGCTGCTGGCCTACACCACAGCCATAGCAACACCAGATTCAAGCCGTGTCTGTGACCTACACCATAGGTCATGACAACACGGATCCTTAACCCACTGAGCAAGGCCGGGAATCGAACCTGCAGCTTCATGGCTACTTGTCAGGTTCGTTTCTGCTGAGCCACAACGGGAACTCCATTTTTTTCTAGCTCTGTGTTTAATCCTGTGCCTCGTGATGGACAGTATCAACTTCTCTAGCATGTAAGCTTCGCTTTATAGTTGGAGTACATTTTGGTTTTTGCATTGTTGAAACCACAATATTTCTAGTCCCTGGCAGATTGAAGCTTTCCTTTGATACTTTAATCTAGGTTGTCAATGTTCCATTCTTAAGCAGCCTGGAATCTTTAGTATTTTTTCTGCTCACTGCCTTTCTGCTTATGGAAAACAAATTGAGGCAGCGTTAGGGAATTTTCTGTTTGCATTCTAATGCTATGTCTACAAGGAGGTAAGGGGAAGTGCATGTTGGGGAGCTGGTAGGCATGGCAAGAAATTCAAGGATTATATGTCACTTCTTTTGCTGTGGAGTGTTTGATCTGATGAGTAAGTTCAGACTTCGTGAACTTGGGAAGATACGCAGCTCCTCCCATACAAGCACCAGAGGAGTTTCGTCTGCAAGTCAACGTTTCTGGGGGGAAGAGAGCAATGCCATATCCAAAATGTGTGACGGAAGGACATCTCGCTTCTTGCAGGCTGCAGGCTATTTGGTTACCCCCAAAGCTTCCCACTTCCCTGAGCATCCATCTTGTCTGTCTCTGCCTCCATCCCTCAGCAAGGTCAAGACCATGTTTGGGGTTTGCTGGGGACTGTGCGCTGGAGGCTGGAAGATGGTCCCTCCCCACTGGGGGCTTCTTCCATTTAGAGAAAGGCAGACACCACTGATGGTTTCTGTTTCTTCAGCTATCCAGCGTGGCCTCCTCGTCATCCTTTCTGCTGCTTCCCTGCTGAGGCCGTGCCATAAGCCCAGGACAGCCAAGGGCCAGGAGCGCAGCTCTGTAGGAGACCTCTCCTTGTCCTGATCTTCCCCGCCCACAGGCACTGCGTCCTGCCAACACCCTCTGCTGTATTTATTCATTTCAGAGTTAGCCTGTGAAGTGGAGGAGGCAGGAAAGGGGAATAAATCAATTTATAAGGGACAAAATTGTCCAGGCATGGGTGAAAAGTGTGTTCTCTCTAGGTGTAGTGGGGCAAGGAGGCTTTGTTTATTCAGAAGTGCTGAGCTGTTCAGACCTTTAGAATCCGTATTGTGTTGTGGTTTCTAGGGTCCAAGTGGGAGGGTCCGGTGCCTTTGAGGGACAAGCAGCTCTGTACACGAAAGGAGCCGGAATGCTGTCAAGCTGGTCTCAAACCACAGTGTTTTGTTCTAGTCTGTGGCTCACCTGCACCTGCCGTTCTGACCTCTTTGGGATCGGGCAGGGGGCGCTGGCCAGGCGGGTGCTGGTGGTTGGGTGGGAGACACCCCCACCTGGGTGGATTAGTGGCTCACCTGCCCGTCCCCTGCCTTGTGTGTCCTTCCGCCCGAGCCAGCGAAGCAAGGACAGGGGATCTCGCGGCAACTCCCTGCTGGTACCAGCGGTGTTTCCGGTTTGTGCAGCAGTCCTCTCAGCCATCTGGCACTGAGCGCCACTGCACACCCTCTGAGTCCACAGTCCTGGCTGCTCAGATTCTCTCCGCAGACACATCAGATCACGTGATCTAAAACATTTGTCCCCGGATGCCCATGGTGAACAAGATGAGATAACGGTAAAGAGGATGGTCAGCTGGGGAGGGTGTAGGTTTCAGTACTAGAAAAACTGTGCCTCAGTTTCCGTATCTATAGATGGGGTAATAATTGCTCCCATCTTGTTGGGTGAGGATTCAGTGAAAACCCTCATGAGGCCATTGGCATGGTCTCTGGCCCACAGAAGCGTGCTGCACAAAACACATCTGGAGTGTGGTGCTTGGTCCTAGGTAACCACGTACCGAAAGAACACGGACACCCTGGAGGAGCGCCTGGGGGATGGAGAAGTGTTCTAGAGATGTGACTTAGGTCATTAATGATAACATGAATTACTTGGAAAGTTTGAAGGACAGAAGGAAGTACTACATTAAACATTGTTTCAGAGTTCCCATCGTGACTCAGTGGTTAATGAATCCGACTAGGAACCATGAGGTTGCGGGTTCGATCCCTGGCCTTGCTCAGTGGGTTAAGGATCCGGCGTTGCCATGAGCTGTGGTGTAGGTTGCAGATGCGGCTCGGATCCCGCGTTGCTGTGGCTGTGGCGAAGGCCGGCGGCTACAGCTCCCGTTAGACTCTTAGCCTGGGAACCTCCATATGCCACGGGTGTGGCCCAAATAAGGCAAAAAGACAAAAAACAAAACAAAACAAAACATTGTTTTGCCAAAGCTATTTCATAAACTATTTGTATTTACATATAGGAAGATACGTGACAGATGCCTGCGAGTGGTGTGAACTCTAGGTGGTAAGGGTAAGGATGATGTAAGTTCCTTTATGTGTATTTGTGTTATGTGTTTGTTTTGTTTTTTTAGGGCTGCGTCTGCAGCACATGGAGGTTCCCAGGCTAGGGCTCAAATTGGAGCTTTAGCTGCTGGCCACAGCCACTGCCATGTGGGCTCCAAGCCGCATCTGCAGCCTACACCACAGCTCATGGCAACACTGGATCCTTAACCCACTGAGCGAGGCCAGGGATCGAACCTGCATCTTCATGGGTACTCGACGGGTTTGTTACCACTGAGCCACAACGGGAACTTCTACGTATTTTCTAATTTTCTAAATTCTCTGTTCAGCAAATTTGTCTGAGGTTCAGCCGTGTGCCAGGCAAATGGCATCTTGTTCGTTGGCTGTATCCCCAGGTACATGGCATGTCTGCCTTCTTGGAATACGTCTCCTCGTGGCGGAGTGAGTCAACCAAAAACTTGTGTGATATATTGTCAGGGAGTAATGCGTATTAGGAAAAATAAAGCAAGTGAAAGGCTAGAGGAGGAGAGAAGGAAAACTTGTTCCAGGTGGTTGGTGGCAACAGGTGAAAAGCAGCCTGAATGAATTGAGGGACTGAGCATCCATACGGGAAATTACGATTACCATGTAAATTATATTTCTTTGTTTAGTTGGCAACATACTGCATACTGTATTGTGCATATCATGCAGTTTATTCAGCCACTATTTTTCTTTTTAACTATTGTGAGCAGATCTTGGTACATATTCTTCCTTTTACATTAAGCTCTTTTGTCTTTTTACCGTTCAGATACATTTTTATGGAAGGTCACTTTGGGGTCACTTTAAATGTCCCACTTGGTTCTTGACCCTCTCTTACCTTGAGCTATGAGAAGCCAGGAGGTGGGGGTACAGGCTGGCTGTGCAGCTACTCCAGTTTCTGGGCTGCTGAGGATAAATGTGGTTGTCTGCTGACATGCGGGCCCAGCCAGGATGTAGGTAACCCGACTGCATATGTTGTAAGGCAGTCAGAGTGTAGACTACCCTGACTAATGTGATCTAGGCCTCAAGCTGATGAGTCATTCTGATTGCTTAGCCAGGATTTGCATAAACAAGGAGGTAGGAGAGTAACCCATTAGTGCTTTCAAGGCCCGATGTTACCTTGATACCTTTAAGCAAGCTCAGAGCGTGGCGTGATGACCGTGATAATTAAGGTAACAGTCACTGTGGCTAACCTTCTGCCAGGCAGCCTGGTGGTCAAATGAGTTGCCTGTGGCATGTTCCACTTGATCTTCCAACTCTCTGTGGTTGGGTTTCATTCCCATTTTATTGGGTAAGTAAACTGAGGCTTAGGAAATTTTCAACAACTTAACCAAGCTTGAACTAGGACTCAGGTCTGGGGGTTTTATTTGGTTTTGTTTCATGATAAAGCCTCCGTCCTTAACCAGCAAACTGTATTTCCCCATCAGGTTCTGTCTGTCTTCTCCAGCTCCCATTTTCCTTCCTTTACAAAGAACGAGTCCTGGCTGGGAACAGTATTGGCGGTTAGGTGATTTGGAAGGAGAGGAAATGCAGACCTTTTCTTCTCTCTCTCACACACACTGTTCTCTGAAGCAATCGGAAGGGCCCCTGGTGGGAGAGAATACTGAGCAGACTGGAAATGTGTCTTTGCTGGTGCTTTGGATTAGATGCACCAGCGAGCGGTGAAATGGCCCATCAGTCAGCAGCCCTGTGGTGAAGAAGAAGAAGCAGCCAGAGCCTGAGCCTTCCCTGAAACAGGATCTTGATGATGGCATCAAGCATTTGAAAGGGATTTTCTTTAAAAGAAATAAAGCATGTGAAAATATCTCCTAGCTGTTTGGAATGCACTTAAAAATGGTTGTACTGGAGTTCCCATCGTGGCGCAGAAGAAACAAATCCAACTAGGAACCATGAGGTTGCAGGTTCTATCCCTGGCCTCGCTCAGTGGGTTAAGGATCCGGCATTGCCGTGAGCTGTGGTGTAGGCTGCAGATGAGGCACAGATCTGGCGTTACAGTGGCTCTGGCCTAGGCCCGCAGTAGTAGCTCTGATTAGACCCCTAGGCTGGGAACACCCATAGGCTGTAGGTGTGGCCCTAAAAAGACAAAAAGACCAAAAAAAGGATTGTACTGAATATCTCAAGAGTTGACATCTTGGCTGTCCCCTGTGTTTGAATAAAAAGTGAGAGGATGTGCCTTGAGATTTGTGTACATAGAAAGTCCATATGTATAAATGTGTGTGTTGGAGTTCCCATCGTGGCTCCGTGGAAATGAATCTGACTAGCATCCATGAAGACGCAGGTTCGATCCTTGGCCTCACTCAGTGGATTAAGGATCCTGCATTGCCATGAGGTGTGGTATAGGTCACAGACGTGGCTTGAATCTGGCATTGCTGTGGCTGTGGTGTAGGCCAACAGCCACAGCTCTGATTTGACCCCTAGTCTGGGAACCTCCATATGCCCTAAAAGACCAAAAAAAAAAAAAAAAAAACTCTGTTAATACGTGTAGGTGTGTCTAAGTATGTATGTGTATGTACAGATACATACATAAATCTAAATCTCCAGTTGTTTTCCCAAAGAAAAAATACTGTCCTCAATCCAGTAAAAAAAGAGAGTACTTCCAAAGCACTCAACTATTGCTGTAAACATACCTTGTTTTTTTCCGATCTGCAGAGTTTATTGTGTTTCACCGTTAAAGGTCCTTGCTTTCTCTTGAAAGGGGAATTCAATACCTACTAAATTGGATCAATATAAAAGTTTATGAACAATGCAGACCTTGTCAGGGAACTCTTTTACTCCTGTTCATATAATTCTCTGCGGGAGTTTCTGCCTCGGGGATCACATCCACATTTAGTACACACTGAAATATTCATGTCCTCTGATTAGCAGGATTTAATTGTTACATCTCCATCCCCTTCACGATGTGTCATTAGGATGCAGCCCACCTTGAAATTTAAGCGAATGCTGACAGTTCATTGCGATGTCTTTATTTGGCTTGTCTTTCTTTCCAAATATCTTTCTATTGCACTTAATTTCATTTTCCCATGCAAAATGAGAAAAAAAAACACAGAAAGTAAGAATTTATGTATTAGTGGAAAATGCTAAGGGACTTACTTTTCTAGCAACTATTATATAGCAAATGTTAAGGTATGTATGTACGTAATATTCTGTATAGATTTTTTATATTTTAAGATCAGTTGAAGTAAGCCTTTCCTCACATGTACTGCTTAATTAGCATAATTAAGAGCTTTTCCACCAACACTGCAGTAATGTTTTCCTCTAACTTTCCCCCATAGGGTGTGGAACTAGCCGGAGATGAAATTTCCTCTCATGCTCTCCTGGGTTTCACATCAGCTAAATGGTCTTGTGTTGCTCAAAATGGTGGACGTTTTAAAGAATTAATCCTTTTTTCGCTCATGGTAATTATGCAGTCCTGCTTGTTCCCCTCTGATAAAAAGAACCCTCCTTTCTGAGACCTTATCTTCTCTTTCGTTTCATGGGTGTCTGCCAGATCTCAGGAGTGCTTAGTTAGTCGGTTGCAGAGCATAAGGCGTGGTGGGTGCGGACCAGGCTCTGGGGTTAGACAGACCAGGGCTTTCATTCCAGCTCTGCCACTGACTAGTTGGACAAGTTACTGACCCTTTAAGCCTGGATTCCTACCTCTTTATTAATTTTTTTATTTTTTGAAATTGTTTGTTTATTTTTTGCTTTTTAGGGCTGTACCCATGCCATGTGGAAGTTCCCACGCTAGGGGGTCATATTGGAGCTGTTAGCCACAGCAATGCTGGATCTGAGCCCCGTCTGTGACCTGCATTACAGCTCACGGCAACCAGCGCCAGATCCTTAACCCACTGAGCAAGGCCAGGGATTGAACCCACATCCTCTTGGATACTAGTTGGATTCATTTCCACTGAGTCATGATGGGAACTCCCAATTCCTGTCTCTTTTAAAGTACTTATCCCATAAGGCTATGTGAAGAATACTTGAGAAAGTGCATTGTTACACTTTAAATGTCTCAGTAGCGCATAGTATCCAACCAAATGTTAACTAATATTATTTCCAGTAAAAATTGGGTGACTTATTTAATGTTTTAGTGAAGTATAGTTGCAGATACTAGTTATGCATATGTAAGTTATAGGTGTACAATATAGTGATTCACGATTTTTAAAGGCTATATTCCATTTATAGTTATTATAAAATATTGGCTGTATTCCCTGTTTTACAGTATATCCTTGTAGCTTATTTTATGTATAATTTGTACATCTCCGCCTTCCCTCTCCCCACTGGTAATCACTAGTTTGTTCTCTGTATCTGTGAGTCTGCTTCTTTTTTGTTGTATTTATTGTATTCTTTAGATGCCACATAAAAGTAAGATTATATGGTATTTGTCTTTCTCTGTCTGCCTTATTTCACTTAGCATAATGCCCTCAAGGCCCATCCATGTTGTTGCAAAGGGCAAAATTTCATTCTTTTTTGTGGCTGAGTAGTACTCCGTGTGTGTGTGTGTGTGTGTGTGTGTGTGTGTGTGTGTGTGTGTGTGTGTGAGTGAGACATCATCCATTCATCTCTTGCTAATTGCTTCCATATCTTGCTAATTGTAAATAATACTTCTCTGACCACCAAAGTGCATGTATCTTTTTAAATTAGTGTTTGTGGGAGTTCCCGTCGTGGCGCAGTGGTTAACGAATCCGACTAGGAACCATGAGGTTGCGGGTTCGATCCCTGCCCTTGCTCAGTGGGTTAACGATCCGGCGTTGCCGTGAGCTGTGGTGTAGGTTGCAGACGCGGCTCGGATCCTGCGTTGCTGTGGCTGCGGCGCAGGCCAGT
>PVHT020004020.1:31246583-31289115 GCA_004024745.2 Catagonus wagneri
GGCCCTTCTGACAAGTGTGAGATGATATCTCATTGTGGTTTTGATTTGCATTTCCCGATGGTGAGCAGCATTGAACATCTTTCCATGTGCTTGTTGGCCATCTTCATTTCTCTTTGGAAAAACATCTGATCAGTTTTTTCTGCTCATTTTTTAAAAATTTAGTTTTTTTTTTTATGTTGAGCTGTATGAGCTGTTTATATATGTTGGATATTAACCCCTAATCCATCATATCATTTGCAAATGTTTTCTCCCATTCAGTAGATTGTCTTTTTGTTTTGTCAGTGATTTCCTTCGCTGTGCAAAAGGTTTTAAGTTTAATTGGGTCCCATTTGTTTATTTTTGCTTTTATTTCCTTTGTTTTAGGGGACGGATCCAAAAAAATATGGTTATGATTTATGTCAAAGAGTGGTTTGCCTGTGTTTTCCTCTAGGAGTTTTATGGTGTCCAGGCTTACATTTAGCTCTTTAATCCATTTTCAGTTTATTTTTATATGTGGTGTTAGAGAATGTTTTAATTTCATTCTTCTAGATAGCTGTCCAGTTTTCTTAGCACCACTTGTGGAAGAGACTGTCTTTTCTTCTTTGTATATTCTTGCCCCTTTTGTCATAGATTAATTGACCATAAGTGCATGGGTTTATTTCTGGCTCTCTCTCCTGTTTCGCTGATCTATGTGTCTATTTTTGTGCCAGTACCATCCTATTTTGATTACTATGGCTTTGTAGTATTATCTGATGTTAGAGAATGCAATTCCTCCAGATCTCTTCTTTCTCAAATTATTTTAGCTCTTCGGGGTCTTTTGTGTTTCCATATACGTTTTAAAGCGATATGTTCTAGTTAGTATGCAAAGATTTTTCAGTACTTGCGGGTCAATCAGTGTGATATACCACATTAACAGATTGAAGGATAAAAATCATATCACCATCTCAATAGATACAGAAAAAGCTTTTGATAAAGTCCAGCATCCATTTATGATAAAAACTCTCCAGAAAGTGGGCATAGAGGAAACATACCTCAACATACTAAGGACCTTATATGACAGACCCACAGCTTACATCATACTCAGTAGTGAAAGGCTGAAAGCATTTACTCTAAGATCAGGAACAAGACGAGGATGTCCACTCTTGCCACTTTTATTCAACATAGTATTGGAAGTCCTAGCCACAGCAGTAAGACAAGAAAAAGAAATAAAAGGAATCCATACTGGAAAGGAAGAAGTAAAACTGTCACTTTTTGCAGATGACATGATACTATACATAAGAAATCCTAAAAACACCACCAGAAAACTACTAGAGTTCATCAATAAATTGGGTAAAGTTGCGGGATACAAAATTAGTATACAAAAATCAGTTGCGTTTTTATATACTAACAATGAAGTATTAGAATAAGAAATTAAGGAAATAATCACATCAAAAAGAATAAAATACCTGGGAACAAACCTACCTAAGGAGGTAAAAACCTATACTTGGAAAACTGATGAAAGAAATTGAAGATGACACAAACAGATGACAAGATACAATTTGTTATTGGATTAGAAGAATTAATACTGTTAAAATGACCATACTACCCAGGGCAATCTACAAATTCAGTGTAACTTATTTTTAAAGGAGCATGTTTTTGCAGATTGTGTGGGATTGAGGGTTATCTTCAAATAACTCTCAAACCCTATCCTCAAAGTTGGGATGGTCAATCTTAGACACCTCCCCTCCTTGAGAGCCATCTCCCCAGCCATTTATGAGGTAAGGGAAGAACTGGATTGGCTTAGGTGAGTCCTAGGGGTGATGGTGTAGCTGTTTTCACAGTTAGTACTTGGGTCTGGCTCTGGAGTTTGGTGCCATCATTTCCATCAGATACTCTTGGATAGGATCAGTTTTTCTCTTGGATAGTATTTCAGTGCTACCATGTTGAAGGGGACTTAAGAATGCTATTTCCAAGAACTGAATTTCAGTGGAGGTTTAAAAAGTAACTTCGGAGCCACTCATCAATGAAATCATCAGGTAAAATGAAAGACAAAAACCCGCTGCTTTCTGAGTTGGTCTAGGACAGCAAAAAGTGATTAGCATTCGGGGGAGGGGGAGCCTTGTAGTTGGTGTTTAATGAGTTTTAGGTTTCAAGGCTGTGAACATCCTTTCTTCAAAAATTACACAGCAGGTGCTCCTAGCTGGAATTCTGACAATAAATAGGAATGTTCCAGTCCTGGAAGCCACTGAACAGTTCTGATTGTGTCCATCTGGCAAGGACTTCTACCCTTTTGCCAGGGATTTTGTTCTTTATGTATCTGAATTAAAGCACATGGGGTGTGGGGAATTTTGTGAAGGGAGCCGAATGAGGCTGCTTTCTCATACAGACGTCTCCTGCTATTTCCAAAGACCTGGCTGAGATATAGACATTTATTCACTACCCAGGAGCTCTTGGATTATCATGTGGGAGAGCAGGAAGCCTCTGGACAGAGAATGAGGAAATCTGAATTTGATGAGCCTTGTTTCTCAGAGTCTGTTTAATGCCTTTCCAAAGAAGGAATGAAACTAGACATTCTTGAATTCCCTTGCTGGCGGTAAGGTTATGTGTGATTCTGAGCACCCTTTCAGTTTCTAGGGGAAAGAAATTGCTGATCAGTTCTGTATATAGTGACACTTTCTTATGTGTGAGCTGCTGCACATCCTTTCTAGGGCCATCTGGGTTTAAACCCTTTTCAAAAGGATGAAAAAACACAGGGAGTTAGAGTGCCCCACAGTCGCACCAAGCTGAGCTAACCACCAGTCCTAAGCTTCATTACTGTCCCTAGAGAGCTTACCCTGCCATCTCTGAGTGCTCCCTGCCTCTCCCCATGTCCCCACCCCTGCCAGTGCACACCTCTGACCTCCCACCCCATACCCTCCCTTCCATCTACATACATGCACCCACGTGCACACGTGTGTCCTGCAAGCTGGGAGATCAGTGGCATGTTGAGTCAAAGCATCAATCAGCAGGGTATGGAGCAGAGAATATGAGAGCATGGAGTGTCTGTGTGTGAGTATCTCTTCCACTGTTTTTTGGTTTTCTGACCTTGGGGTGATTGCCTATCCCTGCTCTGTGCTTTGGTTCCTCATTTATTGGAAGAAAGTAATAATACCTATGCCATAGCATTATGGTGAGGGTTAAATGAAATACTGCATGAAATGTGCTTAGCCCAAGTGCCTGGTACCATTAATCCTTCAGCAAGTGATAACTATAAATGTTATGACTTACTGCTCTCGAGTTGCCTGGAATCTTAAAGTATTCCCAGAGCTTGGCTTCGGGTTGTGACACTGCCTTTCTTCTGCAGGAGTCTTCAGCTGATTGAATCAGGTAAAGTCTAGAAGGCACTTAGGGCAGAACTGGTCAAGAATGTGTTCAGTAAAGTTTACTTGAGCTTACGTCTTCCCCTTTAAGGAAGAGAACAGTTCACTAAATGAAAGAAGTTGTCTTGACCCATGTCATTACTCAACCATGAGCAAAAACTCTGTCTGCTTTGTAGCTGGAAGGCAAGTGGCCCAGTTGGGGCTTCCCATCATCACTGGTGGCAAGGAAATAGCGGTACCCTGGCAGTGAATGGCTTACAGGAGCCAGAGCAAGTAAGGAAAAAGAATAAGCACAGTTGGCTCTGAGTGAGCTTACCTGCCAACAAAGCAGGGAAGGCCAGCTTGGCCATCTCACCATTAGTACTCTTTGGTGGCCATCTCTGGATGGAGATTAGGGGATGAACTCATTCCCATTTCAGGTGTGACTGTGGAAGCCTTTGGTCCTTCTGAGTACAGTGCTATGAAAGCGCAGACCTAAGTCCCAGAAAGAGTAATAAAGTGGTAGACCTAGAGTTTCACAGCCTAGATTTCTGGTCCTGGATCCCCCTCACTAAAGTACTGTGGTCCTTGGGGAAAGTGCTTGTGTCTCAGAATTGGGAATCAGAGCTGTGGGCCCCAGAGCTGTAGGGTGATGGAGATCCAGTGGGATGATGCTTGGGAGGTGCCTAGTGGTGAGGACCGTGCTGGCATGGGTGTGTTGTTTTTTATTGCCTGTTGTAGCAAGATGAGGAAGTACCTTATAACCAGAAATATAGTGTTGCTCTTGGGGGCTCATTAGAGTCACCGGGCTGCTGGCTTAAAAGAGTATTGTAAGAGGAGTTCCCGTTGTGCAGTAACAAACCTGACTAGTATCCATGAGGATGCGGGTTCAATCCCTGGCCCCCTCAGTGGGTTAAGGATCCAGTGTTGCCATGAGCTGTGGTGTAGTTTGCACACATGGCTTGGATCTGGTGTTGCTGTGGCTATGCAATTCAATGCCTGCCACATGTGTGGCCTTAAAAGCAAAAAAAAAAAAAAAAAAAGGATCTTAAGAAGTGTGGGAGGAGTTCCCGTTGTGGCTCAGTGGTTAACGAATCCGACTAAGAACAGTGATGTTGCGGGTTCGATCCCTGGCCTTGCTCAGTGGGTTAAGGATCTGGCATTGCCGTGAGCTGTGGTTTAGGTTGCAGATGTGGCTCAGATCCTGTGTTGCTGTGGCTGTGGCGAAGGCCGGCAGCTACAGCTCCTGTTAGACCCCTAGCCTGGGAACCTCCATATGCTACAGGTATGGCCCTAAACCCCACCCCCCAAAAAAAGAAAGTTTGTTAAAAAAGAAGCGTGAAGCCCTTTGTCTCATGGCTGGTGGGTAACAGGTCCATCCTCATAGCACAGGAGGAGCCACCAGGAGAGGCTGTCACAGAGGCACTGCTTGCTTCTCACCCAGGCCCAGCAGCTGGACACCTTATCTATCAGAGGCTACACGATACCTTGTCCTTACCGCCAGCTGAACTGTGAAATATTAGTCAAGTCATGTTTTGTCCCAAAATAACAACCATTTTGACAGTTGTCTTGAAGCCAAATTTCCAGGCGGTTTACTTTCATTTGGATACACACCGTAAAGTGAATGTGAAGCCGGGCTCAAAACAGCCTAGGGAGTTACTCTCTTTTATCACCAGAAATGTGAGGTGTGTATGGATTTATATCCTTCACGCGCTAGACCCAAAATTGTATAGAAAGTATCGTGGTCCCACCCCAGCCTTGCTGAGGCCCCAGGTTAAATCTCACAGAGAATTAAGAGCCTTCCCAGTCAGGTCCTTAAGCCTTGGGACTCCAGCAGAATCGGGCAAAACAGCTATGGTTTCTCACTCCCGTGCTGTTAATCAGCAGGAGGTGTCCTCTTCCAAGACGAGACGGTATTACTTCCTCATCTGAATGTACCTCTCACTAACCTGTAACGAGGCTTCATCTGAGAATGCTGTTGACTTGAAGCTGGCTGACTTTAAACCTGGCTGAGAAAGAGGAAGTGTGTTTGTTGAGTGCTTAACGTGGTTTCACATGCTGTGCTCGTTGGTCATTTAATGGATTTTTTTACCCCCTTTTTTGGCCTCCCCACAGCATATGGAGTTCTCCAGCCAGGGATCAGATCTGAGCTGAAGTTGCAGCTGAAGTCACAGCTGTGGCAACACCAGATCCTTAACCCACTGTGCCACGCCAGAGATGGAACCTGAGCCCTAATGCTCCCAAGACACCGCCAGTTTTAGTTGCTTTGGAAAATTTTTCTTTCCGAAATTTAAACTCAAAGACACTCTTTTTAAAAATCACCCAGAAAGGAGTTCCCATTGTGGCTCACTGGAAACAAATCTTACTAGTAACCATGAGGACATAGGTTTGATCCCTGGACTTGCTCGGTGGGTTAAAGATCCAGCATTGCTGTGAGCTGTGGTGTAGGTTGCAGACGCGGCTCAGATCCGGTGTGGCTGTGGCTGTGGCCAACAGCTGCAGCTCCAGTTCGACCCCTAGCCTGGGAACCTCCATATGCCGTGGGTGCAGCACTAAAAAGACCAAAAAAAAAAAAATTACCCAGAAAGATCTCTATTCCCCACCACCACCAGCTTTTTTTTTTTTTTTTTAATGCTGAACTTGACCCAAGGCTGCATAGGTTCTGTCCTAATACTTGGAGTATCGCTCTCAAACCCTCTAGCCTTGGAATTTACAGGGTTATCACCAGTTCTGGCAGATCAAGGGAGACGAAGCCCCCAAAGAAGGAGATCAAGTAGGCTTCTGAGTACTGAGTGATTGACAAGGTGGAACCGGGCTGCGAAGTTGAAGTGGCAAGGGGTATCCACTCCTCCAGGAGAGAGCAGAACTCCTCCGGCGCTTAGGCGTGGCCCTGGGGAAGCAGCCAGTCAGCCCGATTCTCAGCAATACATCTTGCAACTTGTGGACACACCTCTTGCCCCTCTCCATCTCCCCACCTCTGTAGTTAGCTTCTGCCGAGCAGTCGTCAGTGACACTAAGGAACATGTGTATATTCTGCCTGGTGTACAGGGAAAGAGATACAGCAGAGAAGAAAATAACCCTTTGCACTTTTTATGCTACAGCCTTCACCTGCAGAAAACGGGATCACAACTCTTGTTTCTTTAATACAAAAACCTTTCTCTTAAAAACAAAAACAAAAACAAAACTTTGCTCTACAGAAGGTCCCCGTTGGCCGGTGACAGAGAACTCTACCCGCTATTCTGTGATAATCCATGTGGGAAAAGAATCTGAAAGAGAATGGGTGTGTGTACTTGAATAACTGAATCACTCTGCTGTACAGCAGAAACGATCACAACATTGTAAATCAACTCTCATTCAATAAAACTTAAAAAAATGAAAAGAAATGCCTTCAAGAATATAAAAATCCAAAGGCTTATATTCATGTTTACTATAATATTGCTTATACCAGCAAAGTATCTAGAAGTAAACATTGAGGAAGAGTGGAATAGCAATATTGCATACCACTATTACACACAGTCAAAAAAAACTTACTATCAAAAAGTATCCCAGGAGTTCCCGTTGTGGCGCAGTGGCTAACGAATCCGACTAGGAACCATGAGGTTGTGGGTTCGATCCCTGCCCTTGCTCAGTGGGTTAACGATCCGGCGTTGCCGTGAGCTGTGGTGTAGGTTGCAGACGCGGCTCGGATCCCGCGTTGCTGTGGCTGCGGCGCAGGCCAGTGGCCACAGCTCCGATTAGACCCCTAGCCTGGGAACCTCCACATGCTGCGGGTGCGGCCATAAACCCGCGGCCATAAAATGACAAAAGGCAAAAAAAAAAAGTATCCCAGAAAAGTTTGAAACCGTGAGGCTACCACCAAAAAGTTAGAATGCCATCTTTCTTGTTTATTTTTCTGTTACATATTTATTATTTTTATAATCTGAGGGAAATATTTTCAGTAAAGTTTCATCCACTTTATTTAAAAAAAAAAGTCATCTGAAAATTACTGTCACCTACAGTGCTGTATGGCGAGGAAAGGGGGCTGGTGGCCACGGTTGTGGTGCTGAGCTCTCCTGGGACCGGGAGTAAGCAAGTCTGTCCCTGGCTTTCAGATCCTCACTTGCAGATGTGGAAATGGGAGGCACCACGTACCAGGGGCCTTTTCCTACTCTGACATCTGTGCTGACGACACTTGACACAGTCTGCAGAACTGAGGTGGGATCACAGAGCTGGCATCTAGTCCAGATGGTTCTGAGTTCGGAGTTCATACGTAGATTCCCCAGTGTGTCGTCGTCTTAATTAGATGGGACACGTGCATTAACCCCACATTTATGCTCTTGTCTAGGAGCAGGGCTGATCGCACTGATGACATTCTTAAGGAATCTTAAGAACAACTGATCTGGTGTCATTTCGTGGCTAGGCATCTTCCATCCAGGGAGGCCAAGGGACTGTGCCCCACGTGCCCATCTGCTAGGTCCTCTGGCAATCTGGAGAGCTGGTGTTGTCTGCCCCAAGCCCAGGCCCCCCTCCATAGCAGTGACCCGTCCTGCCCTGAACTGTGATGCAAACAACCACTCTGTGTGTCTTCCCACCTGGTCTGAAGCATGAAGTCAGTATGGAGTATACAGTATACAGCTTCTTCTGTCAGCACCCCCGGCCCACTTCTCCCCCACCCCTGCTGGTAGCCGTTTCCTCCAGAAGCGGAAGATGGCTGGAAGAGGAAGCGTGTCTAAGCTCACACAGTTGGATCCTTGTTTCCATCCCTGTATTTCCTCCTTCCTCCCTCACTCCCTTCCTTTCTTCCTTCCTTCCTTTCTTTCTCTCTTTTTTTGCTCTTCTCACAACATGTGGATGCTGGTCAGATTCATATTCTTAAAGAACATGTCAGCCCTCCATGTAGTTCATTCTTATCACCAGAGGTGAGGTAGTGAATCTTCTCCCAAGACCGGACGTAATAAATAACACAACAGACCACGGAGTCTGACCTGAAGGACAGTCCTAGGCTGACAGTTCAGAGGCAGAGGAGCAACCCCACATCTAAGGGAGTGAACGTGTATTCCTTCTCTCCACACTGGGAGCCAAACTGCCTCCAAAAAAGTGGTACAATGGGAACACTGCGGTATTTGTGCTGCGAATTCATCGCACAGATCCTGCATTTGAAACCCATAGTGACCTTTTCTGAGCAGCCCTAGCCCTACATGAGAAGGCAAATACCGACGGATTGCCTGACATTTCCTTTTTTAAATTTCAGGCATTCCTGATTTCACATCAGCTATTGATCTGTTGGTTTGCAGCCCCAATGCGATTAAATGAACTTACATTCACTGCTGTGATAGTCTAACAAACAAGTGCTTTGAAACCCAGCTGCTGCCTCTGTCTCCTTCTTGCCTCCTTACCCTCCCTCAAACCTCCCAGCCACCATTGGCATCAAGGGGCAGGTTGCAGAAAAGAGCATTTTTCTAATCTGGATATGAAAATCTCCAAGTTGGATTGTGTACTGCTGCACTGTGTGCACATCTTGAAAGATCAAATTTATTTACTTCCTTCTTATTTTAATACTTGGCAAAAGCTACAGAGGGTTCACTCTGGTTCTCGTCATTCACCTGAGTGTCGTGTGGGCTTCAGCTAGGGGATGGTCTGGGCTCTACCTGGGATTGACCTCAAAGGCAGTGACTCAGGGCAAAGAAGGTTGGAAGGTGCTGCTCCAGGAGCCGTGGTCAAACAGATCTTGAAGATGACCCCAGCCATCTGCCTGCAAAGCCACACCAGGCACATGTGGGATGCATGTGGGTGCAGCCGAAGGTCATTGTGCAGAACCTGAAAGTTGAGAAGGCGGAGGCGCGTGATACACCTGTCGATCTGCTGAAGGGCTTTTTTTTCTTGCTCCACTTAACCTGACGGAGTTGACTGAGGAAAGGAATAGAGAGGGACTTGTGGTTTCTCTCTCCATAGCATGATGTACCAGAGTTCTGGTTTTGCTAGCACAGAAGCAGCATCTGGTCAGTCTCGTCTGTCTGGGGGACAGCGATGCAGAAGGAAGTGGCAAGAAAATTAATGGGTCCACTTGAGGAGGAGAGCATTTGACACCATGAGCTCTCCCATTCTTTTCTTAGTACTCAGCAATATGGGTGACTGAACCGAAAAACAATGAACTGCCCCCATTCACCTTGCATGTTTTCCCACAGGTAACGGCTAATTGGGTTCTGCCTTTTCGTTGTTTCTTGAGTGTCAGGCAGTCCACACCAGCTCTTAATCTCATCCTTGCTGAGTAACTCAGGGAAAGCCCTTAGAAAGGAACAGCCTGGTTCTCTATTTTAATGTGACCATCCAAAATTAGGTCCTATTGCCCACACGGAACATTTTTCTCCCCGTTACACTGAGGGTAACCGTGTAACGCAGCTTACCTCTGACACCTGTTTGGTGTCCATTGTCTCCTGAGACTGATATCACCCAGCGGGCCCCGTTGTAGATGATACCTTTTTTTACATGATCACACTAATTGCAGGGAATGGGGGGAAGCAGATGGATTTCTGCTGCAGGGTCTGACCTTGTGCTGCTTTCTTTCTGTCTCCGCAGCTCCACTTGGCAGCCCTGGCATCACTCAAGGGGGATATAGTGGAGCTTAATAAACGTCTGCAGCAAACAGAGCGGGAACGGGACCTTCTGGAAAAGAAGTTGGCCAAGGCACAGGTAAGACATCTGGAGAGGTTTTAAAAACAAACAAACAAACAAAACTTTAAAAAATATTTTTAAGACAAAACATAGGCATAGAAAAACCCCATAGAACAAATGACAGCTTCATGAGCAAACATTCTTGTAACTGATATCCAGGTCAAGAATTTGAGGAGTTCCCGTTGTGGTGGTAATGAACCTGACTAGTATCCGTGAGGATGCTGGATCAATCCTTGGCCTTGCTTAGTGGGTTAAGGATCTGGTGTTGCCATGACCTGTGGTGTAGGTCACAGATGCAGCTTGGATCTGATGTCGCTGTGGCTGTGGTGTAGGCTGGCAGCTGCAGCTCCAATTTGACCCCTAGCCTGGAAACTTCTCTATGCCATGGGTGTGGCCCTAAAAAGCAAAAAAAAAAAAAAAAAAAAAAAAAAGAGAGAGAGAGAAGAATTAGAACTTCCCAGTCATCCCACAGGTCCTTTCTAATGTCCCATCCCAGTCCCGCTTTCCCTCCCACCAAGATGACAACTACTGTGACTTTTGCAGTCATACTTCCTATTTCTTTGCTGTTTATTGCTGAAATTTATATGTCCCTAGACAGTAGAGTTTGTCTTAGCCATTAATAGCTACATGTTTCCTTCGAGTCTCTTAATCCACAGGTTTTTCCTCTATTCTTTATTGACTTTATATTGAATCTTTTAAAGCCTGGCCATTTGACTTATAGAGTTTCACATTGACCAGACGCTGCTGATTGCTCACCAGTGTCCCTCTGTCCCCTGTATTTCCTGCAGAATGGCCCTGTATCTAGAGACTCACTTGAATTCATGGTCGGTCCCTTTGGCAAGTCCCTTTGCTAAATGGTATTTGTTTTTTCACTGGGAAGCATATAATATCTAATTGTCTTGCTTTCTGAGTTATTAGAAATGCCTAAATTCATTGATTCATCAAGACTTATAAAACCATGATATTTTAGGTTTACAATTTTTTCCTTGATTTGTTTTTCTTTCTTTCTTTCTTTCTTTTTCTTTTTCTTTTCTCTTTTTGCTTTTTAGGGCTGCCCCTGCAGCATATAGAAGTTCCCAGGCTAGGGGTCAAATCAGAGCTGCAGCTGCCAGTCTATACCACAGCCACAACACCACCAGATCCAACGGATTCAAGCTGTGTCTGCAAGGTACACCACAGCTCACACCAAAGCTGGATCTTTAACCCACTGAGTGAGGCCAGGGATCAAACCTTCATCCTCATGGATACTAGTTGCGTTCATTTCCGCTGAGCCACTGACAGAACGCCTCTTTCTTGTTATTAATTGGGGCGTTTTTATAGAGACCGTTCCCATTCTGTATGATTTATTGAAACGATGGTATAGCTCATAGAGGAAAAGCAGAATCAGTGTATCATTCTTTTAATTTATTTAACATGTTTCAGGGTAATGAACTGATTACTTATGATTGATTATTAAGTGCTCAGTAAATTTTTTAAATAATTATGAATTGGGGGATTTAAACAACTTTGGGTTTCAGTCTTTTGTAATTATTTTCCTTGTAGAAACTGAAAGTGTGCCATTGAGACTTTTGGCATGAGCCTAGTAGTTATTCCAGGCTCATCTCACCACAAACCTGAAATTAAGCTTTCTTCAAGTAGCCCTGATTTTTCTCTGTAGAAAATGATATTTTGGGAGTTTCCATCCTAGCTCAGCAGTAATGAACCCGGCTAGTATTCATGAGGTGGTGGGCTCGGTCCCTGGCCTTGCTATGTGGGTTAAGGATCCCGAGTTGCCATGAGCTGTGGTATAGGTCACAGATGCAGCTTGGATCCTGCATTTAGGTACAGCCCTAAAAAGCGGGGGAAAAAAAAAAAAGAGAGAATATTATTTCAAGACCATAATCTGGGTGCTAAAGGTGTCATTAGCAAAAAAAAGAATATTATTTCAAGACCATAATCTGGGTACTTCTAGGTTGGTCATTGTTTGGGGACCTCTTGTATAAACATAGCCAGGGAATTCTTATTTATTCATCTACATATGTATATATTTATAAATTTTAAGATGAATACTTTAGGAGCGCATGCTGATCTCTCCAATTTAAATTCAGACTACCAGGTGCTTTTACCTAGCTTCTGTATTTTATTTGTATCTCCTTTCTTTCACACGAAAAATCTTAAGTTTATAGATGATTGGATTAGAATATTCCATGATTACTCATTTTGTTCATTCCATATCATATAGAAACAGTCTCATAATAATAATATTAATACTACCATAACAAATATAGTTACTGAGAACATTTTTTTAAGTTTTTTGCTTATGATTTCTTCATTCTCCCAGTTTTGTGCAGTGGTACTGTATCCACGCAGCCTGACTGTTATGACCGCTATGTCTTATACTCTTTCCTTTTGGTTCTCATTTAATCTTCTGCAAGTAA
Organism: Catagonus wagneri; assembly: GCA_004024745.2. Classification (NCBI taxonomy): domain Eukaryota; kingdom Metazoa; phylum Chordata; class Mammalia; order Artiodactyla; family Tayassuidae; genus Catagonus; species Catagonus wagneri. The sequence continues at coordinate 31,258,948 of PVHT020004020.1, forward strand.
ACTATATATTTAATGTTTACTGTGGTTTTTATGTCAATGTCCCTCTGTTTGTTCATTGTCTGAACCTTGTTGTCTAGTAGCTTTCCTCAGGGAGGACTCGTGGGAATAATCTTCACCACCTTCCTTGCCTGTTAATAACAGTATATCTTTGCCCTTCATGCTTGAAAGGTATGTTTGCTGGATATAAAACCCTTGACTCATCTTTACTTGAGTATGTTTCTTTATTCTCTTTTGGTATAGAGTATTGCTGTCAAAATCTGTTAATAATACAACTTCTTTCCCTCAGCAGACACTTAGTTATTCTAGATATTTGTAGCGTCTCCCTTCCTTCCTTCCTTCCTCTCTTTCTTTCTTCTTTATTTTTCTTCCCTCCCTTCCTTCCTCCCTTCCTTCTTTCCCCTTTCCCTTCTTTCCCTTCTCCTCTCCTCTCCTCTCCCTCTCTCCTTCCTTCTGTAATTTTACTAGAGTAACTCTTATTCTCAGTCATTCTGGTTTGATACTTACGTTTGCTATGTTTTCTTTTGATTATATTTTGTTATATTTTTTCAATTTCAGAAAAGTTTTTTTTTATTACAGTGTGTTTAATATTAGCTTCACTCCCTTGCCTTTTTTTCTCTTCAAAGATGCTTATTATTTATATCTTAGATCTTCTTTGCCTGTCTTCAATGTCTTTGACTCTCTGAAATCCTTTATATCCTGTTTTATCTTGTTTTTCCTGTTATCTGTCTTCTGTTTTTCTTGGATCTTGTATGTTGTATTTACCTATTGCCTCTTGCGTACCTTCTGGTTTAGTCTTTATTTCTACATTTTTATTTTATTTCTCTTGTGTGTGTGTTCTGGTGCCTTCTTTCTGAACTTTTCTAATTGTGAATTAATGTTGTTTTGTGTTTCATGTCATTTCATCTCCTAAAAGTCTTTTCATTTAATTTGAAATAGTCTATTCTTTGGAGCTTTTGGTGGGGAGGGTTTTTAATTTGTGACATGGCTTCATAGTTTATAGAAATGTCATTCTGCTCTTTTTTCTTTCTTATTCATGTGGAATTTGACCTCGGTTCTGTTCTGTTTTTCATTTTTATGTGACGAATAGTTTCTTTGAACTTTTAGGAGGCAGAGTTGAAGATGGCTTTCTAAGTTCATAGAGCTTAGTCTTCTGTGGGTGTGGTGTAGTCACAGCTATGGCAGCCTGCCTTCTGACACTTCCTGACTCTTCCCCTCACCTGCTTCCACCAGGATATGGTCTTCTTTTGTCTCTGCTACCACATCCCTGTTCAATATTTTTTTTGTCTTTTTTTTTTAAGGGCCGAACCCAGGGGATATGGAAATTCCCAGGCTAGTGGGTCGAATTGGAGCCATAGCTGCCGGCCTACACCACGGCCACAGCAACGTGGGATCCGAGCCACATCTGCAACCTACACTACAGCTCACGGCAATGCCAGATCCTTAACCCACTGAACAGGGCCGGGAATCGAACCCACGTCCGCATTGATACTAGTCTGGTTCATTACCACTGAATCACAATGGGAACTCCTCTGCTCAATTTTGATTCTGCTGCCAGCAGTTTCTTCTCCTGGCAGGGAGTCTGTGGGCTAGTCTTGAAAGTCCGTAGGACCAATTTAGTTTAGCTGCTTCAGATCTCACTGTGTGCTCCTTGCTCACTCACTCTTGGCTCAGGCAAACCCTCCCAGTTTTAGCTGCTGTTCTCCAGTTGGCCCTCCTCCCCTTCCTGTGTGTACTTAATGGTCATTTGGGGGTTTTCCAGTCCTCAGGTCCATCACCCTTGTTTTTTGGAGTTCCCGTCGTGGCTCAGTGGTTAACGAATCCGAGTAGGAACCATGAGGTTGCGGGTTCAATCCCTGGCCTTGCTAAGTGGGTTAAGGATCCGGTGTTGCCTTGAGCTGTGGTGTAGGTTGTAGACGTGGCTTGGATCCCGCTTTGCTGTGGCTGTGGTGTCGGCCGGTGGCTACAGCTCCGATTAAACCCCTAGCCTGGGAACCTCCATATGCTGCAGGTGCAGCCCTAGAAAAGGCAAAAAGACAAAAAAAAAAAAAACCTCATTTCTTCCCTCTGCTTCTGCTGCACAGACACCATTCAGGTCTTGGGGGTGCTGTTGGTCTGTCCCTACCTGCTTCTGTTATGTTGTTCAGGAGGATACCTTGTCTCCAGGCATTTGGCGTTGATGTGTAGCTTCTCTGTTTCTGTGTGGGAATTCAGAGAGATGAAACACCAGGCTGCCACAGCCCCTGGTCTAAAATGACCTATGGAAAGTTTTGAAAACTCATGTCTCATAGTGTAGACTATGCCCATGCTGGGAGGAAAGACCCTCTGTACTTGAGATCATCCGCGTCCACATTTGACAGACAACCCCAAGATGTTAACTTGCTTACCCAAGGTCAAATGCATAGCCTAGTACCAGAGCTAAGACAAGGCTACCACTGTTCCATTCTCATATAGGATGTTAGACAAAGTTTTTCAGTTTTTACTTAGATAAAAACTTTACTTGAAGTATTTTCCCTCTCATTATGGAGGTAATAAAAGTGGGATAGAAAAACTGGAAAGACAGCTTTATAATATTTCAGTAGTGGACTCTGGCGAATTAAAACTTTTTAAAATGCTTTTGTGTTGTTGTTCCTGAAGGGTTTTTTAAGAAAGTGGTTATTTTTGTGTTAAGGCTGTAGAGTGGTGTTAAGTTGGTGTAAAGCCAGCTATTGTCAATAGCCCTTATTGGTGAGCATTTTTTCCCTTTTTTAGAAAAAAAGAAATTTTGAGTGCTTTTAACCAGAAGCTGGCATGTATCCTAGTCTTGGATTTTAAAAGATGACCAGGAAGGTATTTATTAAAATTTATGCCTGCAAAGAGCAGCTTGTGCAGAGGATGATAAGAGGCTTATGTGAAACTTTTTGTCTTCTCTGTGAAGGCTTGATTCAGCTCCCTTTTGAATTACATATGGTCAAGACAACCTTGTGTAATAGTTTGGACGGTTTTACCTTGATGGTTACGTCATAGAACTGTTACTTGAGTCTCTTGTTTGTATTCTCACAGAAAATATACTTAAAAATTACCCTCTGTTCCTTCCACTGGAGATTTCTTCGCAGTTCAGCGACTGGAACCTAGGGAAGGAACATGTCAGAAAGGTCAGACTTGCCAGGCTCGTACCTGATTAATGATGAGATTTATGGAAGAAAAAATTAAAACAAGGAAATAGCAGTGTCTTGCTTTCTGTGTTGTGTGCCTTGGTGAGTGATTCATGTTTGAGGCTTTACCAGATGGTGGAAGATCAAGTGTGTGTTAAATGTATACTCTGTGTGTGGCTTTAGTAAGTTTTACCAGCTCTCTAAATATTGCAGAATGTGAAATATAAATAGTGATTGTGTTCATCAGAAATAATCAAGGTGAGCTTCATCATCTGCTGAATAATTATGAAAGGTGACATTGGCACTGGAAGAAGGCTCATCATACATGGTCGTAAGTTAGTAGAATTTTAAGAATAGCGACGGGAAGGGAAAGCAGAGTACAGGAGCCCAATACCAGTGTGATAGGGAAGGCAAAGGGCTTCTGTGTTGGTTTTCTATTGCTGTGTAACAAATTGCCCCAAACTTACTGGCTTAAAACAACACACATTTATTATCTCACAGTCTCTGTGCATCAGAAGCTCAGGCCAGGCCTCACTGGGTCTTCTGCTGCAGTCAGGATGTTGGCCAAGCGGAATACTCATCTAAATGCTCAACTGGGTAGGAGTTCACCTCCAAACTCTCTCACGTCATTGAGAGGATTTCTTTGTGTGTGTAGGATTCATGGTAGCTTGCTTCCTCAAGGCCAGCAATGGAGAGAAAGCATCTAGAATAAATCTGCTGGCAAGACAGAGCCTTCTACAATGTCCTACTGTTATGGGAGTGACATGCCATCACTGTTGCTGCACTGTGTTGTATAGAAGGCAGTCACACGTCCCACCTAGGCTTGGTGAGACGGTATCACCTAAAGGAGACATAGGGATCGTAGGAGCACCTTAGAGTCTGCGTCCATCACAGCTTCCTGGGGGGCTTGGTGAACATCCCCACTGTCACCTTATACCCACAGTGATCCTCATCACACTTGAGCTCTCTTTTGTGCCAGGCAGCATGGCAGGCATTCCACATGCTTGATCTGAGTTCTCATAATGATCCCTAATGTAGATGGTGTTAGCGTTCCCATTCTACACATGAAGAAATTGAGGTTTAGGGACTTTTGACTATCTTGCCCGAAGTTGTGGAGTTAGAAAGCACTGAGAGTCAGACTTTGAATCCAGGTTTCATGGAAATCCATAGCTATACTAATCCTGTATTGTGCTTTAAGCTGCCCAGGCTCCCCAGACGGAATTCCATCGAGGATGGGGAATAGGGCACAGGTTGGTTTGGTTTCAGTCTCTCTCCCCTCCCACGTGGAACAGGTGCTCAGACACGTGCATGCATTTGCACCCATAGGAAACAGCCTCCTGGGGAGCAGCCTGGTGGGAAACTGGCAATAATTTTATATTGTACCGATTTGATGCTTTCAGCATGCTTCCTCTTTATTTAGTACCAACAATTATTTTATTTTATTTTATTTTTTGTCTTTTTGCCTTTTCTAGGGCTGTACTCACGGCATATGGAGGTTCCCAGGCTAGGGGTCTAATCGGAGCTGTAGCTGCCGGCCTACACCACAGCTCACGGCAACGCTGGATCCTTAACCCACTGAGCAAGGCCGGGGATCGAACCCGCAACCTCATGGTTCCTAGTCGGATTCATTAACCACTGAGCCACGACGGGAACTCCAGTACCAACAATTATTTTAAATAACTGCATTTTTAAAGAAGAACTACCAAAGGCAGTGTATCAAAATGAGTGTCTTGCTACTGACCCTTTGCAATCAATCAGTAGTACATAATTCAGAACACCTTCTGTTTCTGAGCTAATTTTAGAAAGCAAAGGTTCTGAATTCTTTGCCTCTTGGCATTTAGGAAGTAAACATACATAGTTTTCATTAAATGCTCATTAAATGCAATGGAGAGAGTGTCCTCTTTTTTTCTTTGTCTTGTGTGGGATACGTACAGATGGAGTTTGAATGCCTTCTCTTTGCCAGGCTCCCCCCCACCGCCCGGCACCCCACCTTCATTCCTTTCTATTTGTTTATGCTCTTTGGGACACCACTCTGGCTGTGTTATTTTGTCACTGGCATTTCCATTTGTGCTGGGCCTCTTTGTTTAGTTGGCTCGGTTCCTTAGCCTACCCTTGGGAGAACCCAGGCGTGGACGTAGAGTGAGGTTAGAAATATCCTGCATAGTCCAGTTGTGACTCGCGATCAGTCTGGTGTGACCCTGTAGCGCTACTTAGCATATTTGCAAAGGCAGTGGTGCTGTCCCCCTTGCCGAGATGGTTGAGAGGGTTAACAAATGCATGATGGCATTGCATTTTTCAAGAGTGGCATTTCTAATACTCTTAGGTTTGACAGCTGAGACTAATGTGATGATTAAAGATCAGTGGCCTCTGTGGAATAAGATAAAACCCAGTGAAGAACATTAACCAAACCATAAAGCTCCTTAGCATCCCCATGTTACACAGGGTTTTTCCAACAAGAGCTCAGGTTCTCAGGCCAGTCTGTCTCAAGGCTGACTCATAGCTTTATCCCTGGATTTCACCAGCTGCAGAGATATGGCTTGTTTTTATTAAACATTTGTGCTTATAGGCATTTTCACCAACTTATGTTGCTAGACACAAGTGTTTATATAGGTTTTAAATTTGCTTTATCATCATGTTAGAAGAGCTGAAACCTAGGGAAAAAGCTCAGGGTATGTATTAAGCACTGGATGAAATTCAGGAACAGCAAAACTCCATCCTATCTAATCCCAATCTTTTTTTTTTTTTCTTTGCCTTTCAAACTGGAAGTCTGTAGTTGCAGGGGAGTTCCCGTTGTGGTGCAGCAGAAACGAATCCGACCAGTATCCATGAGGATGCGGGTTCGATCCCTGGCCTCAACCAGTAGGCTGGGGATCCAGCGTTGTGGTGAGCTGTGGTGTAGGAGAAATATTAATCTGTAACCTGGATATAGTTACCTTCAACTGAGAATATTTTTACTCCAAGATGATCTTGTTATTACTGCCCAGTGAACCCCTAAGTTCCAAGTAGACAAAATTGTGATTCTTTGTTCTCAGCTACAAGCACTGTTCTGTCGGCCCGAATCATCAAGCTTCCTGTCAAGGCTTGTTCATGCTCTCACTCTCCAGGCCGACTGTCCTGTGAGAGGCGAGGTAGAGATGGCACAGCACCAGCTCACGTGCCCTGGTCACCCTGGGCGCCGGCCATCTGATCTCCCCGCGACCGGGGCAGCCCCAGCGGAGCTCACCTCTTAGCTCTTGCCCATCAGCAGGGAAGCCCAGAGTGGTCTTGGTGGTTTTTAGTTGATCCTGTGCCTTTTTTGCATCTTCATTTTCCAAATGGATTTTGCAGTTTCTTGCCTGCGTTGGTGATGCTGGCGATGGCCTTGTGTTCTGTAAAGCCTGAAGGAGGAGGAATGAAGGAGAATTTAAGGGAGAGTGAGAACCCACGAAGTCTGTACGGGCAAGCATTTCACAAGAGTTTATAGCCCTAGAGAACCGACTGTGGGAAACCCCAGAACAGGAACCAACAAGATGGCAAAAGAGTAGGAGGCATGGTGTCAAGAAGATCCAGGTCAGACCAGGCGTTAGCTCATAATTATTATAAGATCTGAAATGGGTGACTTGCATGAGTGTGTCAGCTACATACACCCCTGTACACATTACACACATGCACATACACAATTTGAAGATGGGAATAAAGACTGATAACAAAAGCTCATAGATTTTCCACAGGGAAGGAATGGAACCACATTCTGCTGTTGGTCTGTTCCAGAGAAATACAAAGCTTTTTTATTTATTAACGGATACTGTCTATGAGACACTGTCATTTTGTGGATTTCTGTTGTTTCTTTTCAAGTGTAATGGATCATGCATGGAAAGGCCCAGTTACATAGGAAGAGGTTTTTTTCCATTTTATTTTGTTTATTTTGTATTGTAGTATAGTTGATTCACAGTGTTGTTAGTTTCAGGTGTACAGCGAAGCAATTCAGTTATTTGTATACACACATCCATTCTTTTTCACGTTCTTTTTCCGTACAGGTTATTACAGTATATTGAGGAGCGTTCCCTGTGCTATGCAGCAGGTCCTTGTTAGTTACCTATTTTATACATGGTATAAACTATTTTACACATAGTGTGTGCATGTTAATCCCAAGAGTATTTGTGGCCTGTTTCGGCTTTGTTCTTGTTCGGAGGGCTTCCGTGTAGATGGGACTTTGCACTCCACCCGCCTCCTTGCCTCTGGTTCCACTTCTTGTGTGTTGGATGTTGAGCAGAAGTTATCTGATATGTCAGGTTATCACTAAGAACAGTTCACATCACTCGTTCTCTGAAAGTCACCATCTCACAAAGGCCGGTGACACAGGTTCCACGGCCTTGTCACCTCCATTCTCATTTCTGGAGCACCCGGGAAGTTGCTACATTCATGTTAATCAGCTGTTGTTCATAGGTGTGGCCCCTGCTGTGATTTCTACCAACGCCTTTATCAGACTTTGCTGAGTACTTCTGTTTCAGTGTTGAGTTGGGCTGAGTGGAGTGCTCTGTTTATTTTTGAAGGCTTTGTGTTCCTGCCCAGTAGCTCCTGGGTGACACCATTGGAAGCCTAGCAGTTAGGGAGGGGGAGGACATTGGAGGTAGTGGCTAAGAAGTCTTAGCCTTACCTGCCTGCCACTGGCCCAGAAAGTGCAAAGCTGGCCGGTGCATATGGCTCTTGGCGTTAGGAAAACCTTGCTGGAAATGAAATTAAAATTCCTCTGCTGGACAGGAAATTAATCAGGGCTTCATTCAGTAGGCAGGAACAGAAGCTAGACTCCCTGTTCTATCACAGACTAGTGTTTTTATTCTTATGTAAATGAGATTAAAAGCGAAGTAAGTGGTGAGGAGTTAAGAAGAGGGGGAGAAGTGAAAGAGGTGAGCAGGTTCCTTAGGATTTAAACTCGAGCTACAAGAAATGTTTTTACAGCATCTGCTGCTTCGTAGTCTCTCAAGGGCTGAGCAAGGGAAGCTTCTGGCTTCTTTTGTCATTGCCTCTGCTTAGCAGCCTTCTCGACAGTGTCATCCATTGCAGCTTATCCCTCCCAGTGCCCTTCTGGGTCACCCACCTTGAACCAGACTTGTGCTCAGGCCAAGTCATGAAAAAACCCAGCCCCTGCCTTCCTGGAGTTTATAATCTGGAAGGAAAGGATATTGGAAAGCCTTCTGTCTGCAGATAGCCAGCCAGATAAGAAATGGTGTCATACAGTTTAGGATTATTTGGTTGAAATGTAGCTGAAACATACTGCAGCAAATTACAGCAGAAAAGGAATGAACTGGTCCAAGGAAAACGGAGCAGTCATAAAGGAACTTGGAAGCTCCGGGGAGAGAGGTGGCAGGAACTAAGGGGCCGTCTCGTCAGGACTAACCTCTTTCAAGTGAACTGGACCTTGGATCCATTCACTGGAGATTCTGATTCCAAAAAGAAGGTATCTGATACATCCAGCGTGGGCCACTCGCCTGCTTTTCAGCTAAAGATTTGGATGGTGCCACAAAGATTGTGCGCCATGGCCGAGGGACCTACCCCCAAGGAGCAAATGAGAGCTAGAAAGGTAAAGATGCGGAAGTCCCCTAGGGGCTGTGTAGAGTTGAGTTGTCAAAGTGTCTTCTGGGGTTCATGACCGATGAGCAGGCGTATGTTTATTTGGGCGCATACTCGGTGTTGAGGGTGTGATGGTTTGAGGCTCACTGACGCTTCTGTTTTATTCTCGCAACCCCAGTGTGAGCAGTCCCACCTCATGAGAGAGCATGAGGACGTCCAGGAGCGCACGACACTTCGGTACGAGGAGCGCATCACTGAACTCCACAGCATCATTGCTGAGCTCAATAAGAAGATAGACCGTTTGCAAGGCACCACCATCAGGTAGGCGGGTTCAAGCCGAGGCTCTCGCTCCGCCCCTCTGGGCGGTAACCTGGGTCCTGACCTTGAAGTCACCCCTGTGAACTACAACAGTGTTTTCTTTGTAACTAAGATTTTTATAGTTGTTAAGTATTTTCTCTACTCTGTTAACCATCTGCTTTCCCCTCCATATTCTCTTCTGACCTTGATCCTCATGGTAACCCTGAAAGGTAGACAGGGTGGGAGTTGTAATCCTCAAAGTTAAGTGGAATGATTTATCAACAGGTTCTAAATGGAGCCCCCCTGCCTTCCGTCTTCAAGACTAGCATCCCTACCCCCCTTTTCTGCACCAGGTCTGCTCTAGCTATACAAACTCCGGTGCCTCCCTTGGGGATTTGGAGAGATTTATGAATGTGGCTTTTAACTAGGCATTACGTAGGCTTCCAGATAATCTAATAATATTTTGAGCTCACCTCAAGTTGACTTAGCAACAGTGACATAGCCTCTTACAGACTCCTAAGGGAGGGGGCCGAATTTGATCCATCACTTCGCCGGCGAAAAAGCTGGGGCTTAAGAATGCTAAGCGACTACTTGGAAGTTACGCTTAGCAGAGGGTAGAAGTGGAGTTAGAACCCACAGTATCTCTGCTTTTACTCATTTTTCTCTCCGTAAAAGTGTTGTCGAGGAGCCTGCCGTCCCTGCATATCCATCAGTCGGCCCCTTGGTCTACCGCACAGCGTAGTTGGTGTGTCTGCCCTGCTGTTCAGAAGAAGGGTTTGCTTTGAGTGATTTATGAGCCAAAGATGAGAACTTTCATCTTCCTGCTTGTGCTCGGGAACTAGCAGCTCCGAGGAAAGCGAGTGGTTGGCTTTGTTACAGACAAAGAGCGCTTTGTTCTCTGACTTTTTTGTATAAACCGTAATTAAAACCATTTTAGAGATAGCTTCTTTAAACTCTCCCCCTGGAAGTCCTGGGTCAGAAGAAACTTTGAATGCGTTTTGTTCCAACTCAGAGAGTCACAGTAATGAGGGGCTACTTGCTGAGGGTACTGATGGGCTTCTGTTTCAGGACAAAGTTGTGGGGAAACTGGCACTGAACTGGAGCCACACAATAAATTTCATATTTCAGTTGAGGACCTCCAGGCTTTTAAATTGCATCCTGGTCTTCAGAGTGATTGTAGGTTAGAAATGCATGAACAGAGGAGAATTTTCAGCCTAGAGAAAGGATCATAGCAGACTTAAAGGAGGCTGACAGAGTACACTGGCCAATTTGTAATTGCCATTCAAACATGTTACACTTTTAAACACTTGAGAAGGTGAAGGCGAATGAGCTCAGTGAGTTGTGAAAAAAAAAAATGCATCACACATCACCTGGAAAACTCAATTTCAAGGTGTTTAAATTGAATATAATGGCCCAACTGCTTCATGTTAAAATACAGTGAGCTTCTTGAGCATAAACATTTATTGGTGCCTTTTATTTAAAGGAAGATTGCATCTGTACAGATGTCACATTAAATCCTGCCAGTTTTCATTATGCAAATGAGCTAGCCCCTCCTTGAGGAAGGGACTCCCTGGGAGTCTGGCAGACGGATGGGCCAATAAGGCCAGGTTCTTGTCCTCTGAGCTCTAGTGGTTGAGGCCTCTCCCAGCCCCCACCACTCCAGGAAATTGATTTGCCCTCGGGTCCTGAGATGCTGCAGTAGACCCACTGCAGTAGGAGCCAAAGGCCCTGGAGGAATTCTAACTGGCCCTGCGTATCCAGGGTGTAGAGAATTGTCATGCCAGTCAGGGACAGTGCCTGTACCTTGTAGACTTTCCTGTCCCACTTGAGGCTGGACCTGAGTTAGGAATTTTCTGGAAAAGCTGAAAAACTATTAATAAGGGAATAGTTTATGATATATCCACATTGAAGCCATACTAAATTGCATAAGGAAAGAATATGACAGTCTCATAGTTTAAACTTTTGATCTCGGATCACAGTCAGAGCTCCAAGAACCTTCCGTGACTGCCCTAGAAGGCTTTCCCGTCCCTTATAGCCACAGGGCTAAAGTAGCCAAGAATCAGGCACTGCAGGTCACTGGATTCCGGTGTGAGTTGAATTCACAGCCGCATCCGATCTCTTAGGTTAAAGGTTAAGCACTGATAGGAAAAGATGAACTGATGAGAATTTGAACGGAGACATTTGAGTCGATTCAAATGACTCCAAATGCCTAGAGCCCACAAATGCCGCCGAGCTTCCCCTCCTGCAGGAACAGCCCCCCCCCCCACCCCGTCCGACAACGTCAGTCGTGCCCTGCTTGGAGACCCTGTAGCATCTGACCCCAGGTGGAGGGCACCAGATACGTTCACGCCCCACTGCGACTCCATTCTTCTTCATCTTTAGGCCTGAAAATAGCCAAATTCTGACATAAGCTAGGGGGACAAGTAGAAAATCAAACCCAGAGAGATACAGCTAAATTAGGAAAAGGTCTATAAGATTTTATTCATCTATATTCACAGAAACTTGGGGAGAGTATGTTTAGGATTAGGACTTAAGTATTTGAGACCAGGGAGGGACGGATATATAGTGTGGGACTGATGGATGAATTTATTGATAGGACTGTTCTGATCAGATATTCTGAATTTAGTATCTCATCTCCAGCAGTTTGATCAAATAAAAACTAGATTCATTGGAGGAGTACATTAAATATTGTTAAAATGCCGGAACTTCCCCACTGTAATATAGGAGTCCAGAGGCCAAGGGAACTGGGAATGTTGGGTGGGAGACGACATCATTAAAATGTGGTCTTTGATGCCACTTGACTGGAGCCAGTGTGAGCCTGGTAACCATCCTATCGGCAGGGCTCCAGTAGTAATAAAAATGATTTGACTTGTAGAGTTTTTAATGTTGGCTAATTGATCATAGGCACTCCAGGACCAATATAAATAGGTAGCCTGCTAAAATTTTACTTGATTTTTTTTTTTTTTTTTTGCTTTTTAGGGCTGTACCTGCAACACATGGAAGTTCCCAGGCTAGGGGTCGAATCGGAGCTGCAACTGCTGGCCTGTGCCACAGCCACAGCAACGTGGGATCTGAGATGAGTCTGCGACCCATACCACAGCTCACAGCAATGCCAGATCCTTAACCCACTAAGTGAGGCCAGGGATCGAACCCATATCCTCATGGATACTAGTCAGGTTTGTAATCTGCTGAGCCACAGCAGGAACTCCCTACTTGATCTTTGTAATAAAAACAAACAAACAAAAAAAAAAAAACTTCCTTGCCTGTCTAATGAACAGAGACTTGATTTGCCCCTGCAGGAGAGAACTGTGGCCTCTTTTCCAGTTCCCTCACCTAACCCAGTTGGCAGACCCAGAGCCCTTTAGATGAAGACGTTTACACCCCTTCTACCCCTTTCATAAGGGGAATCGTGCAGTGGGAAAAAGAGATATTCACATTCTGGGCTGATTATTGGCTCTGAGCTTATGTGATAGCCTCTGGGATCCAAAATACCTGTGGTCTTCCGGTCTGGATGGAGATTTTTAAGGGTTTATCAGTCAGCTCAGGCTGACTGATAACTGATACCATAGACGGGGTAGCTTAAGCAACAGGAATTTATCTCTCATAGTTTGGAGTCTGGGAAGTCGAAGGTCAAACTGCCAGCCAGTTCACTGCCCCAGTGAGGGCTCTCTTGCAAAAGGCCACCTTTTCTCTGTGTCCTCACGTGGCAGGGAGAGAAAGATGAAGCAAGCCCTCTGGTATCTTATAAGGGCACAAATCCTGTCATGAAGGCCCAACCCTCATGACCTCATCAAGCCTAATTATCTCCCAAAGTTCCCATCTCCAGATACCATCACATTGAAGGTTTAGGGCTAGAACATGTGAATTTAGGGACTGTGTGTGTGTGTTATGGGGGGGACAGTGGACAATAACACATAGTTTAGTCCATAGCAGATCAGGTGTCAAGTGGCATCATGACCTGAATCCATCCCATAGTGGACCTACTTGCCTTTAGTGTGCCATCTGGGGGTAACATAATTTATTTCTATATACATGTGGTAAATGCTCCCAGCTAGTAACAGCATATGGTGCTGCTTTTTCAGGCTCAGGAAATAAGAGATGGAAATAGAAATGGCTCGTCTCATTCATACACCTGAAAGCCCACTTCAAAAAAGTTATTGCTTCTCGGAGTTCCCCCTGTGCCGCAGTGGGATCGGCCACATCTCTGCAGCGCCAGGATGCAGGTTCAATTCCTGGCCTGGCACAGTGGTTTAAAGGATCTGGTGTTGCCAAAGCTGCAGTGTAGGTTGCACCTGTGGCTCATATCTGATCCCTGGGCTGGGAACTCCATATGGTGAAGGGGGGCCAAAAAGGGAAAAGAGAAATTAATGCTTCTCATCCTGGCAAGTATGAGCTCTGCTAGTTCAGAAGTCTTCGTTCCCAAGGGAACTGTGTTTCCACCAGAGAATACAGCAATGATTCCATTGACTGCTGACTGGCGCTTGGGGACAGCTCATGCCACTGAACCAACAAACAACGAAGGGATGTACTGAACTGGCTGGAGTGACCGATCTGACTGTCAAGAGAAAACTAGCCTATTATATAGCACAGGGAACTGTACTCAATATCTTAGAAATGAATCTGAAAAAGAAAAATATATATATATATGAGTCACTTTGCTGTATATTGAAATTAACACACATTGTATAAATCAGCTATATTTCAAAAAAAAATTTTTTTTAAAAGAGGAAATTAGATTGTTGCAATACCGAGAGGCAGGGAATACTATGTTTGGAATTTGCGGCATTCTCTAGAATACCTGCTAGAAATTGCCCAGTGATACAAGTTAGTGGATGAAAAGATCACAGTCCAAGTCAGACCACCTAGGGCAGGTCCCGCAGGAATAAAGATTTCTAGTTGTTTCACTAGGTGAAGAATTGTAACCATCTGAGATGCTGGCCAAACACCAAGGAAATACTCATGTCCTAATGAAAGAAGGAGGTTGGATGTACTAACTATAGTCCCGTGGCCAGTTGCAAAAAGAATGGCTAGATTATGCTTATTTTCTTCCTTGTTTATGTATATGTGCAATTGCCTTTTTATTCTTTTATTGTCTCCCTATTGTATAAGGTGAGTTGGTATTGGTGAAACTGGGCTTTTAATAGTTAGGCTACATGATAACTAGGTGAATTTGCCATTGAATGAATCATCTAACCATGAATCTAATTACTGATGGAACTTGCAGTCTCCCATTTGGATGAGAAGGTGAGTGTATTTACATTTGAACCAAGGATAGTTACAGAAGCTTGGTGTCGTTGCTATTGCAGTTTGGAAATTTAAGTATGTATAAGAGGATGTGTATGGTTGTCAAGCAGCCAAAGACGGTGGGTTATGGCGGATGTCATCAAGCACCTGGTACCATTCCCACCCCTTCTCCCCCCCCAAATCAAAGAAGCTTGACCCTGGGGACTACTTCTCAAACTCCCTGGACAGCTGGGCTCTGGGATACAGTGTTGGTTCTGCCAATGAGACTCATCCACCTGGGTCCGGAAGGCAGAAAGGAGGTGGAAGCCTTTGTCTCTCAGGCCACGATGGTGGCAGCTGACATACAGGCTTTGGTGAACGTGAGGGCCTGCATTGACTGACCAGACCCTGGAACTGCTGGCAGGGTGTGAAAGCAGCAGCAGTTTCCTCATGCTGGGGGTGGGGGGAGACCAGAGTTGTGACGGCAAATCGGACACCTCCTGGGGGCCCCCACCTACCCTTCCCTTCTCTGGTCCTTCCAATTATTTTGTAAGCAAGAAGCTGCCCAGCATCCGGAGTAGTTTATTTTCGTAACTAAACCCTGCCTAATGCATCCTAAATCTCATCTCCTTGGATTAAATACTGAGCAATTTGTATTTATGGCCTTCTAAAAAATTTTATTCACGAATTTTTTAAACAAATTGGATCGTATAGCACACACTGTTTTGTGATATGTGCTTTTTCACTTAACTGTATGTTATGAGTGGCTTTTTTTAATGCTCATCTGACTTAGGGAGGTTGTATAATGGAATGGAGAAAATGGAAAAATACCTCAGTAGCCCATTTTGGATCTGGGGGAGAAAAAGGATATCTAAGAAAATTAAATGCGCAGTCTTTCGTTTCCCGAGGAGATTATTTTCTTTTCCCAAAAGCTGCTCTCACAACATCATCAGCCTTTTACTGCCAACTCTCATAAGCAGTCCATGATTTCTGCTTCATTTCCCGCTTGCTTGTTAGCCCACGGTTGTCTGGTTTCTAACCCCAACAGTCTGCAAAAACTCTTTTGACGATGGACTCAACGTGCCCCCTCCTACCTTTAGTTCATATGGTGAACCCCTCCATGTGATAGTGATTGGAGACAGGGCCTTGAGGGGGCCCTTCTGTTTAGCTGAGGTCTTGAGGTTGGGGACCGCATGACAGGATTAGTGAGTGTCCTTATAGGAAGAGGCACCAAAGAACTAGCTTGCTCTCTTGTTCTCTCCCTGCCATGTGAGGACGCAGTGAGAGGGCAGCCATCCACAAACCAGGAAGAAAGCCTTTACCAGAAACCAAGCATGCTGGCACCTTGATTTTGCACTGCCAACTAAATCTAAAACTATGAGAAAATAAGTTTCTGTTGCTTAAGCTGGCCTGTGGTCCTTTGTTACAACAGCCTAAGCTAAGGCACTTTTTTGAAAAATCACCAGTGATTTCTTAAAAATAATCCGGTGGGCATTCTCATTGTGGCGCAGCGGAAACGAGTTTGACTAGTATCCATGAGGATGCGGGTTCAACCCCTGGCCTCGCTCAGTGGGTTGTGGATCTGGCATTGCCGTGAGCTGTGGTGTAGGCTGCAGACTCGTCTCGTATCCTGAGTTGCTGTGGCTGTGGCGTAAGCCAGCTGCTGTATCTCCAATTCAGCCCCTAGCCTGGGAATTTCCATGTGTCACAGGTGCAGCCCTAAAAAGCAAATAAAAAAGAAATCTGGTGACCTTTTTTTGTTACTAGTCCTTTCTTTGCAGCATTTAACCCTAAATTCTCCTTCTCTACTGGTGTACTCTTCTCGAACCCCCATGGCCCTGTAGGTTCTAGATCTTTTCCTCTGACCCTAAGATCCATCCTTAGCCTGGGCTCTTGGCCTGGCCTCTTCCCCACACCGTCCGCTAGGATGGCTGCAGCCCTAAAGCACTGACGTCTCCTGTTTGTGTCACCTCCACACATTGGCGCTTAGCCCTTCTGCCGCTCTGTCTGTAGAATGCGCCTCTTTTGGCAGTTGAGATGGTATCCAAACTCCCCGGGTGCTCTAACATAATCCAGTCCCCAAACTCCTTGCCTGTCCTGTGTACCTGACCTTTCTCCTGAACTCTGGGCCCACTTCAACCTGTGTGGTACATCTGTCTGTCCGTCTGGTACATCTGTCCATCTTGATGCATCTCAAACACAAGTGTAGCCGAAACCTATTTCTCTCCCGGCAAAACATGTTGTTGGTTAACTTCAGGCCTAAAGAGTAAAATAAAATAAAGTAAAAGATAAAACCCAGAAATACAAGATCGCTTGCTTTCTCTCTCCCTGTCTTCCTATGTGATACATATTCTGCCTTATTCACTACTTGAAGTTCGTGAATATGGCTCCTCTCTCAGACCTTGTTAAAACTAGTAGTTATGACAAGGATGGATTATTATATCCAGAGGAGACCATTTCAGCATCCCATCTGTTGAACTCACCATAAGGTTCTTAGATGAGTCCGAACTTCCTCTGTGCTATAGGGACAAGTAAAAAGAGATATTTTACTCATCACTTATTTCTTGCTGAGAATCCTCTAAGAGAACTGACAGGAATATATTTTCTCCAGTATCAAAAAAAAAAAATCTTTGTTCTTGGAGTTTTCGCTGTGGCACAGTGGATTAAGAATCCCAGTGCAGTGGCTCAGGTCACTGCAGAAGTGCGGGTTGGATAACCAGCCTGGGCAGTGGGTTGAAGGATTCGGTGTTGCCGCAGCTGTGGGTCAGACTCGGTCCCTAGTCCAGGAACTTCCATATGTCGTGGGTGCAGCCATTGAAAGGAAGGGAGGGAGGGAGAAAGAAATCTTTATTCTTAAAGGGAATGATAGCCATTTTTTGTTTTTGTTGTCTTTTGTCGTTTTAGGGCCACACCCACGGCATGTGGATGTTCCCAGGCTAGGGGTCTAATCAGAGCTACAGCCGCCAGCCTTCGCCACAGCCACAGCAACGCAGGATCCGAGCCGCGTCTGCAACCTACACCACAGCTCACGGCAACGCCGGATCCTTAACCCACTGAGCAAGGCCAGGGATCGAACCTGCAACCTCATGGTTCTTAGCCGGATTCGTTTCTGCTGAGCCACGACAGGAACTCCAATGATAGCCATTTTTAAGGCAAGTCAGTCTTTAACTGCAAGAGAGACAGAATGTGTTTCAAAAGAAAAACCATGGCAGACGGGTTGAGCTGGACAGAGTTGACTGACAGTTGCCAAGACAGGAAGATATCCTTCTAGGTCTTGTTCACCAGTCACTGCAATCCAGTGACAAGGCAAGAATGTGCATCCAAAATAAAATAGATATAGGGGTTGCTGCCAAAGTGGCATTTTATCAAATGGCTACTGATTCCACGGAGTTTCAGCTTGAGGTCTGGAAAGCATGGTAAGGTTTTCATTGACTTTTCCCTTTTCTAATTAGATCGTTTCATCCCTAGCCGATAATAAGAATCTTTAAAAATAAAACTGAAAAAATCTTTTCCTTAGGCCATGATATTATTGTTTGATTGGTACTAAATTTAGGAATTAGGCTGTGTTGCTAACTAGTTGCATAAATTTAAGTAAGCCACTTAGCCTCTGGAAGCTTCAGTTGCTTTATTTGTAAAGCAAAAGTATTGATCCTGGCTTAGATGATCACTAAGGCCCCTGTCCGCCTCCCCGCCTGTGATTTTATAGCCTCTGCTGGTTACATAGGTATGTGTGTGGTCTAATGCCTGTCTCCTTAGGAGTGTTTTGTTTTTATTTTGTTGTTAAGCTAGTAACAAGCATTAATCATTGCAATTCTAAGCAGAGCAACTTCCAAATGCTTCTAAGTGAGTGAAGTAACGCACATTTAGAATCCTGTGAGATGATCCTTTATGTTCCAAAGAGAAACACCTGAGGACTTTGTAATCCCATAATTATGAAACTGCCACAATAGCAAATAATTATCAACATTTATCAGTTGACCAAAGCTTCTGATTTTTTGGAGTTCCCATTGTGGCTCAGCAGTAATAAACCCAACTAGTATCCTTGAGAACGTGGGTTCAATCCCTGGCCTCGCTCAGTGGGTTAAGGATCTAGCGCTGCCGTCAGCTTTGGTGTAGATGGCAGACACAGCTTGGCTCTGGCATTGCTGTGGCTGTGGCGTAGGCCAGTAGCTACAGCTACAGTTCGACCCCTAGCCTGGGAACTTCCATGTGCTGCAGATGCGGCCCTAAAAAAATACAAAACAAACAAACAAAAAAACAGCTTCTGATTTTCTGATATAGATTATTTCTTAGACCTGTTCATGTTTTCTTCCTTTTTATCTCTAACTTTAGCAGTTGGTGTTCTTTGGGGAGGCATTCTTTTTTCCCTAAAGAAATAAGTTATTATTTACCAAGAGTTGCTATGTATACCCTGTATACACCACGGAAGGAAGCAGACAACAAAGTCGCTTTGAGGTGCTGATGCGGTGTCATTCACTAGACACCTTGACCAGCTATCTGATGCCTGCTACTCAGAGCAGCCTGGAAATCACGCCTCCTGGTCTTGCCTTTGTAAAATTGTCATGACCGGCAGGGTGTTTTTAACCCCTTGTTCAATCGCTCTGGATGGACCAGTGCTTGGGAGTAAAACAGTAGGGAGAGACACCCCACCCCCAGCATCAGTCTTCTCCGTAAACCGCAGTCCCAAATTGACTGTCACCTTACAAAGGGCTCTGAGAGAACTGGCATTGGTCACATTCCAGTCCCAGATTCCAGCCTCTTTCAGGAATGATGACAATAATG
This sequence comes from Catagonus wagneri, assembly GCA_004024745.2. Classification (NCBI taxonomy): domain Eukaryota; kingdom Metazoa; phylum Chordata; class Mammalia; order Artiodactyla; family Tayassuidae; genus Catagonus; species Catagonus wagneri. Next base: position 31,277,931 of record PVHT020004020.1, read on the forward strand.
GTGTTCAGGAGATAATAAAACCATACGACTGCAAGATTTTTTTTTTTTTCACCAAAGTCGGTGGGAGAAGCAGTCACACACAAGCAGGTATTTAGATTCAGTTTAACCTTTTTATACCTCTTTTTTTTTTTTTTTTTTTGGTAGCACAAAACCCTGCCCGTTATTCCTATAAGGTTGCTTTCTACTTCTAATTGCTGTTTAGTTGTGTCATTATATTCTATATCCTTCGCTATGATTACTATAAGGAGGAACTTTGGCCAGGGATGGTGTGTGCTCAGCCCACCCCCTCCCTGTAGGATCAAGGACACAGACCATCCGTACTTTCCTGCTTCTCATGTTTTCTGTTTCCTTACAGGACCTCAGCAATACTCTTTGCCCTGAATTCCTTGATTTCACACATTTTTTTCTTTATTTCTACCATCTAACCCTGATTGTACGCCTTCTTCAGTAGGATAAATTCTCCTTCTCATCAGAATGGCCCATTCAGCAAGTGGCCTGGCTGCTTCTGCAGCCTCATAGTCCCGTCCTGCAACCCATTTTGTTTTCAGTTCTCCTGAACTTCTACCCTAAGCTCCACACGTCCATGTTCACGTTCATGGATTAACTCTGAGTCCCTGCACGTGCCCTTCCACCTCGTGACCTGTCTGAAATCTACTTGCCTTGAGACTCATCTTAAGTGCTGTTGCATCCAGGAAGTCTGTCCTGGTCCCTGCCCACCAGCAACCCCAGATGTTCCTCCTGCATCCATCAACAGCATCCTTCTTAGTTAGAATTAGTTAGGAACCTGTTTGACTCCCAGAAGACAGCGTCCGTTTGGTTTTTGCTTTCTTGTCTTTGTTTTGGTTCTCAAATACAATGAATGAGGATGCTTATGTCGACTTAAAAAAAAAAAAAGGGACAACATGAGAATTGTGAGTTGTTTTAATTGGGGACCAAATGAGGACTGTAGCCTGGAAGGCACTTTTCAGATAGCTCGGAAAGATCACTCCAAAGAGGTAGGGGGAATGTCGGTATATACGTGGTTTTTGGTGAAGGGGGAGGTACATGCAGTCAAGCACACATTTTTCTCAGTGTTGCTGCTAGTTTTGAGAAGGTTACCACTATTCACAAGGAGCAGACATCACCAAGAAGGATTTTTAGTGCTTTTCCAGATATGAGGAGATGCAAGAATTGAACTCATGAAATCTTATCCTGAAAATATCAAGCTATCTGAAGACCCATTCTGCCAGGTTTTCCCAGAGCACAGAGTGCCTCACTCCTGATCTCCACTCTAAGCTCTTTGAGGGAATATTGAGAATCAGCAGGTGCAGCGGCTCCCAATTTAATCCTTGTAGAAGTCGATGGCAAGTGCCAATTTCCAGTTGGCACTTAGCTAACGTTTTATGACACTGAAAGCCATCTGCCTGAGGTGCATCTCTAGTGTAGTGTAATTCCTCTGACCTCATTTATTTCCTTTTATCAACAGCTTCCTTCTCCCACCCCTTCCCTCTTCACTCCTTTATAAAGCCCACCCTAATAAAGTAATCTCTTTCAAAGCGGAAAGTTTGGCAGGCACCGTATGTTAATGGAAGCTGCCAAGCCAAGAAGGTTGAAGGTGACTATGAAAGATTTTACAAATGCCATTTACACCAGAGATAGCGGATCTGCATATTTCTGGCTTTTTTGGCTGTAAAACAATCTCAGCCATGCTGAAGCTGATTACATTGGCCAGGCAACAAAGGTAATTTATTCATCATATGCCAAATCTCCCATTAACTCAAATCAGAATTTTAACTGCTGATTGAAAGGAGAACTGATGTATCAGAGCACAATTACTCTCTAGACCAAAAAGGTGACTCTTAAGAGCACTTTTTAATTGTTTTCTTTCCTAAACCTAATTATTGTTGGCTTTGCAGATGTCTAATAATTAACTTATTCATAGAACATTAACCTATATATTTTTTTTTTGCCTTCACCACTTCCATTCTAATTCATATTTTGCATGTCTGGAGGTTTTATATCTGTTTGAGGTCTTCTCAGATGTCTGGGTGGCTTTTATTAGAAATACTTTATAAGGCAAAGGCTCAGCTGAATTCCTTCCCCGAGAGAATGTTATTTTCTTGAGAGAACCAAGAACCCTGGAGAGTTCTTCCCATTTCTCTAATATCGGTGTGTCTCCCCAGCTTCCAATGGCAGTTGCCTCTTACCTACATTCCTGTGATCGCCACTCACCATCATGGTCCACCCCACACCCAGAACTGAGCTTTCTGCCCCTCTGGTTGTCACCAACTTAACGCGAATGCGAGGTTAAGAGACCTTCTCCTCTTCATACCTTTCTCCACGGACGCCTTCCCCCTGGGGCTGAGAAGATACCTGTGGACTTTTCAACAACATAATTAAATTCCTTGACAATTTTGTTTTCTGGCTCACTTGCAAAATAAGTGCTTACAAGAGTGCTGATTTTTGCTCTCTTCCATGTCCGTATCCAGTGACTGTGCAGTGATGGTGGTGGTGTGGGGAGGATGTATGTGTGTGCTTTGAAATACATACTGTGGTTTTAAGTTTTCCTAGCTTATAGCTCATTCAGAGACCAAAGGTCGTGAGGGGACCATGACAGGCTGAGGAGGGGGTGGGTGTGCTCGTGCAGGTGAAACATGGCTGTAGTTAAATGCTTTCTTCCTGCTAGCAAATGCAAATGAAAGGAAAGAGACTATTGAGTGGTATTCTCGCTCTCACTGATTTCATTTTTCTCCTCATCTCCTTTCCTACCCCCTACCTCTGCTTACTTCCTTAGAGAAAGCAAGTGTGTTTCTTCTAAGACATGCTGACCCATATACCTCTCAAAGCATCAGTTTTGCTCTGCACAAATGAGGTGCTGGTTTTCCAGTAGCTCCAGCCTCAACACTCTTATGTCCCCTGCCAAGAAGGAAGCCCACCAGTGGGACCCTGGTGATGAGCCATTACTATTCACCAGATATTTTTTGGGGTGTGTGTGGGGGGTCTTTTTAGGGCCATACCCACGGTATATGGAAGTTCCCAGGCTAGGGGTTGAATCAGAACTGTAGCAGCTGACCTACACCACAGCCACAGCAACATCGCATCCTTAACCCACTGAACAAGGCCAGGGATTGAACCCACATCCTCATGGATACTAGTCAGGTTCATTACCTGCTGAGCCCCAATGGGAACTCCTCAGCAGACTTTTGATTGTGCTGCTCACTGTTGCCTCAGAGCTGGCAGTCTCCATTCTTTTTCACATCCGAATTTGAGGAGCTGAAGAAATATAATTTCTTTAGGAAATCTTTGGGAGGGGAAAAGTGTTAGCAGGCTCTTAGATGAATCTGGTTTGGTATATGGCTGTGTATATGGACATAGAAGCAAACCTTCAGTTTCAAATACTGGCCATAGCTCTGTGCCCATCCATTTTACCTGAAGGGAGTCCTGCTTCATGTAGCCTGGAGAAGAGACCTGCTTATTTTCTTTGTGAATGTCCTTGCCTTGTCCTTAAAAGACATATTCTCTGGGGATTTGTTTCATCTCTGTCAGTGGCGGCTGACACCCCTTTTTCCTCAGGGAGGAAGATGAGTATTCAGAACTTCGATCAGAACTCAGCCAGAGTCAGCACGAGGTCAACGAGGACTCCCACAGTGTGGACCAAGACCAGACCTCCGTCTCCATCCCGGAAAACCAGTCCACCATGGTCACTGCGGACATGGGTGAGTGTACCTGCCATCACCACAAAGCCAGAGTTTGGTTTCTGGATTGTAATAGGAACTTGAGAAATGTAAGGCAGCCTGGATTCAAATTTAATTAATCAAGGAGCTTGTTGAGTTGACGAAGACCCGTTAATTTCAGTTCTTTACAATAGCCCTTTTTTGGTCAGTATGGAACCAAAGAGCTGAATTCACTGTCTGCCTTGATGTTTGTGATTCAAACATATGTCACCTCTACCTGAAAAGTCTGCAGGTAGAGAACCAGTTAAAAGGCCTCTTGCAGGGTCTCAAGTTACAGTAGAACCTGAACTGTGATGCCAGGAATGGAAGATGGAATAAGTGGTGACACACTGCAGTGAAGGAACCACCAAAGTTTTAGCAACTTGTGGATAAAGAAGGATCCGAAATGACTTCGATAGGTTCTTCCTGGGTGACTAAGAGAATGCTCATATTCCTTAGTAAGGGAATTTGATTGAGAAATGAGTTGGGAAATAGATGTATTATCTTTGCGGTTGTAGTTCTGGTACAGCATGTGGGTATGGTAATGTTTTGAAGTACAGGTCATGACCCATGAGCGAGTCTTGAAATCATATGAAGAATACAATATGTTTTAAATGAAATCAAAAAGGAAAAGCGCAGAATGACAGTGTTGTTTTATAAAACATATTTGTTGCATGTGTTGTATACATAGTAAGTTGCCAAGTGAAATGTTCCAGCTATGAGTTGCCTGTCGAAATGTTGCCAAACCCCTGGTCTACTTGCAGATTCCTAACTAGATGTCTGGAGAGATTGGGGTTGAGGATAAAAGCTTTGTACTTATGAAACAAGGAGATCCCTTTGCTGAAAAGGGTGTGGAATCAAAACAGGGAGAGGCACCATCTTAAGAAATGTTCACTATAGGGGAGTGATGGAAAAAGAATGGAGAGAAGGAAGAACAAGTATAATATAGTTTACAATGTGTTGGGTTTGCACAATGAATGAACAGTGGAGCCAGTCACCACTATGGGAGCAAAGGGAAACCGACCAGGTGGTTTTGTTCTGAATTTGGCTTGGCTTTGCTTGGGGGAGGGTGGGGGGTGGGTTGAGGTTTTGTGTTTTGTTTGGGCATTAGTTTGAGGCATCTGGAGTTACCTGGGTGGAGTCGTTGGGAAGACAGTAGTTATATACAAGCCAGAAGAAGTTGGGCTGAAGAAAAGCAGTTGGGAGACATCATGCTGTTTAGAGAGTTACTGTAGCCAGCAGTGGAAGTCGATATGCAGAGTGAGAAGTGTGGAGAGCTAAAGACTAAGCCTTGGGGCCCAATGCTGAAGAGAAAACCCAGCAGTAACTCACAGCACTGCTAAATTCCACAAAAGAAAAAATTTCTCACCTAAAACCCAAAGAGATTTCAAAATAACGGTTGGCTGGGTGCTGTGCCCAGGACTGAGGATGCAAGACGCTGACTCCGCCCCAGGGCTGTGCTCGCTCACTCAAATCCCTCACCCGCAGGGCCCCCCAAAACCTGGGCATCCCACACCTCAAGCCTTGCCCTCCCCAGCTCTCCCTGTTTTCCTTCCTGCTCTGGCCACGCCAGCCTCCTCATTGTCCGTTGACCTGGCCAGCATCTCTGGCCTCGGCATCTCTGCATTCACTGCCCCTTCTGCCTGCAGTGCTCCCTCAGCTGACCTCCCATCACAGGCCCTGCCCCACCCTCTAGTGGAGTCCTAGAGCTGTCACGCACTCTTACACTACAGGCTGTCCCCTCCTCCCCCTGTTTCATTTTTCTTCATAGCCCCCAGCACTACCCCCACTGATGCCTAAATTTGCATTTATTTCCTTCCATATGAATTGCCGGTCTTCATCAGTCTCTTGCATGACAGTATAGCAATGGGCGGGCAGGGACTTCGCACTGGCCAGCATCACAGTGCCTGCTCGAGGGAGGCACCCAGAAACATAAGTAGCACATTTGGAGCTCACGATTCCTTGGATGATGCAGATGGGGGCCTCAAGTGACATCCTCGGGTGGGAGCATCAGATAAGATGTATGTCGTTAAGTCATATCTAAGCAGAAAGCTGAGGAATAAGAGGGAACGATGCGAGGGAAGAGCAGGGGGCAGGACGAGAGAGCCGTGGGTACATTGCCCACACCTGCTGGTCCCCGGAGGGGACCGGGGCCCCTGCATAGTCAGTTCCTGTGTGTTAATCGGAACTGGACGCCAGCCTCTTCTTACTCCTTTGCCATTTTCCAATTAAATTGCTTCAGTAGGGAAAAAAGCTTCCATTTATAAACGCCATTATAGGAAATCATTAAAAAGCAGCCGTTTCAGTATGCCTGCTATATTTGCGAAGCTGCGTTAGCAACCAAGAGGTTTTCTTGTGCTGGATTTCATATGCAGAGTTTGCTGCAGTATATTTGCTGATCTCCATTTAAGATACTGGGAGCATTCCCTTCATCAAAAAGCACTTTTGTTTTCAAACCCCACCCATCAGAGCCGGGCTGCCCCTTCAATAAGCTCACTCTGGGGCACTGTCCTCAGAGCTGGAGGAGCAAACAAGCAATTTAGAAAGTGCTTTCATTTACCTAAGCAGTCCTACACAGGAGAAAGGTCCCAGTAGTGTCACACTACATATTCAAATAAATTACATTACCTCTGTATAAACCCGGTCACATAATCATTTGTAAAATAAAGGTAATTAAATGGACAAAGATAAGGTAGGAATGATGGCTCGCGATTTTTATTTGCTCAGTTTGGCAAAGAGTTTTGGTTAAAAGCTAACATGCTTTGCTCACTTACTTTGTGTTCAGCATTTTACATGCATCCTCAGGTTTAATCCTCAACCTTGAAGGAGGTCCCGGAAATCCCTGTAAACCTGAGATGATGGAGTTCAGAGAGGGCAAGTCACTTATCCAAGGCCACACAGCCTTGTTTTGGTTGTTGCTGCCCATGTTTCTATAGACAGCTTTGCTTTTTTCTTTTTTCTCTTTTTTTTAAATGCATCTCTGCTTCAGCAGTGAAAGGTGCCTATGGTCGGTGTGTGCCACTTACCGCCATCCTTTGGGATCTCTAGTGCTGGTGGCAGAACTTAAGGAGCAGCTGTCTGATCACAGCACCTGGCTTATTAATAGCAGTGTATGCTGTCCCCTGAGATTTCACAGATCACCATCTTAGAAACAACACTCTTAGACCCAGCGATTCTGGGTGTTGCACTGGAGCCGAGCGCAGATGTGTGAGATGGGCTCAGCCCCGCGTTGGTGCATGTAAGCGCGTGCGGGGTCCACTCCCTAGGGGGCCGTCTTCCCAGCTTTGTTACTCGAACAGCCGAGCCTGTCTGGAGCAATTGTCTATAAAACAAACAGGATCCCTGACCCAGTGAACCTTCGCACACGCTGCGATGGGTTCTGCTCCCGTATTTTGAAATCTCTTCAGGTTTTAGGTGAGAAATTTTTCCTTTTGTGGAATTTAGCAGTGCTAAATGATGATGCCGCCGGGGATGAAAGGAAGCAGATGATACCGTGCTTGCTGGTGTGATCATTTAGACAGAGATTTCCTCCTTAGGCGTAGTTTTTGGAGGACAACCAAGGAAGAATTTACACATGAAACCTGGCTGTTTGGCATAGCCATGACTATGAAACATATTTAACGTTAAAGCCAGCTTTTCCTGGCTTAATGGCCCATGAGGCTTAGTGGCTTTAGGATAAATGTTCCAAAGTGTCCAGCAGCCCCTCCCAGTGGGCAGGAGATGGGGAGGGAGGGTCCGGGAAGGGAAAGGCAGCCCTGCCTTCTCCCGCGCCCCACCCCCCAAAAAAAAACATGATTTCTGCAGCATGTCAGAAAAGCGTTTACAAAGGCAAGACAGCCTTTCCAGAGAAAACTGGACTTCTGTTAGGAATGAGGCACTAAATAGACAGCCTCCAGCAGAGAATTTTTAAAGGAGGATCAGATGATTGGGAACCTGCTTCTGAAACTTGGAGAAACCAGTCCCCAGGTTGGAAAAGTTAGACAAAACTGAAACTGGCACCCTGAACAGATGATGAAACAGGCCGAGCCCTGTGTTGCTTTTTTTCTTCTTTTTTCTTCTTCTTCTTTAATTGGGCAATTTAATTTCTCCCAAGAGGTTCATGGTGTTGGTCATCCCCGAGAAGCAAGCCCAGGGAAAGCTTAAAAGCTTTGAACAGGAATTCCCATTGTGCCTCAACAGGTTAAGAACCCATCTAGTATCCATGGGGTTGTGGGTTTGATCCCTGGCCTTGCTCATTGGGTTAAGGATTTGGTGTTGCCGCAGGGTCATAGATGAAGCTTGGATCTGGCATTGCTGTGGCTGTGGTGTAGGCCAGCAGCTCCAACTATGGCTCCTATTCGACCCCTAGCCTGGAAACTTCCATATGCTGCATATGCAACCTAAGAAGACAAAAGAAAGAGCTTCAAACATCGACTCACAGAAGGCTCTCTGATGTGTCTGTGTGCTTCTTCCCAGGGATCTGAGCCTAGTCAAACAAACGTCTGAACGTTAGCAGGGCCAAGTGGTTGAGGAAGCCACCTGAAATCATTCCAGAACTTTCCTTAGGGAGGAACCAAGCTTGAGAGCAGGAAAGACTATGGCTCCACTGTGCTTTGCGTTACTTTGAATTACGGGGTTTGAGGGAAATATTCCAGTCATTTTTTCAGCCCCCCATGGAGAGCTGGAAAGGCATTGATCTACCATTTGTTCAAAATGAGCTCCCACCATCGCTGGGCTCCATGAACTCCTTTTCTAAGACAAGCAGCCTTTATTTTCCAAACAGATCATGTCCGCTCAGGATGGGGACGTATTCTTACTTAAAGCTAGTGTTGTAAAGGAGTCTTAGCTTCCCAGATCAGCTTCTGAAAGCCATTCCTCTGTCATGGGTATAAATAAAGTACAGGACCTTAATAGTGTTACTGCAACCTCCAGCCGTGGCTGTGGACATTGTTCCTGTGAGTAGAGATGCTGTGGACCACATGTGGATGCCAGAAGGATATCTTCCCCTTTCTTCTGATGGGTCTGGAAGTTCCCCCACCCCTGCCATAGTCAGAGCTGTGGACTCTGGGACTGGTAATGACCTGCTGTGCGCTGGCACTGTTTAATCTCAGGGGCTGGAGACACCCTGCCTCTTGAGCTGGGATGGACAGTCCAGCCTCAGAGGAAAACCTATCTGCCCTGGCAGTTAGTGAGCTTTGGGGAGAGTGGTGAGAGGTGAGGCCTGGGAGCTGGCCAGGCAGGGACCGATGATGGAGGGCCCTGGAGGTACAATGAGGGGGCTACAGTTTGTCCTCTAAATGCACCTCTAGCTGCTTCTTCCGGATAACCTCTCAAAAGTATAGGTACAGGATGATCTTGAAGGCTTTTCACAGATGCCACAAATCTCATCCCTTCTCTGCTGCAAAGATTCTCACCTCTGCAACACTGGGTATTTTCTTATTCTTAAAGTTGTGGCAGAGTTCCTGTTGTGGCTCAGCAGATTAGGAATCTGACTAGTATCCATGAGGATGCAGGTTCAATTCCTGGCCTCACTCAGTGGGTTAAGGATCTGGCGTTGCCACAGCCTGCAGTGTAGGTCACATACGTGGCTTGGATCTGGCATTGCTGTTGTTGTGGCGTCAGCTGGTAGCTGCAGCTCCAATTCTACCCCTAGCCTGAGAACTTCCATGTGCCACAGGTATAGCCTAAAAAGAAAATTAAAAAACAGAAAAGCTGTGGCAGTTCAAGTGATTAGTCATCAAATAAGTAGAACGACTAGATGTGAACTTGAACTTTTCTCAAGTTTTTAGAGCCTTGCTCTCTAGAATCTCTAGAAACCACCACCAGAACCTTTCTCCCTCACAGTCTTGGGGTGGGGTGGGTGGCTGAGAATTTTGTGGGGGCTGGGGCAGCTTAGAGGGAGGGGTCCTGAAGGGGTAGCCAGGCGCCTGGGGTTGCAGTTGCTGTTAGGTTATCTTTCTTATGCCTTCGCCATCTTGAAGACCAAACGGACTGTTGTAGAGAAAGTAACTGTTACAGCTGCAGAGTGACAACAGCAAAAATGAAGACAAATCCCAGACTGGTAAATTGGCTATAACAGAAGTTCCGAGACTGTGACGTTTTATTCGGGAAAAGAAACACAGAAGCGGGGCTTCCCTCCCAGTGAAGTGAGGACCTGGCAGGGGTGGCGGCAGGCGGCCTGCTCTCAGTGCTGTCACCCTGAGGAGGACCTGTGCCCTTGGGGGGGGGGAGTGGCAGGGGGATAATTTGGGTGATGTTCCTGTTCTCATAGCTGCATCGAGACAACGATCATCATTGTGGTCCCTGCGTTAAATCTACACCTTAGCATTTCCAAGCTGTGTCAGACCTCTTTGCCTTGAGTGTTGTGCTTTCGGTTTTCCCCTACAACTTTTTATGTTGGAAAACTTCAAAGGCACATAAAAGATGAAATGAACACCCCAAACTCTTTGCCTGTATTCACCAATTGGCAACATTTTACCATATTTGATATTTTTCTTTCTCCTACTTGAAGAAAATTTTTTTTTTCTGAGCAGTTCGAAAGTTAATCATAGACACCACGATGCTTCACCTTAAATGTGTGAGTGCCGAGCTCTTGAAAAAAGGGACCTTCTCTGTCATAACTGCAGCCCCTTTACCACACTGGAGAACTTCATACCCCTGATGGAACAGTAACTACATGTAGTCCACATGCAAATTGCCGCGCGTGCCCCACTAACGTCTTTTTTGTTGCCATCGCTCAATCCAGGGTCAGTTTGGGCTCATAAGTGCTCTTTACTCACCACGTCTCTCTCCTCTCCTTTAATCCAGAACGGGTCGCTCCCTACCTCTTCTGTCGTTCTTGACGTGGATGTTTCAAGCAGGCAGGTTAGAAGTGTTGCAGAAAGCCCCTCCGTCTGCATGTTCCGATTCTTATTATCAGATCTGAGATCAACAGTTTTTGCAAGGACGGGCCTTGGTGATGCTGTGCGCTCGCCACTCTGTTGCAGCAGGCGATTCGGTGTCACTAGGTCCGTTACTGATGATGCTGGGTGCTTTTATTTTATTTTATTATTTTTTTTATCTTTTTGCCTTTTCTAGGGCTGCAGTCATGACATATGGAGGTTCCCAGGCTAAGGGTCTAATTGGAGCTGTAGCCGCTGGCCTGCACCACAGCCACAGCCATGCGGGATCCGAGCCGCGTCTGCAACCTACACCACAGCTCACGGCAACGCTGGATCCTTAACCCACTGAGCAAGTCCAGGGATCGAACCTGTCACCTCATGGTTCCTAGTCGGATTCATTAACCACTGCGCCACGACAGGAACTCCTGGGGTACTTTTAAACTTAGAAATTTCTTGTCTTCAGTGGATACGGGCACCGTGAACATGACACAGGGTGTACCTTCCATGGGTGCTCTCTTACTCCTTTCCTCTCAGGCCCTTCCATCTTCCCCTTGGCACTTAGACCAAAAAGTTAACTATTCTGCTGTGTCATTTTCTTTCTTTTCTTTTTTTTTTTTCATTTTTTGTCTTTTT
>PVHT020004020.1:31290115-31371679 GCA_004024745.2 Catagonus wagneri
TATTTTAAAAGTTGGCTTAGAAAACCTATTCTTTTATACATTCACCTCATGCAGTCTTTATGGAGCACTGCTCCATGCCCAGTGTTGTGAGCATCTGGGAACACAAGGATGGATGAACAGAGTCCCTGCTTCCCAAAGCCAGGCTTTGTAGGGGCCATGTGTCAGATACCAAGTAGTTATGGGGAACATGATTCTTTCTTTCAACGAAGGAAGTAAACATGAGACTATAGGTCATCAGGTAAGGCTTCCTGGAAGAAGAGATTTTAAGACAAAGTTTTCCAAAGAGCCATTACGAAGAAGAGAAAGAGGGCCTTCCGAACTAGGCAGAGACATAACCGCTGACTGTGAACTGAATGCCAGGCTCCAGGAGTAAGTACATTTGAAGCTGGGACTGTGATTTGGAGCAGATTAATTGTGGTTAAATGCCCGCTGCTTGGAATCAGAGGACCAGGGGAATATTTCCAACATCTAACCTGTTGAGCTTTATTTTTATTTGAGTCGGGGTTTTTATAAGAGTTCAGAAAAAGTGGAAGCAGCCTTTAACAGTGGGTTCAAAATGAAACAGCTCTGGTATGGTTTATGTTGTACAACCCTGGGGACAGTTCTAGGTGATCTTGAGAAAGAAGAAAACCAGCTTTGCCCACCAGTATGTGTTTAACCGAGCAAGCATGCTGGTAAGGCTTAATTTCCATAGCCATGAATGTCCTCCAGGCACTAGGGTCTTCCCTGAAACAGGAAAAACAAACAAACAAACAAACAGACAAAAAACTAAGGCTCTGGTTCTCATTAGAAAAATTTAACTTGAGCGGTCTTTTCTTCAGCTCCTATCAGAAGTCTAACAGGAAAGTTTTCATTTAGAAAAGCAGCGGGCAGGAGTTCCCATTGTGGCTCAGTGGTTAATGAATCTGACTAGGAACCATGAGGTTGCGGATTCTATCCCTGGCCTTGCTCAGTAGGTTAAGGATCCAGCATTGCCGTGAGCTGTGATGTAGGTTGCAGACGTGGCTCGGATCCCGCGTTGCTGTGGCTGTGGCGAAGGCTGGCAGCTACAGCTCCTGTTAGACCCCTAGCCTGGGAACCTCCACATGCTGCGGGTGTGGCCCTAGATAAGGCAAAAAGACAAAAAGCAAAGAAAAGAGAAAAGCGGCAGGCAGGAGATGGAGTGATGGAAGTGGACAGAATAGGGGAGCACCTTGGCCCTCTGCAGGTTGCTGTCGTGGGAGGAGCTTGGCCCAGCATTGCCCAGCCTCCTCTTTTCACAGAAATAGTTATAAATTCTAGTGATTTTTAAACCGTTGGCAATGAATTTTAAAAGTGTTTAAAAAAAAAAAAAAGGCTATGCCAGATATCAAACCCTGCCATCCAAACAAAACACATGTGTGGCTGCAGGGGGCTCATTTGCATCCTCTGCTTGAAGGGAGAAGTGCATTTCATTTATCCTTCTGGGTCCTCTGCTTCGTCTTTACAGCAAAGTAGACAACGGGAAGGCAGGGTGCCAAGATTGTGTGAGCTCAGCCCTTCCCAGAATTGCCTTTCCATCGGACTTGAATGGGCTGCAGCTTAATTTTGATTGAAATTCAGTATCGGTGGAAAGCACAGGAAATCTGCAAGTGTGTGAAACCGTGGCTGAAAAGACCTTCAGTCACATGGCTTTACACCACATATGAAGTCCCAAGTACCTAAATTCTTTCAGCATCTATTGCCAAAAACACATTGTCTCCCTCATGAAGCTGGGATGCTGCCTCCTTTTTGGCAGAGGTCCATTTTTACTCTGGCTGCCAGGAAGCTCAGGACTCAGTAGAAGAAACAGCCTCAGCAGCTGTGTTAGCCTCCATTTGCTTCCTCAGCCTTTCCCCGGTCCCAGACATTGTGTTTTCTGCTTATTTGTGGTTGCTGGCTATATGCTAACCCAATTCTTTTTTCAGAAGAGAGAGTTAACCTCTGGGTGAGGAATGTGTGTTTGATATGAAGAACATCCTCTTCGTCTCGTGGACTTGGACCCTAGCTCTTACCTTTCTTGCGCAAAGCACAGCAGAGCCCAAGGACCACGGTGGATCTGCCTCATGGGACCCTCCACTGCGGAGTTCCATGTCGGGTGTGCAGTTCAGTGGCACTAAGTACCTTCACAGAGTTGTGCAACCATCGCCACTATCCATTCCCCAAACTTTCTCATCATCCCAAACAGAAACTCTGTACTCATAATTATATATGTATCTATATAGATACAGTATTCATTATATTCAATGTGTATGTAGCAATATTGCTCTATTCCCCAGCCCCTGTAACCTCTCTCTGTTCTTTCTGTCTCTATGAATTTGCCTGCTCTAGGTACCTCACATGAATAGAATCATGCAATATTTGTGCTCTTAGAACTGACTCTTTCGCTTACCTTAATGTTTTTGAGCAGTATCAGAATTCCGTTCCTTTTTAAGGCTGAGTAATATTCTTTGTGTGTTCATACCACATTTTGTGTATTCATTCATCCACAGGTAGACAGACACTTGGGTTGTTTCCATCTTTTGGCTATTTTGAATAATGCTGTTATGGACATGAGGTAGAGACAACTGTTGGAGGCCCCACTTTCATTTCTTTTGGATATGTACCCAGAATTAGAATTATTAGATCACATGGTAATTCTGTTTTTTAATTTTTAAGGAACTGCCAGACTGTTTTCTTTCTCTCCTCTCTTCTTTTTAAGGCCGTACCCACAGCATATGGAAGTTCCCAGGCTAGGGGTCAAACGGGAGCTGTAGCTGCCGGCCTACGCCACAGCCACAATAATGCAGAATCCGAGCTGCATCTGCAGCCTACACCACAGCTCGTGGCAATGCTGGACTGTTTAACCCACTGACTGAGGCCAGGCTTATGGATACTAGTCGGATTTGTTTCCTCTGTGACACAAGAGCCACTCCCCACCACACTATTTTCCAAAGCAGTCGCACCATTTTGCTGTTCCCACCAGCAGCGCACAAGGATCCCAATTTCTGCACTTCCTCGACATCACCTCTTATTTTCTGTTGCTGGTAGCCATCCTGATGGGCATGAAGTGATATTTCATTGCAGTTTTGATTTGTAAATGAGGCACCTTTTCTTTGTTCTGGAACACTTGATCTTCTGGTCTCTTTACGTCTACTTGCGGTCTTTTATAAAGACCCCCACCTGTCTCAGCTTCAGTGTTGAAGCTCCAGTGCCTGGCAGGGCCCAGACTCTGCAGGTTACTGGAGGCCCAAGGGAAGGAACTGAGGATTTATTTTAAGTCTCGATTCAGAAGAACATGCTGCAGACGGAAAGACAAAGCCACCCTGTATTCAGTAGCACTGATGCTGGGGTGAGTGGTGGTGAGTGGTTGGGGCCGTGTGACAGCACTGACAGGGGACCCAGAATGTCTGCTCCTGCTGGCTTGGCCACCTTGTCCTCCTGTGAGGCCCTCAGCCAGGAACACTGACAAAGGACAGCCAAGTGTCACCTGATCACTGGTGGGGCTTGTGTAAAACCAGTGCAGAGCTCTGTGGGTGATAGGCGAGAGTGTGGGGGCTCATCATCCAGCCTGGGTGATACACATTTGGCCTCCTAAGACCTGGAAAGAAGTTTATAGCCCTCGTTACTGTGAGCAGAAGAGGCTCCTGAGCTGTTTGCTGTCTCTGTGTTCATTTAAATGCCTTGCTCAGTCTTCTGATGCTCTGTCCCATGTGTGCATTGTGTTCCCTCTGGTTACTTTCCCTAGGGTGGCGGTGGACAGCTGGGAGCGAGGCCTGTGGCTTGTGCCCTGTACCTCTGTGAGCCTCTCAGAGTTGAGAGTCTCGTGTTCATCTCTATACCCTGAGGCCAGGGCTCAGCAGCTGATTAAAGAATGAGAAAGGAATACTGATTAGATCCCTCCACATTGCTCATGTTCCCTGTAGCCCAGCATCCTCAGGACACAGCCTGGTGGCATCTCTGAAGTCCTCCGCTGAAGGCCCATCAGTGCCATGTCCAGGGTGATCACTGCATCAGGCAGGCTGGGCTAGGGAAACCCTTAAGAATGGATGAATGGAGACACCTTCCTTCCTCATCCCACTCAGAAGCACTTGGTTATGCAAATAGTTCAGGACCGTGTGTTACCTCCAGCTCAGGTACCAGGAAACCCTGCACCTCAAGGTAAATGACCACTTGGAGAAACTTCTCCCCTTGTTACCCTGGAATTACGGCAGTGATAGTTTCGCCAGCCTTTGTGGTCACTGAGGAATGCCGCTCCTGGCTCTGGGCCTCCTTGTCTTGCTTTGGTGGTGGGCACCTGCCCTCCAGCCCCAGAGAGGAGATGCCAGTGGAGATTATCTCCCGGGTGTCATCATGAGGACTGATGCATAAGGTGGATATAAACCATGCTGCTGTTGACACTGTCTGTCTCTAGTCTTCCGGGCTCTTAACATTTAGTGATGTAGTATTTATATTTGCTCACTTAAAAAATAACTTTTGATTGCCTATCTTTAAAGTCAATTAATCTTTAAAGATTAGATGAAGAGGACAGTCAAAGTCCCTTCTCCCATGATGCTTATTACACTTGAGAAGAGATGACAGATGCACAAGCCAGGTCAGATAGTGATAACTGCCACAGAGAAGACAGACTGCTAGGGCAGGGACTAAGCAAGGGGAAGTGATGGAACCCCATGCTTTAGGTGGAGAAGAGCTTGGTGAGGCGGTGGCATTTGAGCTGAGAGCTGAACGTTAGAGGAGATTTGGGTGGAAGTCAGTCTCGGCAGAAGAAACAGCAAAGGAGGAGGAAGCTCTGGGCAGATGGGAGGTTGGTGTCTTCCAGGCGTGGAGAGAAGACAGGAGTGTGAACACAGCAGAGTCATGGGGGTGCTGGAGGTGACAGATGAGGCAAGGGCAAAACCAATGAGTGGTTCCCTCCCCGACGACACTTTGGAACTATTTGAGGAACCTAAAAAAAAAAAAGCTTTTGCAGCATCAGAGCTCCACCCCTGGAGATTGTGATCCGACTGGCCTGGGTGGGGCCTGGACACTGGTGTTTTATAAAAGCTCTCCGGGGAGCTCCATGGTAAAGCCTGGGGTTGAGAACATCAACAGTGTTGATCATGCAGAGTCTTACAGACTCTGGTAAGGAGTTGAGACCTTAGTGCAGAGCCATATAACGGTGTGGGCCCGGGGAGTAACATGATCTGACTTACGTCCTTAAGAGACTCACTTTGGCTACAGTGTGGGGACTGGAGGTAGGAGGGCCGTTTGTGTGGTCCAGTTGAGAAATGATGGTGGCTTGGACCAAGGCTGGTATCAGTGGAGATGGTAAGAAGAGGTTGGTCTGGGGACGTGTTTTGGAGGTTGCCATCCCAAGATGGATTCAATTTAGGGTGTGAAGCAAAAGGGAAATCAAAGTTGCCTGAGAGTTGAGCAGAGTAACTAGGTGGATGGTGGATGGTAGTGCTGTTCACAGAGATGGAGGGGGGGCGGATAACTGTGTTCATTGGTTGGAATAAAAGCTTCAGACTTACCTTCTATCTAGATTTAGGTAACTTGTAGATATAGACAGTCAAGTAAAGTTGTCCAAAATAGTTTAAGAAATCCTCTTACTATAATGTGGAGACTTGCCTTGAAGTCATCCACAGGTAAGCACCGAAGGCAACTGACTGTTTTAGTGCTGTGATGAGGAGGGAAATGTGAAGACAATAAGCTTCGTTCATGCAGGAGTCAGACTGGATGTGAGGGAAAAGTGTACTTGGATAAATTGCTGTACGTATCACCTGTCTTGCTGCAAGAATTGAGTAGCATTGAAGTTCTGTGTGGTGCAGTGGAAATGAATCCAACTAGTATACATGAGGTTGCAGGTTCAGTCCCTGGCCTCGATCAGTGGCTCAGAGATCCAGCGTTGCCGTGAGCTGTAGTATAGGTCACAGATGTGGTTCAAATCCTGCATTGCTGTGGCTGTGGCTGTGGCTGTGGCATAGGCTGGCAGCTATAATTCCAATTCGATTCCTAGCCTGGGAACCTTCATATGCTGAGGGTGTAGCCCTAAAAAGGCAAAAAAAAAAAAAAAATTGAGTGTCATAGTTATACATAGAATCCAAAATAGGTTAAGATATGTGTATTTGACCTTAAGGGGATTTTTTTCCCCCAAACAAAATTATCTTTCAAGATATGTCTAGCTCAAATTATGGTTATAATTAGGAGTTCGCATTGTGGCCCAGTGGGTTAAGGATCTAGCATTCCAAAGCTTTGGCATAGGTCACAGTGGTGGCTTGGGTTCCATCCCTGGCCTGGGAACTTCCATATGCTGCTGGTCTGGCCAAAAAAGAAAAAAAAATTATAAGTAATTTTCCTTCCCTGACCAGGCCCTGGGGCTCCAGCAATTAAAAATAACTCAGATTTTTGGAGTTCCTATCATGGCACAATGGAAACAGATCGACTAGGAACCATGAGGTTGTGTGTTCGATCCCTGGCCTCACTCAGTAGGTTAAGGATCTGGCGTTGCCGTGGCTGTGGCGTAGGCTGGCAGCTACAGCTCCGATTAGACCCCTATCCTGGGAACCTCCATATGCCGCAGGTGCAAACCTAAAAAGACAAAAGACAAAAAAAAAAGAAAAAAACCCTCAGATTTTTAAGTCAGAATCAAATTATTAGGATCAAATGGTTAGAATTGCTTAGAACAGTTTGTTTTTCCCCTGGTGGAAAAAGTGGAATCAATTGCCGTGGCAGAGCATGTTGATTGGTTGTATTGGGAAAAAGTCCTGACTGTAAGCTCACTGAGGGCAAGAATTTGTTTCTGCTTTTTAAAACACCTACTGTCTCTGCTCACTCTGGGTTTTTTTGTTTGTTTTACTTATTTAGTAAAGTTATGGGGTTGTTTTAGAGGAAACACTTCATGAAATCAGTCCTACCCTGAATGGCTGAGTAGGAAGGTTTTTGTTTGTTTGTTTTTGACTTTTTGTCTTTTTTAGGGTCACACCTGCGGCATACGGAGGTTCCAAGGCTAGGGGTCTAATCGGAGCTGTAGCTGCCAGCCTACACCACAGCCACGCTGGATCTGAGCCGCGTCTGTCACCTACACCACAGCTCACGGCAACTCCAGATCCCTGACCCATTGAGCAAGGCCAGGGATCGAACCTGCAACCTATAGTTCCTAGTTGGATGTTTTCACTGCGCCATGATGGGAACTCCCAAGTAGGAAGGTTGACCAGAAGTCTCCTGAAGTCCCAACAGCCCCTTCTAGGACATGTCTTTGTTCTTACTAAGGATGTGTCTGCCTTTGAGTGAAGGCCAAGTGAATTCAGTGTGGCATGGCTATCCAGAAAATGGCCACAGTCTGGAACTCCTAGTAAAGCCTCTGCATGGGCTCCAGGCCTCTGGAGCAGTGCCAGCAGCCTGGGAGTTTGCACTGGAAAATATCAAGCTCCGTTGCCATCCATTTTACCTGAAGGGGTTCCTTGCGGTAAGCAGAACAGAGCGCCTGCCCACCTGCCTCTTTAACTCACTGTGTCCACATGTGCTCACAGATAACTGCAGTGACCTGAACTCGGAACTGCAGAGGGTGCTGACGGGGCTGGAGAACGTCGTCTGCTGCAGGAAGAAGAGCAGCTGCAGCCTCTCGGTGGCGGAGGTGGACAGGCACATCGAGCAGCTCACCACGGCTAGTGAGCACTGCGACCTGGCTATTAAGGTAGGCCCCTCCTCCACTCCCAGCTGGCTCTTCGGGAGCCTATGAGGGAAATGATCAGATGCTTCTGAAGGGTGATTTTTCTCAAATACCTGTTAGGGAGTGAGTGTTTCTAAGGAAGCCATACAATAGATTGGGCCACCAGGGAGAAGCAGGAGCCCTGTACATTTTTGTTAGGTTGAGTCACCTTAGAAAAAGTCATTAGATCAATAGTCAAGGTCGCTGGCTTTGCTGCAAACATGACAGCTTGCTTGGAAACTATTAAACTACTAATATTGAACCACATCATCTTAGTGTCATGCATCATATAGCGCTCTGGGGTTGTAAGATTAATTTGGAAATTTTATTAAAGCTTTCTAGCCTTCAGGATATTATTTCCGGAGTTATCAGTTCATGCTGCTAACAAGCGGGCGGTTCAGGGCCTGAATGAGTCATCTCTCCTGAGCGGCTGCCTGGCCCTCAGTCCCGCCTTTCGCATGCATTCATCTTACCGCTTAGGAAGGAGCAGGTGAGTGGAATTTGCTGAATCTGCACAAGCTCGGTCATGAACAATGGGAACGGCATATTCCATCGATTAGGAGCCTCTGGTGTCTTTATACTGCTTTACCAAAGCTGAGTGACCTGGGCATAGCAATTGAAACTGGTAAGTCTGGGAGAAGCCAATGGAAAGAGAAAGTGTGATAGATTTTTTGAAAAATGTTCGAGGACTCTGGGCCCAAGTTTCCATCAACATAAATCCTGGACTTCACAAAAGAGTTGTGGTATCTCGAAGTAAACCATGATTCATGTTTACAGCACATCTGGTTTTCCATTTTTTTTTCATCACGATTATAAATATATATGTGGTTTGGGGAGACAAGCCACTAGTGTTTCTCTCTCTGGACTCTCCGGGGCCTGTATTTGATTATAATAGCATCTTGGTACAAGCCCCAGCCTTAGCATTGAGAGGGAAGGAGGAAGCCATGGATTTCTGCCAACCAACAAGGAACAGAGTGGGCCCCCGGAGCAGGACTGAGTAGGATGTGAGTCCCCCATTTGAGAGGAAGGACAAAGCACTGAGTGTGGCAAGTGGCAGCAAGATTTGGGCACCAATCTTGGAACCAGTGTTAACATCCAAGAGCGACACACCCTCACGTCACTCATTTTTGAGACCTGTTTCATATCACATTTCTTCACTGCTCTTCTACCCCTGTATGGTAATTCCAACCTCCTCTTTCTTTTCTTTTTTTCATTTTTTAGGGCTGCACCTGTAGTATATGGAAGCTCCCAGGCTAGGGGTCGAATCAGAGCTGCAGCTGCCAGCCACAGCCACAGCAATGCTGGATCCTTAACCCACTGAGCAGGGCCAGGGATCGAACCCACAGCCTCAGTGATATTAATCAGGTTTGTTACCACTGAGCCACAGTGGGAACTCCTCAGCTCCTCTTTCCAAATACGTTGGCTGGTGCTTCGTTTTCCAAAGGACAGTAATTGTGAATGAATAGTTTCTGGAAGCAAACAGAATGAGTTCTTCCTTCTTTTCAAAGTTTATGCATGTTTCTGCTCCACTAATATCAGTGTTTTAAATGAATTTTTGGGAGTTCCCTTCGTGGCTCAGTGGTTAACGAATCTGACTAAGAACCATGAGGTTGCGAGTTCGATCCCTGGCCTTGCTCAGTGGGTTAAGGATCGAGCGTTGCCGTGGTGTAGGTTGCAGACGCAGCTCGGATCCCGCGTTGCTATGGCTGTGGCGAAGGCCGGCAGCTACAGCTCCTGTTAGACCCCTAGCCTGGGAACCTCCATATGCCATGGGTGTGGCTCTAGATAAAGGCAAAAATAAGACAAAAAAAAATAAAAAAATAAATGAATTTTTTAAACTCTTCTAGTACTATTCAGATTCTGTTCTTTTAAAGCTCATAGCTGTCTTATTAATTAAATCCCTTCTTAGAAACCTTCACAATGAGCTTCCTCTTTTCTGTGTCACAGAGGTATATTTCTGTCTTTGGAACTGAACCCCATTCACACCTTCTGATTCTGCAGTGATGCTAAAAGCTGGAAATGGCTATGTGACCTGTCCTATTGCTGAGCTGGAACATGGGAAGCCTATACTTAGGAAACTTCCAGTTAGATTTTGTTGCAGTTTGCAACCTTGCATTTGCTTCATCAAGATCACTAACTGGCTTGCTGTTTGGTTATGTGCAATCATCCACTCTGGAGCGCGGGTGAGGGAGATAAACATCTGTGTAGATGTGGCAGGTGGGAACTACAGGCAGACTTAGATACCAGGAAGGGATTGTGTTTTTCTTGCTGGGGGGGGGGGACTGCTGGGTAACACAGACCGTGACTCAGCCAAGTGACAGAGCCTCGTGTGAAAATGAGAGGACGATTTGAGTGTGTCACCGGTCTTGATCACTTTCTGCAGCGCAGTGGCGGCAGAACCCACTGTCACCTGTGGATGCTCAACACCCCCACCCCCGCCACCTCCAGCCCGTTTTCCTCCCCCTCCCCTTTCTCCCAGGGAGCTCACTTGGCTTTTGCCTCCGTGGCTGTGTTTTCCAGACAGTGGAGGAGATTGAGGGGGTCCTCGGCCGGGACCTGTACCCCAACCTGGCTGAAGAGCGCTCTCGATGGGAGAAGGAGCTGGCCGGGCTGAGGGAAGAGAACGAGAGCCTGACTGCCATGCTGTGCAGCAAAGAGGAGGAGCTGAACAGGACCAAGGCCACCATGAACGCCATCCGCGAGGAGCGGGACCGGCTGCGGAGGAGGGTGAGCCCCCGGGGTGCGGCGGGCCGGGGCCTAGAGAGACGCTGGCATCTAGGGCCAAGGACGGCCGAGAAGTTGGTGGCGTTTTTAGTCTTATGAATCGCCATCCCTTTCTGGTTCTGCGGTCTTTCCTGAAAGAAAAGCAGTCCAAAAGTGCTGAAGCACGTGGGTGAAATTTCTAAAAACACTCTTCTCTGCAATCGCAAATCTAAGTGGATGGTAAAAATTATGTTTGTGCTGGGTACACACGTCTTCCCCAAGCTCAGCTAAAATGGTCTTCTTTTAAGCTAGGCTAGTAATATTTTATAATTTGCAAAAATATGTAGAATTGCCCCCTTTGTAGTTTCTTATATAACATTTTCTTTGAGTATGTGATACCTGCTCTCATGTATCCATATGGAATCTAATGTAAAATGTCATCTTCTCTAGTGCAGATTGATTAACATTAATAATTGTGGGTGTGTGTGTGAGAGAGAGAGAGAGATTGATTGGTGGATTGATTGATTCCTGGTAGTCACCCCAGCCTACTTAATGGCTCTGTGGCCTGAACAGGCTTGAGAACCACTATGTTTAGGAAATACATCCATGACCAAAAGGGCTGATGTTTCAGCACAGAAATGTTTGGCAGAATTGTTAAGCATTTACCTTCCCAAAGATGGAGTTTCTTTTTCTGAACCCACAAGTACTTCTTTGTTTGGCTGTGAATCTGATTTGGGATTGGGGACTGGAGGTGAAGCAATGAATTCTTCAATCCGCAGCAGTTCCCTCTGAACTTCACTTTGACCAGATCTGTTTTGCTCTCTTTCTCCACCTTGGCTATATTAGGAGCTTGCTTTCTAGTTGTGCTCTGACTGGTAATTTTTTCTTTTTCTTTTTTCTTTTTGCTATTTAGGGCCGTACCAGCGGCACATGGAGGTTCCCAGGCTAAGGGTCAAATCGAAGCTACAGCTGCTGGCCTATGACACAGCCACAGCAACACCAGATCCAAGGCACATCTGCGACCTACACCACAGCTCACAGCAACGCCAGATCCTTAACCCACTGAGCGAGGCCAGGGATCGAACCCGCAACCTCATGGTTCCTAGTTGGATTCGTTTCCGCTGCGCCATGACAGGAACTCCGTGACTGGTAATTTTACACAGATGGAGGAGGAAAAAAGTAATCTCACCAACACTCTTTAACTTGCTCTTCAGTGACACCAGCATGTGTACATCATTTTACTTGTAATCTATTCACTGTTTTCATAGTTGCCGTTATGTATGAATATGGAAGAAATTGCTCTTTTTGAATGTTGACTTTTTTCCTCATTTGTGCCTCACACCAGCGTTCCTAAGTCTCTTATTGGAAGGTCATTTTGCCTGAACTCACATGCATAAGCTTATTTTTA
The DNA here is from genome assembly GCA_004024745.2 of Catagonus wagneri. NCBI lineage: Eukaryota > Metazoa > Chordata > Mammalia > Artiodactyla > Tayassuidae > Catagonus > Catagonus wagneri. The sequence continues at coordinate 31,301,893 of PVHT020004020.1, forward strand.
GAACCCAGCTGTATCGGATGCCATTCTCCAGCCTTGGAACAGCAGGTGTAAATCATGCCAGTCAGCAAAGACTTTATCTGGGAGAGCCGAGGACATTGACTTAGTGCCAAGGCCCACGCCACCTGTCATTTCCTGGGGTCACTCCCCCATCATTATGACTAATACCCTAATGAGGTGCGCTTGCTCTTAGCCGGCACATTCTGATGGTGCGTGTTGTTGAAGGAAATGATGGTCTTAGGGCTAATTACATGTTGTGGTTTAGAATACATTTCCTCCTCTAACTTGAATTCCCAAAGAGAAAGGCGGCCCTCGATTGTGACCAGCACAGAAGAAAAAGCCAGGTCCTCTTCTTCGGTATTTTCTCTAACTCTGGAAGTTAGTTTTTTGTTTTTGTTCTTTTTTTTTTCTTTGCTTTTTAGGAGGATCCCAGGCTAGCAGTCAAATCGGAAGTACAGCCGCTAGCCTACGCCACAGCCACGGCCACACGGGATCCGAGCCATGTTTGTGGCCTACACCACAGCTCACAGCAACGCTGAATCCTTAACCCACAGAGTGAGGCCAGGGATCGAACCCAAAACCACATGGTTACTAGTCAGATTCGTTTCCGCTGTACCATGGTGGGAACTCCGTGGACGTTAGTATTAAGGACAACATGTGTGATGGCACTGCACGTGTCCCAGGGCTCTTTGACCCCCTGCAGTCCCAGCCTGATCTACCAAGTCACCCTGCGTCTTTGCAAAGTCACCTCACCTCTCTACGCCTCAGTTTACTCTGCCATGAGGTGGGGATAATGGCAGTACCCAGTGCAGGAAAACTAGGTGATCTTCATGACTCATCTAAGCCCTCAACCAAACACCTCACATATAGTAAATGCTCAAAAAAGTATAGATAATTGTTTGGCGTGAAATCTAGAGTTACCTTTTTAGTGTTCTGGAAAGAATAACACCATACCATCTTTTCGCCCCTAAGAATCCTTGGATATTTGAGAAACTCCAAAATGGACAATGAACAACTATGCTATACACACACACACACACTGAATAACTATGCTACACACACACACACACACACTATGCTACACACACACAGTGAATAACTACGCTACACACACACACACACACACATTTATACATTGCACTCAGAACCTTTCTTGTGATCACATGTATTACCTTGTAAGTTTTGCAGTTAATATGGTTTCATATAAATTTGTGTAATTTATATCTCAGTTCCCTGCAAGTAAAACTATGATAAGGAACTTGTAGCTCTTCCTCTACTGGAAATATCTTCGGGAATTTGTATGCATAGCCGTGACTTGGATTTATTTCTCTTTATTTCATGACAGTTGGCGACTGTCAGCTTTTGCTAGATGCCTTTGAATGCCAGTTTACTAGACTTTAAATGCCGGATGACTTCCACTTACCACCACCCAATATGTTTTATTTCCCTGAAGAGAAATCTGTCTTTTGTGGTTGGCTGTCTTCAGTTCTTCGTGTTGTGTAGCTCTCTGGAATGGCTGAGGTATGGCTTTGTTTCCGTCCCTGTGGTACCACATGATAACACGGCTGGTTTGCCTTTCCTGTCTTTATAGCAACTCTGAATCCACAGTTCATCAAAGTTGCCTGAAAAGCAACCGAGGTCACCTTTTTTTTTTTTTTTCATTGCCCACATTCATTGTATAGAATGTGAACTGACCAGATCGATAGGATTGGTGCTTGCCCCCTGCCCGTAATTAAACAGAGTGGTCTCCGTAGGTTTTCTGAGCCTTGTTCAAGATTTAATTAAATTAGATTTTTTAATGTCAGTTAACAGATTGGGCTACTTGGCACAGCAATAACTAAGGAACAACAGGCGGACAATTTTTATTATTGGTCCCAGCTCATTATTAAATGAGATGATCATTTATTTCTGCATGCTCTGTAAGAAGACCACTCATTTCCTCACAGTTAAAGAAGCAGGTTTCATTTAGGCAAAGTAGAGTTAATTACTCTAGAAAGGGAAGCCTCTGGCTCTGCATTTATTCGTTTCGTAACTATGATTGGTCATCTCCTCTGAGCCAGGCAGAGGGGATACAGTGATGAACTGGACCAGTACCAGGCCTAAAGGATGCTGGGGAGACAGACAAATAAACAGGTTGTTAAGATGGTACATGTCAAGTGGCAGAGAGGGGTGGACACAGAGGACACCCTGGGAGCTCGTAGGAGGGACATGAGATGGCAGATCGAGCTTCTCTACAATATTTGCAATTTTTAGCGAATTGTGTAGGTCAGCTGCCATGTAGCAAAAGTCATCCTTGCTTTCCCCAGATAGTTTGGTAAAGCAAACTGGATGTGACCACAGCCTCGTCAGTCTTTTGTCCCATTCAGTCAAAAACAGGGCACACAAGTTCCTTCTGAGATTTTATACAAACTCTTCAGAAAGTTCTGCAAATCCGTGGCATAAGGTGGTGGTAGATTAGATCAGAGTTTCTTCCTTGTACTCAGGGCCCCACGTGGGTGGCTTCACCATGCCTGGGAATGAATTCTGTCACCTTTTCTGGCTTCCTTCATCCCTGGAGGTCTGGCTTCTGCTTTGACAGTCTGGCCTTCACTACAATAAATTCAAGAAACTAGAAGGCACACCGATTTGAACCAAATAAAAATCTTCTCATCTGGTTTCTTCCTATCAGCTCACCCACTTGCCCTCAAACTATCTTTAAAACCTTTAGTGTTAGTTAATTGATTGGGCAGGCGAGGGAGGGCAGCATTTCTCCCAGTGATAAGAAGATGCAAATGTCTCTTTTCCAAACCAGTTACTCTTGATGGTGAGATGCATTGTTATGTTTATGAAGAGATTTCATTGTCCTATGTTCCTAAGACCTATATAATAAAACTGGAAATCACCTGGTTCTGCTGAAGTCTTTTAAAATATAAATTGAGGGCTCTAAACTCCAGGTTTTTAAATGGCTACCGTTTGGCTCCTTAACCCGAGAAAAGGACAGATAAATGTCCAGAATGCTGCAATGCCCATCTCCTTCTCTCTCGCTTCATCCTCCTTAAGAGAAAGTGACCCCAAATCCTGGCCTTGTGGAGGGTGAGGGGAAGTGGAACTGAGAAAGGAGGCATGAAAGGAAGGATGCAGATAAGAAGAGAGAAATGGCCTCACTTCACTCTCTGAGGACCCATTTATTTCATAAGCTGTTCAAAGTAGTAATCCTGGAGTTCCCGTCGTGACGCAGAGGAAAGGAATCCGACTAGGAACCATGAGGTTGTGGGTTCGATCCCTGGCCTCGCTCAGTGGGTTAAGATCTGGCGTTGCCATAAGCTGTGGTGTAGGTTGCAGATGCGGCTCAGATCCCACGTTGCTGTGGCTCTGGCTGTGGCTCAGGCCAGCAGCTATGGCTCTGATTCGACCCCTAGCCTAGGAACCTCCATATGCTGCAGGTGCAGGTCTAAAAAGGATAAAAAGACGAACAAACAAAAAAAGTAGTAATCCTATCAAAGTCACCTTTTTAAAAAAATCTATGGTTATGGTTTTATTATAGCAAAAAATAAAAATCAGAACCAACCGAAATCTGAGATATACATAGATGAATTCTGGAAGAGGTCTGAAAGCAAAGCTCCCAGCTGTCTTCTTCCCCCGGAGTCCTGCATAGTGTTAGCTCCTTTGCCCTGTGATGTGTGCCACACTTCAGAATCTGAAGTTCTTATTGGGGTTTAAGTATCTAAACATGATGGATTGAATCATGGGCCATGTGGTTGAGCTCGGTTCCTAGTTCCTTCTCCTTCGAGGAAGTCAGGATGACATCCTTTGGGGCACTTTTAAGCTTGGGAGCCTGACAGGTGTGGCGGTCTGCACTGCATCTGCCCACGGTTATGCTCGTGCAGGAAGGATCTGGCAGCGTGACAGGTCTGGCACTGTCCTTCTCAGGCAAGTGTGCAGCATGCAGGTCTAGCACTCATCCTGTTAACTCACCACCAGTGGTGATTTACTGAGCATCCTCTTTTTTTAGAGTTTGTTTTTTTTAATTGTAGTTGAATTATAGCGTTGCATTAGTGTCTGCTATATTGCAAAGTGATTCGGTTATACATGTATGTACCTTCTTTTGTTACAAATTTTTTCCCCTTTATGGTTTATCATAGGGCACTGAATGTCATTCCCTGTGCTATACAGCAGGACTTCATTCCTCATCTGTTCTAAATGCAATAGATTGCATCTACTGACCCCGAACTCCCAGTCATCCCACTCCCTCCCCCTTGACAACCACAAGTCTGTTCTCCATGTCTGTGAGCCCGTTTCTGTCTTATAGAGACGTTCATCTGTGCCGTAGTTTGGATTCCACATGTAAGTGATATCATATGGTATTTGTCTTTCTCCTTCTGACTTACTTCATTTAGCATGAGAATCTCTAGTTGCATCCCTGTTGTTGCAAATGCCATTCTTTTGTTCTCTTTATGGCTGAGTAGTATCCCATTGTGTGTATGTGCCGCATCTTCTTAATCCAGTCATCCGTCCATGGACATTTAGGTTGTTTCCATGTCTTGGCTTTTGTGATTAGTGCTGCTTTGAACATAGGGGTGCATGTATCTTTTTTAATTATAGTTTTATCTGGGTGTACTGTCTATCCCCTTGTATGAGCCCAAGGTCCATCCCTCTAGAGCCATTAGTTCTAAATCTACTGGTGCCTGTTTCTAGGTGCTGCACTAGCTGTGACAGTAAATCAAAACCACCTTCAGTATTCACTCGCATTATCTCAAGAGCACTTGGCAATCAGTGTTTATGCTTAAAGGGGTTGGACAGAGGAGTCCAAATTATATGAAAGAGTTGGCCTAGAAAGAGTAGACCTTAGGAGTTCCCGTCGTGGCCCAGTGATTAACGAATCCGACTAGGAACCATGAGGTTGCGGGTTCAATCCCTGGCATCGCTCATTGGGTTAAGGATCCAGCATTGCCATGAGCTGTGGTGTAGGTCGCAGACATGGCTCGGATCCCGTGTTGCTGTGGCTGTGGTGTCGGCTGGCGGCTACAGCTCCGATTAGACCCCTAGCCTGGGAACCTCCATATGCCACGAATGTGGCCCTAGAAAAGGCAAAAAGACAAAAAGACAAAAAGACAAAAAAAAAAAAAAAAAAAAAAAAAAAAAAAAAAAAAAAAAAAAGAGTGGCCCTTAAAGGTTGACCATGTGTTTTATTTCCAACTTCTTTCTACTCCTTAATTCATTGGTAATATACACTTACCGCTAGGCTGCCCACCCCTCCTGGGAGAGAAAACGTATTGGGTCACTGAGGTATCCAGAGCCTGGTCTGTCTCTGAAGCAGCCATTCACTTTGTCTGAATTATCTCCCATTACAGCCTGCGTCAGTAGTGCTTTGATATTTTTAACTAAAAAATCAGTGACAGCCAAGATATTTCTAGAAGCGAAACTCTTGTGACCTTACAGAGGTTAAATAAAGATTCATCTCCCTTTGCCTTAGCTCTCATGAACTCTCCCCACTCAGCCTCCCCCCCACCACATGATATTTTTCTTGACCACATTGTCTATATATTGAAAATGCAGGGCTGCAAAACAGTAGTTAATATGTACTGTGAATTTATATGTATATAAATGTGCATTAATTCTATACATGCACAGTGTCTGTATATTGAAAAAGCAGCACTGCTCAGTAGTACTTCGTATTTACTCTGAACTTATATGTGTATAAATGTGCATGAATTTTACATATGTGTATGTAAAAATACTTAAAATAGAGCACAGCAACTTAAACCAATCTCATAATAGTTATGAGGGTGAAGGAGGTGGGAGTGAGGAGGAAGTTCCTGTGGGTGTGGGTCAAAGAGTACTTGAACGTATCTATAGTGTTCTCATGTAAAGTATGTATTCTTACATTTGCATGTTTTTTAGTATATAGAAGTATATACACAGAAATGGGAAGCTAATAGGCTAAAATATTAAGAGGCTAAGTCTAGGCAGTGGAAAGATGGGCTTCTTTTTCTTTTTTTCCCTTTCTGCTTTTCCTTAATTTTCAAATTGAAGAAGCAAAAAATCAAGTGTGAATTATGGACCATGACCGGAATCTCCCAGCTTTAACCACTTGATATCCTCACACAAGCACACTTGCTCTCTTTCATCCTGGATGGAAATTTGTCTGTATCTTACCTGTTCCATTTCCTCTTGGGAGTTTCTTTATATGAGAAAGAAGATGCCAAAATTAGCAATTTTAAGTTCATGAAATATTTATTAAAAAAAAAAAACAACCTGTTTTGACATTTCCAGCCCTTTATCTGGCCTCATAAAAGGGAGCCGACGGGAGGGCTGTCTGGCTCCAATGTTCTCTTTCCTCCTCAGTTTGGGGTCTCAGCAGGCTCATGTATGACTGGAGTATTAGTCAAGATGAAGATGGGTTATACAGCAGTAACTAACTACCCCGCCCCCCAATGTTAATAGCGTGGCCCACCCAAACTTTAGCTTATTTCCTGCTTGCGCTGCGTGTCCAGTGCAGGTTTGAAGCTGAGCACACAGCTCTATTCCATGTCTTGACTCTGGAACCCAGGCTGACAGTAACCCATTGTCTAAGTCATCCCTCAGACGGACTCGCCCCGATACCCGAGTGCTTCTGCTCACAGCCCATTGGCCCGAGCTAGATAAGTGCTCCGGGGAACTGTGGAGGGGCTGAGAAATAGGAAGGAGCCTGTGGGTCTTTGCCGAGCAGTAAGTGTTCCCAGCCCAGCTGGCTTCTTTGCTTTGAGTGTGATACGAGATAGACTTGGACATGAATCAGGGGCGGTTTTGCTCGTCTTCTTGTGGTGGCTCTCAGCCCGTGTGTCAGAATCCCTTGCATGAGCCCCTGAATTGCGGGGTGTAGGACTCTCGCACGCTTGCCCATTGTGATCCCAGCAGACTCTCAGACACGCAAGGGAAGGCAGCATCCTTCAGTCACCCACTGGGCGTGATGCAAAAGCTTTTCCAGCCTTCTTTCACCTCCCTCCCCACAGGAGGACCGGAGAGAGAGAGAACCGCAGCCTTGCTGGCCCCTTCTGTTCACACCCATCCCGCTCCTCTGGGGGCCGCCGGGTGGCGGTGTTAAAACCTGCACCTGAAAGAGGAGGGGTTCTCAACCCTGCCTGTCCTCTCTCTCGGGTCACATGAGCCAGAAGAGGGGGTGCAGAGAAGGGAGTGCTCATCCTAGAATCTGGCAGGACGTGGGCACCTTGGGGCTCCAAAGGCCAGGGGCTTTGCCTGGCGTGGGGGAGAACTTCCTGTGCTCATCCTGTGAAGGAAGATGAGAGTTTTACAAGGTGCCACCTAGAACACAGTAGATTTTTTTTTCCCCAGTGCAGTCTTGATAGTTTCTTTTTAAGGACCTGTTAAGAATGTTGATAGTGTTAACACGCTTTGGACATTTTCCGATTAAACATATCTCTCAAACTAAAAATAGAGGCCTCCCAAACTAACAATAGGTGCCTCTGAAGGCAAAGCCAATTATAGCACTGAACGTGTTCTGAGCCTTTTCCTTGTGATGAGCAGTGATTTATACCTACCTCATTGAATCTGCACCAGAATTCTACAAAAGGTGCTATTACGCCCTTCTTAGAGGTGAGAAAACTGAGCCCAACAAAAGGTTAATAATCTTGGTCTACACTGACATTAACTCTTTGTGCCATAGTTTCAGCTCCTGTAGCCTCACTGAGATGAAGCAGTCATTGTTCTGTTGTCCAGAGTCCTTTCCAGTGTCCTCCGCCCTTTTTCCCCGTTTCATCCTCTGCTTGCATGCAGACCGGAAGTAAAAGCCCTCTATAGTGGTGACATGGGTGCGAACTTTCTTAAGGTACCACAGATCAGTCTTCCTAGCACTCCAAAACAACACAAAGTGAAGACAAAATGAGTTTGTTTCATGAAAAAGAAGCTATTCGTGCATATATTTATCTTGATTTGAGCCTGATAGAGCATTATTGGCAAAACCTGTTTACCTCTTCTTTGCGGTTCAAATAAGTTTTAAGTGCAACCCCAGGCAGAGATCCCTCAAAACTATGATTTTCTCATGTCCTTCTTAGAAACAGTTTCCAAAAGGGCTTTGTGCACATCGGTGCCCTGGAAATTGTGGAGGAATGTTTTTAGTCGTGGGCACCAGCCTGGCTTCTCCGTCCTCTGTCCTCCCTCCTCCAAGCCCTGCTCCTGTGAGGAAGTCTGGTTGTGTAAAGGTGAACCCTTGGCTATGAGGCAAGTAGCTGACTCCATTTATTTGAAAGCTGGTGAGAAATTACGATGACAGCCAAAGCACTGACCTTTTCCCTGATGCAGCCACTTAGATAATGGGTCCAGGATCCTTAGCGGGCTGTAGAACAAAAGGAGAATTCTCTACACCCATCACATCTTTGGAGAATGGAAATGCTGCTGGCTTTGTTTCCCTCCTTCTGTCTTGTGGTCTCTTCCTCTTTTTTTTTTTTTTTGAGGGCACATGGAGGTTCCCAGGCTAGGGGTCAAATTGGAGCTACAGCTGCCAGCCACAGCCACAGACACAGCCACGCCAGATCCGAGCTGCATCTGCGACCTACACCACAGCTCACGGCAACGCCGGATCCTTAACTCACTGAGCAAGGTCAGGGATCGAACCCACAACCTCATGGTTCCTAGCGGGATTCGTTTCCGCTGTGCCACGACGGGAGCTCCCAGACTCATTCTTTTATGGGTAATCATAAATTTCTCATCCTGCTCAGTTCTCGGGTGCCACCTTTCTTTCCAACCTGTCACTCACCTGAGGACTTGATCAGCGGACACAATCGTTGTGTCTGTCTGTGTCCCTGGAGCGTGAAGGGCAGCCAGTAAGTAGCTGGCCCTGCCGACTCTCTCCCTGGCCCCACTCTCTCCGCGAACCGCCCCTCTTTACAGAAACCCATCCCATCTAGTACCAGACTCTTCCTCCTCACCCTCGGCTCCACGCAATCCCTTAGGCTCCTAAGCACCCATCTTTGTATTTACTTTCTTTCATTTGTTTGTTTTAATTTGGCCTGCGAGGCAGAGAGATAAGCTCATTACATCCCTCTCTTAAAAGCACACTCATTGATCATGAAAAGGCCCTCTTTTAATGTATTCATTACATTTCTCTTCCACTCCCTTCCGCTCATCTTGTGTGTGTCCTTACAGTGTTTGGTATGTTATCTTTAACTTACATCCATCGTGCTGTGCTGTGGACATCTTTCTTTTTTACCCAAGCGCTCTAATTTTAAGGTCTGTCTGTGTTGCTATGGATGCATGAGGTCCGACGGGCTCCTGGAATTCAGTGTCCCAAACTGCACTCCTGTGCCTGACATTCAGACTTGCAGTTTCCACAGACAGCCCTTCAGTGCATATTCCTTGCACCTGTCTTCTTAGGTCCTGTATGGAAATTTTTCTGAAATACATGTCCAAGGGAGTTCCTGTCGCGACTCAGTGGAAACGAATCTGACTAAGAACTATAAAGTTGTGGGTTCGATCCCTGGCCTTGCTCAGTGGGTTAAGGATCCGGCGTTGCCGTGAGCTGTGGTGTAGGCTGGCAGCTGCAGCTCTGAATAGACTCCTAGCCTGGGAACTGTACCGCGGGCATGGCTCTAAAAAAAAAAATGGAATACACATCCAAGAGTGAGGTTTCAGAGTCCTGGGGTGTGCACGTTCTTACTCGGACCAAATTTGGCAGTGCAGGAGTTCCCATGGTGGTGCAGGAGTAGGAAACCCAACTCGTATCCGTGATGACTCAGGTTTTGATCCCTGGCCTCGCTCAGGGGTTAAGGATCCGTCATTTCCGTGAGCTGTAGTGTAGGTCAGGGGCTCAGATCCTGAATTGCTGTGGCTGGGGCATAGGCTGGCCGCTACCACTCCGATTCGACTCCTAGCCTGGGAACTTTCATATGCCTTGGGTGCAGCCCTAAAAACACCAAAAAAAAAAAAAAATGGCAGTGCAGCTTTCCAGGCTCGCTCGCCCCGTCCAGCCACTCACTGGCAGCATGGGAAGGCTCCTTCTGCACCTCCATCCCAGCCAGTTTTTGTGCTCAACATTATTCCCTTGATCCCATTATTTTTCCGAGTTTAATTTTCTTATTCCTCAAAAACAGGTCTCCTTAAGAAGTTCCTTCAGCACAGGTCTGTGGGTACTTAATTCTTTGAGAATGTCTTTACTTTTGCCCATGCTCTCCATGAGCGTGGTATAACAAATGACCACAAACAGCGGCTTAAAATAACACAGACTTTCTGTCTGCCAGTTCTGGAGGTCAGAAGGCGAAATGTGTCTCACTCACTGAAATCGCAGTGTCGTTGGGGCTATGTCCGCTCTCCGTGCTGCTTCCTTGCCTTGTCCAGGCATTCCTGCACATTCCCCTTCGCCATGTGAGAGAATACATTCTCAGGTTTCCAAATCAGATGTGGACATCTCTGGGGCCATTACTCAGCTTATCACCGTAGTCTAGCTTGGTACTGGATTTTTGGGTGACGGTTCCATTTAGCAATGTTCAACAAATTGTATTGAGACCGACACTGTGTCAGACAGTGTTCAACGTGATGAATCCAGCAGTGAGTGAAACAGACCAACACGCCTGCCCTCACGGCCCAAGGAGAGACCCTCTCTCCCTCCAGATAGCGCTGAGATTCTCTCTCTGTCCTTTCCCCTCCCTCCCCCCTTGCACTGTGGGTTTCCGGATATGCAGTTGTTTCATCCTCTTCTTGCAGTTAGTATCAACTGCCTAACAAACCAGCCACCCCAAGGATGGGGACCTAAAACAACAATCATTTACTGTTAGCTTCATGGTCCTGGGAATGACTGGGTTCCTTTGACAGCTGTGTCTTGGGCTCAGATGTGGTTGTAGTCAGGTGGCGGCCCGGGCCAGAATCGCCTTGCAGGGCTTCCTTGTACATCTGGTGGGTGAAGCCGGCTGTTATCTGGACCTTTGCAGGGGCTGTCAGTCAGAACATCAGCCAGCATCCTCTCCAGGTGGCCTGGGCTTCCTTACAGCAAAGTATGGCCTGTAAGGAAGACGGAGGCAAAATTGTGTTGCCTTTTGTAGCCTCGCCCTGGAAGTTACATGGTATTGCATTTGCTACCTCTTGTCTATCAGGTGCGACCTCTCAGGCAGGACACGTACAAGGAGAGGAGAACTGGACTCTACCTTTGATGGAGGAAATATCAAAGCATGTGGCATCGTATCTAAGCACTGCCACAGCCTACTTAGCACCTGACCTGATAATTTAGTCGCAGGATTTACAACGGTCTCTGTGTCTGGAAAGTTTCCCCGTCATGTCCTGTGTTCCCTTCTCTGAAATGTCTTTATTTTTCTTTTATTTTTTCTTTCTTTCCTTTTTTTTTTTTTTAGTGCCGCATTCTCTACGTATGGAAGTTCCGAGGCTAGGGGTCCAATCGGAGCTGCAGCTGCCGGCCTACACCACAGCCACAGCCACACGGGATCCGAGCCCCATCTGCGACCTACACCATAGCTCACGGCAACGCTGGATCCTTAACCCACTGAGTGAGGCCAGGAATCAAACCCATGTCCTTATGGATACTAGTTGGGTTCGTTACCACTGCGCCACCACGGGAGCTCCTGGAACTTTTTTAAAAGTGCGTCTTTCGGAGCCCTTGTTGATCATTTATGTGTCTCAGCCACACCTGCTTATTTCGTGTTTCTCTAGCTCCCCGTGCTGTGTTCTGCATTAAATTCTCTGTGCTGTGTTCTTGTTCACTGATTCTCTTTCTGATTTCCTCCAGTCTGGAGCTTAACCTGTACACTGATTTTTATTTCATTTGACTATGTTTTCCACGGGTTTTTTTCCTCACCCACCTATTCTTTGATATCTGCTAGGTTTTGTTTCATAATGTCTTATTCTATATGGAAATTATTCCTTTTATCTCTTCAAGGGCCCTAAACATACTGTGATGTGGTTTACCGGTTGCTTTACTCTTTTTTTGTTTTGTTTTGGTTTTGGTTTCTAGGGCCCCGTGGTCCTGGGCTCCCAGTCATGGGAGGCTTAAATCTCTTCCTGTTCCTAATGATATTGGGTGATTTTCCAATTAGGTTTCTGGGGCAGTGGGTGGCCTGGCAAAATCCAGATCAGTTTTCGGTGTTAACTTATGAGGTGAGGGGGTGGGGGGCGTGCCACATGGAAGTAGTATGAACTTGGACTCCACCCCCGAGTGTGTCACGGGTCTGAGATGTTGGCTTCTTATGTTTGATGCCTCTGCACAGCCCAAGGGCTTCTTTCCAGCTTCCTGGGCAGCCCATTCAGTCCACTTTTCACGAATTAGACGGGCAGGGAGGCTCCCAGCTTGATGTGGGAGGATCAACTCAAACAACCTGACCTGTGGGGGCCCCTGTCCGTCTCCCGCCCCACCCTGGCAGGGGCATCCCATGCCCTGCTCTCCGTTCCCACGGCTGCCTGGGGCACCCCCTCGCTCCTCACCTCTCTAGCCTTGTTTTCACTTCATTGCTGGCTCCTGGAGATTTCCCTGTCTTCCTTCAACCTTGGCAGTGAATTTCTTTCTCATTGTTCCTTTTACTGCAGCATTTCTATGCATTTTAAACAGGAAGACTGCCTGTTTACTTGAGCTGAGGCTGTCATATACTAGAGATTTGTTCTGTATGCAGACGGTTACCTCTCCCGTTTTCAGCCCTATTTCTTACTCTTGTCCTTCATAGTCCCTGCCAAGGCTGAGTCTAAACCCTGCCAGCCTCGTTCTGGGTAGAGTGGCTGCCTCCCCTTGTATAGTTTCTAGAATGGGGCTTTTCCCATTCTGTTTCTTTCATCAGTGCCTTTCCTTCCACTCTGCCTTTAAGGAATGCACCCACATCTTCCTTCTGCTAATGCCCCAAGTGCATTCTTTTCACTGTTACGGTTTTTATTCTTTTTTATTCTTTACTGCTGTATTCCTGTGTTGTCCAAGATTTGGAGAAAACAATGCTCTGGGTCTGCTCTCTAGAATGAAAAAGCTCAGCTGAGTTTTCAGTGCTTCTATGTAAGCTTTTCTTCTTCTCTACCTCTTTCTTTATTCCTCCCTCTCTTTCCTTCCTCCCTCTCTCCCTCCCTCCTTCTTTCTTTTTCTTTCCTTTCCCTTCCCCCCTTCCTCCCCTCCTTCCTTCCTTCTTTCTGTCTTTATATGGCCATATCTGTCATATGGAAGTTCCCAGGCTCAGGGTTGAATAGGAGCTGCAGCTTCTGGGCTACACCACAGCCACAGCAACGCCAGATCCTTAACCCACTGAGCCGAGGACAGGGATCAAACCCGTGTCCTCATGAATACTAGTCAGGTTCATTACTGCTGAGCTGTGATGGGAACTCTTTTTCTTTTCCTTTTTTTTTCTTCCCTTCTCTCTCCGTCTCTCTTTCTTCCTTTCTTATAGATCAGCTCCCTTTCTTCCTTCCCGACAACTTCTCTTTCCTCCCTCTGTCTTAGCAGAGGGCCTTAACTCTTTTCTCTAAGAGAAACAGAAGTCATCAGATGGGAGCCCTCCTGTTTCTCATCTGCGTTTTCCAGTCTGCACACTCACCGTTCTTACTATAAACTCTACATCCAGTCCTGATCTCCCTCCCTCAGACCCTCTTTTTCATGGTGACTGAATATCCTTCTTCACACACCTGATGGCTTCCTCAAGTTTAATGTGTCCCAAGTCTACATCTTTGCTTATTCCCCCAAAAATAAGCTGTTCCTTGTGTGTTCCCCATTTTGCCGAGGAGTTTCGTGATCCGCTAAGACAACCCACCCGCAAGGTGGGCTGTCTTTTTCCTTTCTTTCTTTTTTTTTGTCTTTTTGTCATTTTAGGGCTGTACCCGTGGCACATGGAGGTTCCCAGGCTAGGGGTCTAATCGGAGCTGTGGCTGCCGGCCTATGCCAAAGCCACAGCAATGCGGAATCCGAGCCATGTCTGCAACCTACACCACAGCTCACATCAATGCTAGATCCTTGACCAGCTGAGTGAGGAGGCCAGGGATCGAACCCGCAACCTCATGGTTACTAGTCAGATTTGTTTCCACTGCACCACTATGGGAACTCCTCCTTTCTCGAATCATTCTAGAACTGCACTGACCAGTGCAGTAGCTACTAGCCACATACACCCCTTTAAGTTTGAATTTAAATGAATTCTCATAGAGTACAATTAAAACTAAAGCACCTAGAGTACACTGAGCGTATTGCCCGTGTTTGGGGCTGCCACGGTGGCCATGGGGCTATAAACCATCCTGTTGTTACAGAAGTTCTGCTGACGATGCTGGCTAGGGGGTATTTGCCGTTTTCACTCTTACTTCACTGATGATGTTTGAGTCTTTGTTTCTCACGTGCGGCTCTTGATGCGCTTCTGCTCTCTTCCTCACCCCCGTCCTTTCTCTTCCGTAATGAAATGATTTGAATCCCTTTTCTGTCTTGGGGACGTCATTGAGGTCTAAGCCAGAGAAACAGAGTTGTGGCATCGTACTGTCACTTCTATCTTTGGACCCTTCAGAGCCTCATGCCTTTTTCTCTTTATTTGCTTGTTAGGCAGCTCCTCGCCCTTGAAGATTGCATGCCAGCGTTTCCCACTCTGGGAGGGCAGAAGGCTGCTCCTTCCCCTCACTGGCACTTCTTGCTGGTGGCCCTTTTCAGAGTACATTTCGCGAGGTGCCCGGCCGGACTCTGAGCCCCCGCCAGAGTCCTGCCTGCCTCCTCTGCCAGGTTTCCAGTATATACTCCAGAGGGTCTTCTCTTCTGGGCCTCTCGATGGGGACAGGCTACATCTCTTTAGGAGAAATGAGAACATGGCCCCTAAAATCATGTTCTGGGCTCTGCTGTTGAAGAACTCCGGTTAGGAAAGTCTATAGGGTGATGAATGACCTTCCTACAAATACTGGTTCTTGGCCTCGGGCTACCATGATTCCTGGTTACGTCCTGACTCCAAACCACATATTTCATTGAGAGAAACATATTTTCTTTTTCTTTTTTTTTTTCATTTTTACAGCCACACGTGCAACATATGGAAATTCCCAGGCTGGGGGTCGAATTAGAGCTGCAGCTGCCAGCCTACACCGCAGCCACACCAGATACGAGCCACATCTGCAACCTACGCCGCAGCTTGCTGCAACGCCAGATCCTTAACCCAGCTGGGCCCCAGGGATCAAATCCGAATCTTTACAGAGACTGCATCGGGTCCTTAACCTGCTGAGCCACAATGGGAACTCCCACGAAATATATTTTAATAAAATATCTTAAGTGAAACATGGATATATTAGTTAATTATATATCCTTGGTGACATAAAATAACAAAAATGTGTTCTCCCACCACTCCGGAGTCTACAAAGTCAAGGTGTTGGCAGGGCTGCGCTTCCTCCAAAGGCTCTAGACAAGAATCCTTGGAGTTCCCGTTGTGGCTCAGCAGAAACAATCCAACTAGTATCCATGAGGAGGCAGGTTCGATCCCTGACTTTGCTCAGCGGGTGGGGGATCCAGCGTTGCTGTGAACTGTGGTGTGTAGGTCACAGACGTGGCTCAGGTCCCACGTTGCCCTGGCTGTGGTTTAGGCCGGCCACCGAGCTCTGATTCGACCCCTAGCCTGGGAACCTCCATATGCTGCGGGTGCAACCCTAAAAAGCAAAAACAAAAGAGAATCCTTTCTTGCCTCTTGCAGCTTCTGGTATTTTCAGGTTTCTGGCCAGTCTCTGCCTCTATCTGTTCATGGCCTTGGCCTCTGTGGGTCCGTGTCTGAAATCTCCCTCTCTCTTTTCCTATAAGGACGCCAGTCGTTAGATTTAGGGCCCACCCGAAACCCCGGGTGATCTCATCTTGAGATTCTTAATTACATCTACAAAGACCATCTTTCAAAAAACAAGGTCACATTCACAGATCCTAGAACTTGGACATATCTTTTGGGGGGGAACATTGTTCAGCTTTCTCCACTGGGAAAGAATAAAAGTGAAGACCCTAATAATAGCTGTCTCTGTCCCCTCGCCCAAGCCTCCCTGAAGCTGAGTCAGCAAGTTGATTGTTGCCTTCATTTCAGTTAAGACCTCACCCCTACCTCCCAGCAAGAGAGAAGGCTCTTTGACTCAGCCAGCTGTCTCTCTTTCTTTTCATGACAGACTCACTCCACTCCCTTCTGCTGGATTTTTTTTTTTCTCCTACTGCCTAACAATTTTCATTAAATAATTGTGTTGCCCAAAATAAACATGTTTATCGTCCTGTAGTTTTCAAAGACATTCTCTGAGCCCAGAGCTTTTCAAATGAAAATGGGTATTTAGGCAAAGAAATCACTTTAAGTGTGCCTGCCCAGCCACGAACACACCGTGGACAATGACTAGGAGCTATTGTCTCTGTATAATGAGGAAGAACATAGGTATTTTTTGTGTTTTTATTTTCCAGTGTCAAGGCGGCTAAATTTCTAAATTTTCCGCAGTGGATATGTTTCACTTTGGTGGTTAGAAGAAGAAACGCTTTTTTTATAACCTGGGTAGTTTTCATGAAGTTTTTAATGAAATACCCAAGGCAGTTTGTTTATTTTAAAAGGGAGATGAGTTCCCGTTATGGCTCAGCAGTAATGAACCTGAATAGTATCCATGAGGACTCGGGTTCGATCTCTGGCCTTGGTCAGTGGGTTCAGGATCCAGCGTTGCTGTGAGCTGTGGTGTAGGTCGCAGATGTGGCTCCGATCTGGCGTTGCTATGGCTGTGGTGCAGGCTGGTAGCCGCTGCTCCGATTCAACCCCTAGTCTGGGAACTTCCATATGTCACCAAGTGCGGCCCTAAAAATAAATAAAAAATAAATAAAATTGAGGTGAGTGGGCCAGTTGGGATTCTAGGAACACCAGACTACTGGTTGTTTGGGGAATGATTCAGATCTTCTTTCAGTGTGGGAGTGGCGATGACATTGTTGATTACTCACAGCCATTGTCAGACTTTGACAGCAGTAGAAACTGAAATGCATTGTCTCCGCCAGGGCAGTTTCCTCGGTGCTGGGATGCTGGCCTGATGGAAGAGTGGGTCCTGTCCCCATGCCATGGGGCACAGCGAGCCACGGTTTACCGGGACCATTCCAGAGCAAGCCCTGTAATCTCTCAGCTGCAGTACCACTTGACTTTGACAGGCATGTGTTTTCCTCTGGTCTTTAAATTATTTTGAGGGCAGCCCTGTGTCTGGCGCTTTATGAGGGTGGCATGTCTTTCTGTTAACCCGCAGTTACTGGAAGCCACAGCAGAGCCACAGCTATTAGGTACTTTTGAGCTGTTTCACCACTGAATGCAGTTTGCTCCGAGGGAATTTTCCTATTTTGGCTTCTAATATGCTGATGAATTATTGAAATTTCAATTACTTTTGGTTCCTGATTTAGCAGGATGGAGACATCCAAGATACTTAACGTGAAAAGCTTTCCACTTGCTTTTAGAGAAGAGTTTGCCTAGAAGGGTTTGGCGTCAGAGCTGGGGCTCTGCTCCTGCTGTCTGTGGGACAGAAGTGCTGTGTGGCCTTGGCAGTCCATTAGGTCAGTTCTGTGCAAGGTGTGAGCCCCTGACCAGCAGGACCGGGTTCGGCATCTCCTGAGAGCTTGTTAGATAGGAAGATTCCAGGAGTTCCCATGATGGCGCAGCAGAAACGAATCCAGCTAGGAACCATGAGGTTGTAGGTTCGATCCCTGGCCTCGCTCAGTGGTTGAGAATCCAGTGTTGCCATGAGCTGTGGTGTAGGTCGGCAGTTACAGCTCCTGTTCAGCCCCTAGCCTGGGAACCTCCATATGCCACGGGTGCGGCCTTTAAACAAACAAATGAACAAAAAAACAACAAAAAAGATGTGCAGATTCCCAGGCTTCTCTCTACCTTAAGCCCTGGGGAGGGGGGTCCTGGGCTCTGTGTTTTAACAAGCCCCCTGGGACATTTCGATACACCTAAGAGTTTGGAAAACCCTGCCTGAGATGTCCCAGTGCTAATTATTCCCAGTGTGGCCTAGTGCCCATTTTTAAGATGCCGTGATCATTGTTCCTTTTAAGATAGACATGGTACACGGTGATAGAACTGGGATCAGGGTCCTCAGAAAGATCAGCTTTTTTGTTGTTTTTTGGGGCCATGCCCATAGCATATGGGAGTTCTCAGGCTAGGGGTCAAATAGGAGCTGCAGCTGCTAGCTTCTGCCACAGCCACAGCAATGCTGGATCCAAGCCATGTCTGCCACCTATGCCACAGCTCACGGCAACACTGGGTTTAACCCACTGAACAAGGCCAGGGATAGAACCCACATCCTCATGGATCCTAGCTGGGTTCATTACCGCTGAGCCACGATGGGAACTCCAGAAAGATCAGCTTATAACAACCATCTTCACTTGGTTGGAACACTTCTCTCCTTGGAAGTCAGTGAGCCGTAATCGTAGAGAAGCAGGATTTGGACATTTAAATTCTGTGCGGGAAAGCGTGTGTTCTAAGTGTCATTGAGGAGGCCCCGTGTTTCCTTATACTGAAGGGCTATTTAGATATTCCTCCCCCCCCTCTCCGCCGCCCCCCCATCCCCAGGCTAATCGCATCCTGAAGTCCCTCGCCGGAGATTCTGCAGGTACCACCTCCGTCTCATTGCCTTAGCCTCACCTCCTACCCAGGACAGGTCTCCCTCCATGATGTGTGCTGAATAACTTGCAGTTCTTCAGACAAAGCATGTCTTCTGAGCTGTTTTCCCAACCCCACCGCCAAAGCCAGCCGCTTACTCCTCTCCACTACAACTCACGCCTGTGAGTCTCTCCTCAAAGACGGTCCCCTGATGACTCCAGGTAGCGTCATATTCTTCCCCGTTGCTCCTTGCACCTTCTGGATAGATGTTTGTGGCAAGAATGTGAGCTGGCGTTGAAACTGCCTCTGCCCTGAGCTCCACGCCAGTGTAGATTTCATCCTAGGTTCTGCCTCTTAACCGCATGACAGCATCAGAGACATGAGGCTGATTGAATAAACATCCCTTTAAGATGGTCCTTCTACTTCTGCTGGAAGCTTCCAGTGCCTTAGAAACACATTCTCCTCGTACTTTTGAAGGACCGATGCTGGCCAGCCTCTGGCGGGTTAACAACAGCGGTGCCTCTTATGTGGACTCAACCAACTCAGCTTTTCAGGAAAGCTGATTTCTTGATGTAAATGCAAGCTCTGCCCTCCGTCCACCTGGCTGGTTTTGCTCTTTGATCTGAAGGCATTGTTATTTCAGGTTCGAGAGCTTCAGACTCGACTGCAGAGCGTGCAGGCCACAGGTCCCTCCAGCCCCGGCCGCCTCACTTCGGCCAGCCGCCCCGTCAACCCCAGCACCGGAGAGCTGAGCACGAGCAGCAGCAGCAATGACGTTCCCATCGCCAAGGTGAGCTCCCGGGCTCCGTGCAGCACAGCCACCGGGGCCGTGTGCAGTTAACTCAGCCAGGCCCCCCCGGGGTTTCCCGGGGCCCCGCACAGGCCTGCTGTGCTGGAGCTGCAGGGAGAGATAACTCGCTAATAGTTTTAAGTTTCTCTCGGCTGCAACCTGGACGCCGGCTCTCATTCATCAGCCGGCTGGAGCACGTCACGGCTGACAGGTCGTGGTGGAGAAGTGAGACGTTTTGTCAGGTTCTACAATACTAAGGGGCGGATGGAGAGTTGCTCTCAAGGATCAAGGTTGGGCCCGGGAGGGGACCGGGAGTAATGGACCAATGATCTCCGCACTCACAGAGCCGACAGCCCTGCCGGGAGAAAAACAGATTATGCTGGGCGGGCCGTGGCAGCTGTGCAGTGTTGCCCATCCGGTCTTGGCCGCAGCCCTCCGATTCTGTGTTGAGTCTGCCCCAGAGACACTGTTCAAATGACCCATGTTAAGCGGCCTCTACAAGAAGGCTGGCTCTCAGCCATCTCAATTATTAAGTCAAACTGTGATTCTCAACCAGAAGTGACTTTTGTCCCCCAAGGAATATTTGGCAGTGTGTCTGGACACCCTTTTGGATGATGCTTTTTGAGTGCCACTGGCATCTTACAGCCAGAAGCCAAGGACGCTGCTAAACATCCTACAGGGCATGAAATAGCCCCCCCATAACAAAGAATGTCCAATCTGAAGCATCACCAGGGCTGAAGTTAAGAAACCCTGGGTTAAGAAAATGGTAGAAAAATGAGACAAGTGAGTTGTTTTTTCAGAAATAATTAAATCGGTTTAGATGCTACAGTTAAAGAATAGCTTCGTATAGACACAGTCTCAACAGTTTATATGGGGAATGACATGTTGGGGATTTTTTTTGCTAAGTCTCTGTTTTGTCTGTTAAGATTGCCGAGCGGGTGAAGCTGTCAAAGACCAGGTCTGAATCTTCGTCGTCGGATCGGCCTGTCCTGGGCTCCGAAATCAGCAGCATAGGGGTGAGTGTGTTCAAGGCAGGAAAGTAGCCAGGAGAGCGGCTCATCCCTTATAGAACAATGTCCAGAGTTCATCTCCAGTAAACTACTTAATTATAGTAATACATCAGACCTGGTCTCCTTCCAGAGGATCAGACTGAAATGTACAGTGGTTTGCACTTCTTCAACTTTAAGGGAGATTTTCTTTATTTTTCTTCTCTCTCTCCACAAAAACCGTTCGGAAAGAAATGATTTAGGTCTAGTTTCTGAAGGCCATGTGGATGAAAGTCTTGAGGTGCCTGCTGTATATCACCCTGCTTCCCCAGAGACCAAGCGAGCCGGGAAGCTCTAGAAGAACTTGCAAGCGAGTGTGGTGTCCAGTGAGGACCGTCGCTGCCTTTGAAGCGTAGCCAATGCTGTGACAGGCTGGAAACTTCCAGCTCATTTCTAGAGTTTTCATTTTAGAGCCCCGAACCTCCTGGGGCTGGGAGCTGTTCCATGGTGAAAAGGCAGTGGATTGTTTCCTGGGAATGTCTTTGAGGATTTGGGGTGAAGCTGGGACTTCCAGCTGCTTGATCCACAGAGATGGGGAAAACCTGAACAGCCATTTTTTTTTTTTGGTCTCTTTAGGGTTGCACTTGTGGCATATGGAGGTTCCCAGGCTAGGGATCAAATCAAGATCAGGGCTGAATCAGAGCTGCAGCTGCCAGCCTACGCCACAGCCACAGAAACATCAGCTCCGAGCCGTGTCTGCGACCTACACCCCAGCTCACGCCAACGCCGGATCCTTAACCCACTGAGCGAGGCCAGGGATAGAAGCCACAACCTCATGGTTCCTAGTCGGATTTGTTTCTGCTGTGCCACGATGGGAACTCCTGAAGAGCACATTTAAAGCCCTAAGTTAGAATTTGCACTGGACAAGAAGTGTGCACACCTGGATTTAGTGCTAGAACCAAATTATGGCTACAGCACCTGAGGGCTTGGGATGGAGGAAGGGAGTCCAGACTCTGCTGAATATGCAAAATTTTCAGACTCTGCAGAGGCAGGGTCCCCTATGCCTGCTTCCCAGCAGCATGTGCCTAGAGGTTGCAACTGCATTTTGGCCCCGTTTTGTGTGCCACTTTCACAGCCGTTCACTGTTTATACAAGAGCTCCCAAAGATCGGGGTGGCCCTTTCCCGGAGCCTGATCCTCAAGGAGCATCAGCTTCACACTGTTGTGCATGCAACCCTGGGCCCAGAGTCCATGAAGTGACTCTGTTGCATACTTACCTGTACAGGTATCCAGCAGCGTGGCGGAGCACCTGGCCCACTCCCTTCAGGACTGCTCCAACATCCAAGAGATCTTCCAGACCCTCTACTCCCACGGATCTGCCATCTCAGAAAGCAAAATTAGAGAGTTTGAGGTGGAAACGGAACGGCTAAACAGGTAAGGAGAAAGCCTTTATATTTGGGTGGTGGTGCTAGGCGGCGGGGGCTGAAGTCTCCCCTGCCTTCCCAAAGGTCAGTTCTTGTTGGCTCACGGATCACGACATGGGGTGATGCTGCCAGGCTGGTGGGTGGGGAGCTTCATCACAGGGGGGCTGACAGCAGCCAGGGCCGGCTTCGTGGGCGTTGCGTGAGCTGTCCTCTAAGGCGCAGGGCCTCGGGCTTAGGAGGACCCCGCATTTGCTTCATGACTCTTCTGTCACTCTTGTAAAAATCTTAATCATTTTATGAACCCGGGACCCCGCCTTTTCATTGTGCGCTGGCCCTAGAAAAATCAGGGAGCAAGTTCCGAGAGCAGTCGCTGTAGAATGATAAGTAGGTCAGGATGGCCAAACGGCCAGCAGGCAGGCAGGCCTGAGCTGCCGAGAACCACAGAGAGCAGCTCTGGAATGTGGAGTCAGCATCCCCGGGGCCGCCTGGGGCTGCCAGGAGCCAGCAAAGCAACCGGATCCCGGCGTTCCTGGGGTGAACTGGGCATGCTGGGCTAACCCTGCCTGCTCCAACTGAGGGCTGCCTGCTTTTGGCAGATGCTCATATACCCTCCATCCCTGCGTCCTTTTCGACATGGGTCTAATTTTCTAAGCAAGACTAACTACGGATAATTGTACCACGTACCCAGTTTGATAGGTTCCACTCAAATCTCATGACGAAAGGAGTTTGAGTGTGTCCTCCTGCCTCTTGACAAAGACGGGCTTGTGTGCCAGCCCAGCAATGAAAGAGAATCGTGTAAAAAAGCAAAGGAGAAGGACCAGGGCCAAACCACGGGAACTGCTCTGGCTCCGAGCTGGTTCCACAGTGGCAGAATGGACTGGGGAATTGCATCCAAGTGTGGTGTGGCTGCCCTGACCTACCAGTCTTGGGTGGGAGAGCAGAATAAGGGCTGGAGAGGCTCGTGAACTAACCAGTAAGAAATGTGGCTACCATTCCCCATCCACCGTCGCTGAATGCCATTCCCCTCGGGTACGGCAAACCTGAATAAATTGAATTATCCTGTTAGTCCTCCCTGATTTGAAGCTGTTTAATACAGCACTTGAGAAAACTCAGGAAATGTGACAATCTAGGTCATTTTAAATCTTGAAATTAAATGGTTTCCTTATTAAATCCAAAATACTTGAGAGGGACAATCCTGATGATTACCCCGTAGCAGTGAAGAAGCAGCGCTCTCAGTATCAGAGGCTGGGGAGCATTTAAAAATTGAATCAGGTATGCCCTTTGCAATTTAATGAAGTCAGTTGCCTTCAGGGGCCCTCTGTGTAGTGAAGACCTGGGATTTAACAAGCCTGCTTTGTGGCTGAATTTGGAGGGAGGTTCCTTTCTCCTCAATTACGTGCACCTAGGAGAGACCAAAAAAGTGGGAACTCTGGTGTGTGTAGCTCGTACTCTCATGGAGTTCAGCAGCTTAGAGAAGGCTCTCACAGACAACCCCTTAATCCTCAACTTGGGCAGGCGGAATAGTCCCACTTTGCAAATGAGAAAACAAAGGCTTCGATGTTGAGAGACTTGCCCAAGTCCAGAGCTATTAAATAGCCTAGCTAGTTGACCCCAGCCCTTCCACCTCAGTCCATTTTTTCTGTATCATAACATCTACTGCTAGAACATGGGAGCTCTTATAAATAATCTACCAGTATGTTTTGGTATCTGTTATTTAATGACCTGTCTCAAAGTTAGATCCTATTATGCTCCAAAAAATGGCAGCCTTTACCTTGTGGGGTTTTTTGTTGTTGTTGGGGGTGGTGGTTAGCCTGCTCAAAAGTTTGTTTCCCCATTTAACAAATCTGTATAAAGCACCTACCATATGCTGGGCTGTGTGCATGCAATGGAAAGCTTAATGGGCAAGCTTCCTGCTTTCATGGAGCTTATATTCTCTTAAGGGATCTAGACAAAAAGCAAACAAATGTATAAGAGCCTAAGAAAGCTCAAAGTAGGAGTTCCCGTTATGGCGCAACGGAAACTAATCCAACTAGGAACTATGAAGTTGCGGGTTTGATCCCTGGCCTCGCTCAGTGGGTTAAGGAACTGGCATTGCCATGAGTTATGGTGTATGTCGCAGACGCGGCTCAGATCTGGTGTCACTGTGGCTCTGGCAAACGCCAGCAGCTGTAGCTCTGTTTGGACCCCTAGCCTGGGAACCTCCACATGCTGTGGGTGCGGCCCTAAAATGACAAAAGCAAAAAAAGAAAAGAAAAGAAAGAAAAAAGAAAGCTCCCAGTAGATAGGACACTGTGACAGAATAATAGGGGAGATTGATTTTAGGTAAAGAGCCAGGAAAGGCATCTCTGAAAGGGGACATATAAATTGAGATTTTCAGGGAAGGAAGAAACAGCCGTATGAATAACTAGGAAGAGTCTTATGGACCAGCTTATCCATTTCAAGCCTAGGAAGTGATTGGCATGAAGTTGGAACTGCCCAAATGCCAATGGAACTGAAATAGAATGAGTGAAAGGAAGTGTTCCATGAGTTAAGGGGAGAGAATGGGCAGGGCTGGGTTGTGAAATGTGAGGCCATGGACCAAGTTTGTCCTTTCTTCTAAGTGTCACTAGAAGTTGTTAAAGGGTTTTAAGTAAGAAAAGAACAGATACATCGAGATCATCGGTACCCCAGGACAGAAAACAGAGAGGCTAAAGGCTTATGTCTTTGTGATTTGTTTTTGACTTTGCCATAAACTAATTTGTTCTGATCCCTATAAAACTTTTTTTTTTTTTTGGCCACACCCACTGCCTGTGGAAGTTCCCAGGCCAAGGTTCGAACCCATGCCATAGCAGCGACCTGAGCCACTGCAATGACAATGCCGTCTGATCCCTTTAAAACTTAGAGCTCCCACCACTTGTCCTACCAGCAGTTAGCAGTTATGGGACTGTCCAAGCTGGAAAGAGCTTTGAACACAGTCCACGGTTCCCACACAGAGGCGCTTAGGTGCAGTGTCTTGTTCACTCACTGACTCATCTTTTGCTTCTGCTCTGTAATGAGTCGGTTGGGTACAGGATCTGCGGTCAAACTGCCTGGTTCAGAGAGTTCCCTGGTGGCTCCACAGGTTAAGGATCTGGCATCATCACTGCTGGGGCAGAGTTAGTCCCTGGCTCCAGGACTTTTGTATGCTGCAGGAGCAGCCAAAAACAAAACAAAAACTGCCTGATTCATATTCCAGGAATTAACGTTTCTCTGAGAAATGGGAATAAATACTTAATTCAAAGGGCTGCTGGAGGAGTTGTTTCAACAAAGCGCTCAGCAAACAGTAGATACTACTGCGATGCTCCTTGTCCTTGTCCCCTTAGAGAGTGGTTTATTGGAGCATACCAGTCAGAATAACTCTCATGGGGTCCTTTCCTCGGTGTGTCTCCAGAGCCTGGTAGCTTGTACCTGGCAAACAACTCGTCAGTGGCTGGTTGGGAAATAACCAAGGAGGTTATTTTTTATTTCTAATTCACACAGAATTTAGTGATGCTTCAGCTTAGAGTCTCTTCCTTTATTGCCTCTCATCACTTAACATTTGCTGCAGCATCTGACGAGCTCCCATCTGAACGTGCATTTCTGGCTAGAATCTAGTGCGGATGACAGAAATCTTGGCAGATGAATCGGAATCCTTGTGTCCATTTGTAAAAGTGATTTTCCTTCCTTTGTAGCCGTATCGAACACCTCAAATCCCAGAATGATCTCCTGACCATAACCCTGGAAGAGTGCAAAAGCAATGCTGAGCGGATGAGCATGCTGGTGGGAAAATACGAATCCAACGCCACCGCACTGAGGCTGGCGCTGCAGTACAGGTGCAGAAGGGGAGTGGGGCCCGGGAGGAGCCACTTTAATTGAGAAAAGCATCCATAGCAAGCCTCTGCTGAAAAGTGGGAAACAGGCTTTTAGAAAACATTCCTGGGGGTTGGACTATCAAATGCTAGTGTGATACATACTGAAAATCAATTAGCACCCTGATAGCAATGAAGAAAATAAGGGTAATGAGTACGATGTTAGTAATCAGGTATGTTTCCATTAGCATGGTAAACTTAAATAGGATTTCATATGAATAAGGTCACTCAAACTATCAATGTTTGTGTTCCATGTTCACATCTTGTTCTTTCCAGGCTTTATTCGTATGCCTATATATTTTCCATTGCTATTAATCTAGTGCATTCCCTTCCTTCAATTTGTTCTAATTACGTAATGTTGCCTAAAAGTCTCCATTTATTTTGACTGGCTCTATCTCCTACATCAAGTTTATAGGGTCTTATTTTATTACTCATTTCTCTAAAAGACAGTTTGACTTTTGCAGACTCTTGATATTGAAAATAATTCAATGGTGAATAATTTAATACAAAAGCCCTCATTCTTGTGTTTTCCTCGAGATGAAATCCCTGAAGCAGGAATTATAGGTCAAAGGATATAAATATTTTCATGGCTCTTCAGGCACTCTGCCAGTTTTTCCCATAAAAACAAACTGGTTTACATGAGTATGATTCATTCATTTTTCAGCCTCATCAGCTTTGGAATGTATCTATTTTTAAAGTACTGCTTGTTCAATAGCTAAAAAACAATGCCTTAGCATTGTTTTCATAGATCTATTAGTGTCACCACTTAGGCATATTTACCCAAGTCCCAGTGTAGTGACTGGGTCTTACTCTTGGCATCCTCTAAAAAAATTCAGTATTGTTTTAAGAAGCATTGCTTCTTCAGAAAACAATATCAAGGCAAAATATATGAGACCAAAGCTAGAGAGCAATCCTGCTACTTCACAGACACACCAAAGCATACAGGTAGTCGTCACCGACAGCTCTTGAAACAGGCTGTTCTGCACCCACGGTCTGTCTTTCAGCTGGAGAGATGGAGCGGTCTCCCGGCATCTCTAACCTGAAAGACAGACTGCCCTTGAAAGGAGACGCTGCCGGCGCCCGGAGCCAGTCTTGAGCCCTTTCCTTATCTCTCGGTAAAGGAATTTGCAAGTGAAGACCATCAAAAGACAGATAGTCTATTGACTCAGTGTTGAGTAAAGCATTTACTGCTCAGCGTGGAGAAGCTCATCAGTTCTTTGCTTGGGGGTGGGGTGGGGAGTTTGACTCCTGCAGGCGTGTGTCCAGAATGAGTCGGGCACCGTGCACCCCCCGCCCTCGGTGCAGATGTGGGTCCCTGTGAGGTCACGGGCAGCAGTGGCTTTCAAATGGTCACCCTTCGATCCTCCACCTGGTATCCCCAAAGAGGGACGAATTTTCTTCCTCTTAGCAATCCACACTCAAACTCTTGTCAGAGGTTCTGTGAGTGTTTCATGAGACACTTTTACAAACATCTAAAAGAACGTTCTATAGTGATGGAACTGGTCTCTGTCTTTGCTGTCCAGGGTGGTAACTGCTGGCTACACGTGGCTATTAAACATGAAATAATGGCTGTGACAACAGAGAAACTGAAGTTTTCATTTTATTTAACTTAAATTCTTTTCTATTTCGATATCCACATGGACTTAGTAGTCCCTGTATTGAACAGGCAGGGCTAGGTCAAAATTGTCCCCTTTCTAGGGTGCTATATGAATTGCCTCTTACTGTGTATCTGTTTATTGTCGTAGTTCCTAGGAATCTGGGAGTGATTCGTCTACGTGGTTCTGGCTCAGGGTCTCTTAGGAGGTTCTGGTCAAGCTCTCAGCCAGCTGCATCAGCTAAAACCTGAACTGGGGCTGGCGCATCGGCTTCGAGGAAGCTGTTGAGTAGAGTCCTCAGTCCTTCATGGGCTGTGGGCTGGGAGTCTGGGTTCCTAACCACATGGACCGCTCCATGGGGCTGCTCAAGAGTCTTCAAGACCTGGTAGCTGGCCTCCTCTCAAGACCATGATCCATGAGGGAAAATGAAGAGAGGAGAGAGAGGCCAAGATGGAAACCAGCATGGATTTAATAACCTGATCTTAGGTGTAACATCCCATCACTTCTGCCCTGTTGTGTTAGTCACACCAACCCACCCTGGAACAGTTTGGAAAGGGGTTTCGCGAGGCTGTGGATACCTGCGTGTAGAGGTCAAGGTGGGTGGGAGCCTCTTGGAGGCTGGCCACCCAGGGCACGTCACTTTCCTCTTTTAGCTGATCACCAAAGGGGCAACAGACTTGCCTCTCTCATCTTTATTCCTGTCCCTTTTTTTTTTTTTTTGGCTGCATCTGCAGCGTGTGGGGGCTCTGGGTCAAGGATCGAACCCACACCCACAGTGACCCAAGCTGCTGCAGTGACAACACTGGATCCGTAATCTACTGCACCACAGCAAAACTCCTCATTACTTTTTCTCTAATATTTTTCTAGGTATCAGTTTAAAGTTTAAAAAAAATAAACCGAGTTCCCATCATGGCTCAGGGGTTAATGAACCTGACCAGTATCTATGAAGACTCTGGTTTAATCCCTGGCCTTGCTCAGTGGGTTAAGGGTCCAGCGTTGCCATGAGCTGTGGTATAGGTCACAGATGCAGCTCAGATCCCGCGTTGCTGTGGCTGTGGCATAGGCGGGCCACTCCAGCTCCAATTTGACCCCTAGCCTGGGAACCTCCATATGTCGCGGGTTCAGCCGTAAAAACACAACAAAAACAAAAATGGGCAGGGGAGAAGGCCACATAACAGAGCAAGGCCCTGGCAGTCCAGGAGTATTTTCAGGTATTTCCCTGCTGATGTGGGTGGCGTACCATCCTCTGCCCGGGGTGAGGGTGCTGTGTGCTTCTGTTTCAGCGAGCAGTGCATCGAAGCCTACGAACTCCTCCTGGCGCTGGCTGAGAGCGAGCAGAGCCTCATCCTGGGGCAGTTCCGAGCAGCCGGCGTGGGCTCGTCCCCGGGTAAGTGTGGCCAGGGTGCCTCCGTCCCCTTCCTTCTCGTTCCCCTGCCTTTTTGGCTCCCCTGCGCCCACCTCGGCTGCTGGCCCTGGAACGCCTCCCAGCAGCCTGAAAAGTGCTTGTCGAGCGTGCTTGTTCATTTTTTTTCCTCGTGACCGAGTGAGTAAATTGTTTATGTTGAGAGCAGCAGGAACTGGAGTGGAAACAGTATTGCAGACAAGCTAAAACAAACCAGCCCTCTCAGGAAACACACACCGCCGGGCCGACAGCAGAACCAGCTGGAGCGCGGGCCCAGGTTCACAGTGAAAGGGACCGGCTTGCCCACAGCCCCTCTGTGCCGCTTGCTGTGGCGAGTCCCCTTGCTGCCCGCAAGGCCTCTGCCGTACCGGCTGCTTGCCTTGGCTGTGCTTCTTTGCCGGGTTTGTGCCTTTGGGCACTTGGGAGCGTGCGTTTCCCCCGCCTGGTCTCCAGGTGTGGTGGGAATGCAGAGACGTGTTTCCCACTTTGCCCGTGTCAGCCTGAGCCAGCGCTAACCACACGGGCAGCCCTGGGGCACAGCGGGGTGTCAGCGGCCACGCCGCCTCCCTGCCCCTTCCCCCAGATCAGGTCATGCATCCTGTTGGTGTGATCTGTCCCTCCAGATCTGCCCTGCCCCGCATTTGTGTCCCTCAGTGCTGAGTAACTGGAAGGGGTATGAACTGAATAGGACACAACCGTGGCATCCTGGTTACCAGCATTTGCTAAAACGTCCCCCCGTGACTGGTTCTGGGCCTTGAGGTGATGTAAGGAGGACAGCAGTAGGAATGGGGCCTGGGAGGAAAAGAGAGAGAGCAAGGGGCAAAGGTTGCCACCTCTGCACTGAGGCCGGCACAGTCCCTCAGCCTGCACTCGGGAACGGCAGCTTCTCCGGAGAAGCCGTTGGCAGGTCACCACAAAATTGAAGTGACCAGACAGCTCCAGAGTCAAAGATGGGTGACGTGGGCGGGCCCGGAACCAGGGCCACCCCCACCCCCATCACGGACTGGCTTTTCTCCGCTATCTCTGAGCCCCCCTCTGGGGCTGGTCCTTCCAGGACACAGCTTGCAAAGAAGTTCACCTCCCCAGTATATTGCCCGTCCTCCTTGCCAGCTCCTCCCGCCCTGTCTGGGCGCTGGCTTCTGCACTCAACACTCCTCTCTTTTCCCTCCGTCAGTTTTGACTTGGGCAGGAATCTGAAGCAAATCTGAAGGAGAGAGAGCGTCCTGGGGTATTAATTTCCTGCCTCGCAGCCAAGTCACTCCGTAAGGAAGCAGCTTTCCATTTGTATGGGTGACCGTCCTCTGCCCCCCGTTCTGGGGCTTCTGGGTGGTTTTTTTTTTCCTAATAGTATTATCATCCCAGCCCAGAAGTAGAACCTCTGCCAGCATTTCCATTAGGAACCTCATTTTTCAGGGTCTTTTAACCGAACCATAAAACTTTATTCCTCCTATTAAACAGACCCTAAAATGAGCTTGGCCTGCTGTCAAGTATTTTTTTTTAACATAGGTATTAAGGAAAATGATCAATTCAAGGGAAAAAAAATCAATCATCTTATTTCCAGTTTGTATCAGAGGAGTGTCTTAAACGCTTCCATCCTCGAAAGGTACCTTTTAGGAAAGAGGCTTGTACCTACTCAGCACAGTTACTCGGTAGAAGCTGAAAGGACTTAAATCTGCATTTTAAATATTTAAAATCAATAATAAAATGCCTCGTATTAACGTAATCTTGGCTCTGTTTATAAAATGAGGCCTTCAGTAATATGCCTCTTCTGAATTCAGAGAGCAGTCAGTTGGTGAGACAGCTGTGAAATATCTTCTTTGTGGAAGGAAAAGGCACACATGAAGTTGTCAGAGGGAGGCCCAGGGAGTCTCAGCCTACAGGACACACGCACCCACGCTTCTTCCCCACCCTCTGGAAAGTGGGGCACTGGCTGACTTGGTAGCAGCTCCTCGTTAAGTGTCAGTCTTCCATGCTGCACTCAGTGTCAGCTGACCTGTCATTCGGCCCTAAGATGCCACACGATTACACAGCAAGGCAAGTACTAGTTGTAGGTGTCAGTTACGATGGTTTTTTCCTTTGTTTCTTGTTGGCAGTATGGGCATTCATTACAGCGTTCATTCTAGATGATTTAGACCAGTGGTCGTCCACCCGCCTGTGAAGCTGGAGACATTTCTCTGGGCCTCAGGGATGGGCTTGGAGGCCGGGAAAGCTGAGTATATGAACCTACCCCTGGCCACTTCAACCTCTCTGTATTCACCACTTGGGTATCTTAGGCTTTGGCATAAGATTTCATTTATAAATGTTTGGAAGACCACAGACTTATTCGGCCAGCCCTATGTGTAGAAACACAGCAGAGGTGTTCCCATCATGGCTCAGCAGTAACGAACAGGCTAGTATCCATGAGACTGTGGGTTCGATCCCTGGCCTCGCCCACTGGGTTAAGGATCCAGCATTGCCGTGGGCTGTGGTGTAAGTTGCAGATGTGGCTCAGATCCTGCGTTGCTGTGGCTGTGGCATGGGCTGGCAGCTGCAGTTCCAATTTGACCCCTAGCCTGGGAACTTCCATATGCTGCAGGTGTGGCCCCAAAAAACAAAACAAAACAAACAAACCACAACAGGAATGTCACTGTCTCAGGCAGGGTATTTACTGCCTAGCTCTGAGCTGGTGGCCACTGCTCCTGGTGCGTTGCTCCAGCCCAGTCATCTGGCTCCTGGAGGCATCTGAGCTTACCTGCAGCTGTGACCAAGCCCAGAGAGAAAGGGCGGGGATATTAGCATCAGGGCAGAACACCAGAGCCAATCTCAGGTCCTCCTTTTAACCATGAGTTCTGTGTCCCATGCCTCCACGGAGCTCTAAGCAAAGCGCCTTGGAATTCCCATCATGGCTCAGCAGAAACGAATCTGACTAGTATCCATGAGGACACGGGTTCGATCCCTGGCCTCACTCAGTGGGTTATGGACCCGGTGTTGCCGTGAGCTGTGGTGTAGTTTGCAGACACAGCTCACATCTGGCATTGCTGTGGCTGTGGCTTAGGCCGGCAGCTGTAGCTCCAATTTGACCCCTAGCCTGGGAACCTCCATATGCCACGAGACAGAAAAAAAAAAAAAAAAGTGGCAGAGGTGTGCAGTTTGGCCTCATTTTCTCCCTGTCCTCACCCAAGAAGAAGTACCAACTAGGGGGGAGCAGCCACGTGGTAGACTTGTGCCTGGGCGCCAGGAGCAGCCAGGAGCCTGGGGGATTAGGAAGTCATAGCAGGTTAGAGCTGGAAACAGACCGCAGAGATCACATTGACCAGCCCTTCCTTTGTCCATGAAGACCGTGGAGCCCAGAGCTGAGACATGCCTTCCTCACTGCAATTCCTAGGTGACAGAGCCAGGCCCAGGACCCAGCTCTCTTCCTTGGCGTCCACTGTTGGCTGCCCCCCCCCCCCCCCCCGCCGACTAACTGGGTACTGATGATCCAGACTCACTTTCCTCGACCAGTGCCGATTAACCCACTGGCTTCCCTGTGATCTAGGAGACCAGTCGGGGGATGAAAACATCACTCAGATGCTCAAGCGAGCTCACGACTGCCGGAAGACAGCCGAGAACGCCGCCAAGGCTCTGCTCATGAAGCTGGACGGCAGCTGCGGGGGCGCCTTTGCCGTGGCCGGCTGCAGCGTGCAGCCCTGGGAGAGCCTGTCCTCCAACAGCCACACCAGGTAACTCTCGGCCTTTCCACCACGAGCTGGACGTGTGTCCACGTGTAGTGTGCTCACCAGGTTCGCGTGCGGTGCCCGGCTCTCAAGGGTTGTGAGGCTTGTGGAAAAGCAGAGTTCTCCGTCTGACTTGCAATCCGCTCCCTCCCAGAGTCAGGGGACCCGAACAGGAATGCCGAGGTGACTACGTGCCAGTGTGCAAAGAGCCGTCCAGAGAGAAGGGGTGATTTGCTGGAGGAAGTGGAAGCCAAACCAACCTCTCTGTCCAGTGCTCTTTCCCCCATTCTGTTCTGCCCTCCGTTTCTTCTTCTTTCTTTCTTTTTGCTTCTTTGGCATTTTAGGGCCGCATACGGAAAGTCCCCAGGCTAGGGGTCAAATCAGAGCTGCACCTGCTGGCCTATAGCACAGTCACAGCCATACAGGATGGGAGCCAGGTCTGCGACCTACACCACACAGCTCATGGCAACACCAAATCCTTAACCCACTGAACGAGGCCAGGGATCGAACCCATGTCCTCATGGATACTAGTTGGGTTCTTTACCGCTGAGCTGCAATGGGAACTCCCCCTCCATTTCTTTATAGTCCTTGATTTTTAAGACGTATTTGTGGTGGCCAAAACCCATTGCTGTAAATGATCCTTGAGCACTGGGGACCAGACCACATCTCATTTCCAGGCTCCATTCTCTCCCCTCCTCTGTGCTTCTGTCCTTGGTAAGCTCTTCTCAGGTAACAGCCTTCCCTTTTCCCATCTCTTTGCCCTGTATAGTGATGTCATAATCACAGGCACTTAGTCATGACCCTCGGTTCAAGTTCAGTATCCGTGAATCTAGAAAGCTGAAGTTGGTACTTGAAAAAGATGGAGAGCAAAGTACTGAACACCTCGCTAAGCATAATTTGCTGAAGCCATTGGATTCTTTTGGATGTGGGTGGAAGGTCAGAATGAAACCTTTTCAATGATCGTCTCATTTCTTGCCACCAAAGCCCATAAAAGCATGAATGTCTTCCCTTTAAAAAATAAAAAAAATTTTGATTTACAGTATTGTATTAGTTTCTGTTGTATAGCATAGTGATACACACACCCATTCTTTTTCATTTTCTTTTCCATTATGGTCTATCACAGAATATTGAATATAGTTCCTTGTGCTACACAGGCTGACCTTGTTGTTTATCCATCCTGCATATACTGGCCAACATTTTTCTAATTAGTTTTTGTTTTAGGTTAGTATAGTCGATTTACAGTGTTGTGTTGGTTCAGGTGTATAGCAAAGTGATTCAGCTATATATATGCATATATCTATTCTTGTTCAAATTCTTTTCCTGGAGTTCCCAGTGGTGCAGTGGGTTAATGGTCCAGCTTGTGTCTGTGGAGGTGCTGGTTCAGTTCCTGTCCCAGCACAGTGGGTTAAGGATCCAGCATTGCTGCAGCTGTGGCAGAGGTCGCAGCTCCAGCTCTGATTTGATCCCTGGCCTAAGAACTTCCATATGCCAAAGGTGTGGCCAAAAAACAAAAATAAAAAATTATTTTCTCATATAGGTTATTTCAGGATATTAAGTAGAGTTCACAGGGCTCTACAGTCAGACCTTGTTGCTGATTTTATATATAGTAGTGTGTGATTCTGCTAATCCCAAACTCATCTGTCCCTTCTCTCTTTCCCCTTTGGTAACCATAAGTTTGTTTTCAATATCTATGAGTCTGTTTCTGTTTTGTAAATAAGTTCATTTGTATCATATTTTAGATTCCACATATATGATAGCTGTCTTTCTCTTCTGACTTAACCTCACTCAGTCTGACACTCTCTAGGTCTATCCACGTTGTTGCAAATGGAATTGCCTTCCCTTTGTATCCCAGTTCTCAGGTTAGAAAGTACTTTGTTAGAAATTCTTTTGTGGTAACCAAAAGACAGGAAAGGTAACTTACCCCGTTTTTACAGGTGAGACAACTTCGACTCAGAAATGTTTGAGTGACTTACCTAAATAAAGTCACATGGCTCTTAGATCAGAGGGAAGAGTCAGGACTTGAACCATGAGTATTAGTGCTTTTACTATACCAGGGTGTATCTCGTGATTAAAAACAAACAAGGAGTTCTCATTGTGGCCCAGCAGAAACGAACCTGACGAGCATCCATGAGGATGCAGGTTTGATCCCTGGCCTTGCTCAGTGGGTTCAGGATCCGGCATTGCTATGAGCTGTGGTGTAGGTCACAGACACGGCTTGGGTCTGGTGTGGCTGTGGCGCAGGTCAGCAGCTGTAGCTCTGATTGGACCCCTAGCCTGGGAACCTCCATATGCCACGGGTGCGGCCCTAAGAAGACAAAAGCAAACAAACGAAAACAGTGTCTGCTTGCAGATCGAGTAACCAAAGCCACTTAGGGATAGATTGAATCTCAGGAGCAAAAGGAGAAACACTGATGTTTTCCAGTACCTGAAAGAAACTTGGTGCTGCCGTGTGTCTCTCCTACCAGTTGGACCCAGCCATCTGCCTAAGTGCTTCCATTTATCTGCCTTGGACTTGGTGTCCCAGGAGAGGGGACATTCCCAGTAACACACTTGGCCAGGTGCCCACAAACACGGAGGACTAACTTCCTTTGGACTGCAGCAACAATTGTCTTATTCAGGGAAGCACGGATTATCATTCATTTTTGTCTTCAAACCAGATTCTTCTGTTCAAACACAGAAAGCAGATGCCCTTCTTAATGACTTTTCCAGATGCGTATAATCTGTAATTTCCATGTTCATTTAGAATAGAAGTGCAGTTCTGTTGTCAGTGGTATCGTTCTGTTGAATTAGCGTGAGAACTGGGTCGACAGGAAACCGTGTGCCATTTCAGTAGCTTGTAAGGGGTGTGTTACTGATCTTTGGCTATCACCTCCCCCTGCAAAAAAAAAAATATTGTTGTTTTAACCTAAATCAGAGACAAAATTAGAGCCAGTCAGGAGCGGAAACGTTTTCTCACCAGCTATTTAGCGGAAACCCTGATTGTGACTATTTCTTAGAAATATTTTAATGTATGGATGAGCCCTGTTATTTGAGAAGGTCTTCTTAGAGAAGCTGAAGGGTAGGTAGTATATTTTCTGTCGACTGAGATAAACTCAGAGCATAGGTGATCTCACTAGAGAAAGGCCCTGGAACTACATTCCATCTTGAATGGATCCTCTCATCAAAGTACAGAGGCCTGTAGCTCAGATTTCACTCACTTCTTTTTAAAAATTCTCTGTCTCGCTCCCACCCTGACCAGAGCGGGTCAGAAAGGGTGCAGAGGACCCGCACAGCAGGCATTCACGTGGCGGCACACATTCCTGGGTCCTGATACAACCAGACTGCTTGTGTTCATTGTGGTTCAGAGAAAAAAAAAATGCCAAAACACCAGACGCTTTCATGATTATAATAATTAATTTTGTTTGTAAATCTTGCCATTCCACTCAGACATTCCCCCGTGTCAAGATGATGGAAGGAGGAAAGACAAGCTTTCTGAGCTGGAGCTCTGGGTGCCTGGGTGGCTGGCATAGAGTTTTTTTGCGTTTTTTTTTTTTTTTTGCCTTTTTTTTTTACGGCTGCACTCACAGCGTATGGAGTTTCCCAGACTAAGTGTCAAATTGGAGCTGTAGCTGCCAGGCCTACCTCACAGCGACACAGGATGCTTAACCCACTGAGCAAGGCCGGGGATTGAACCTGCGTCCTCATGGATACTAGCCAGATTCCTTAACTGCTGAGCCACGACAGGAACTCCCTGGCACGGAGATTTCAAATCGGAATATCAGCCAGCTGTCCCTCTGAGTCTCAGGAAGGGACCAGGTCCCTGGACGCCTTTCTGGTAGCCCAGGGCAGCCCGTGCTGACAAGAGGGTCCTTGTTTTGGAGGAAACAGCAGAGTGGTCATTACCAGCACGGAGAATAAAAATGGTGGCCAGTCCCCCAGTTGACTGTGTAGTTGGGAGCCCAAGGACGCTTTTGGAAACATTGCATTTTTTTGGAGAAGTGCAACCGAGGCCTCACCAGAAAGTGTAATTGTCTTAACAGGCAGAGTAACTGGGTCATGCGGTTTGCTTGGGTAGCTTTATCACCTCCTCGCGACACCGAGGCCAGTGAACTAAATTGTTGAGAAGTGGGGATAGCAATTCTTAACCGTACCCACCCTTTTTGTCAAGCATCACAATTTCAGCTCATTTGGTGGGCGCATAATCATCGCTTTAAACCCACAACAGGACAAGGGGCCAAGACAGAATACGCCACAGTGAGTGTGCCCTCCCCAAAGGCTGGAATTGAGTCCCTTTTGTCCTGCTGTCGGGTGGGGGTCAGGGTGAGCCCCGTGAGACTGGTGATCGCAGCCAGCCTCTAGGAACCTCCTGGGAGCCAGGGTGCCTCCCAGCTGACCCCTCACCCTGGGGTGTACTCCCTAGCTTGGGACAGAGCATGCTGGCGCTCCAGAGGTGCCCAGCTCTCAGCCCCGAAGCCAGTCTTGATAAAGTTTCACTGGGACAGAAAAAGGCTGAGAGCAGTGGAATCCCATCCCCGGAAAGGGCGAATGGGATTGATCCAGCCACCCAGTTAAGAAAGGCCTGTGCCACCACCAGCAGCAAACTTCAGAGAAGGAAGGTCAGACTAGGTCTGGCTGTTGGAACAGTCGTCTTTTTTTTTTTTTTTTGGCTTTTTAGGGGTGCACCCGTGGCATATGGAGATTCCCAGGCTAGAGGTCAAATCGGAGCTACAGCTGCCAGCCTACACCACAGCCACAGCAATGCCAGATCCCTGCCACATCTGCGACCTGCATACACCACAGCTCATGGCAATGCTGGATCCTTAACCCACTGAGCGAGGCCAGGGATCGAACCCACAACAGGAACTCCGGAATAGTTATCTTTACTTGCCTCTGAAAAAGGTGTTTTCCCCATCCAGGTACCAGGAGACTCTATCCAAAACCCTTGGGATTAATGTTGAGAAGCATTAATTGTTTCCAAAGTCCAGCTCAGACACAGTCCCCTACATGACAGCATGGTGCTCAGACCTCCCCAGATGTCCTTGTCACTTACTTTTAGGTTCTATATGAACTAAATAGAGACTGGAAATGCTTTTGCTTTTTTTTTTTAGCTTATTTCCTGATTTTTAAAGAATTAGATGCTCGCTGTAAAAATAAACAGTTAAAATCCAAGCATTACATAAAATCCTGCATGCTAGCACCCTCCCTGGAAAGGGCACTGCAAACAACTTGGAGTAAATCTCCACAGGGTTCCTTTTATTCATGTATAGGTGATTTACCGTGTTTTATGTATAGAGCAAAGTGTTCAGTTTTATACACACACACACGCACACACTTTTGCAGATTCATTTCTATTTTAGATTAATGCAAGATATTGAATATAGTTCTCTGTGCTCTACAATAGGTCCTTGTTTATTTTATATATAGTAGTATGTATCTTAAACTGCTAATTTATACTGCCTCTCACCTGCCTTTCCTCTTTGATAATCATCAGTTAGTTTTCTGATTTTGAGTCTATTTCTATTTTGTAAATAAGTTCATTTGTATCATTTTTTATTCCACATAAATGATTGGTCTTTCTCTGTCTTAATATGATAACCTCTAGGTCCATTCATGTTGCTGCAAGTGGCATTATTTCATTCTTTTTTATGGCTGAGTAATATTCCATTGTATATATATGTATGTGTGTGTGTGTATATATATATGTATATACACAGTGTATATACATATATACACACCGCCCACACATCTTTCTTATTCATTCATCCATCTGTCAGTGGACTTTTCGGTTGCTTCCATGTCCTGGCTTTGTAAATAGTGCTGCTATTATATGTCTCTATAGTTTTAATTATCCATTTTTTTATTACCTAGACCCTTGGTTGCCAGTGACAGAAACATGCTCAGATAGCTTAAAAGAGGTCTTGGTGGAAGGATTTTGGGTCTCCCATATGGGAGTCGTGCGTGCCGGCAGAAGGCAGAGCGCTACGGGGAGCCCGGCGGCAGCAGAACCAGGCACCAGAGCGCAGCCAGGCCAGGCCACACCCGCCTGTGCACATGGCTTTTACCTCCTGCCTTCTGCAGGCCGTTCCCCAGATGACCAAAAACCAATGTACTACTGATTAAACTACCTGTGTTAGTACATGAGGCTGACTCATTTCACTGGTGTCAAGTAAGAAAATCCTGGGAAGGGACAACTGGCCCAGCTGAGCTCATGTGCCTACCCACTCATCCGTGGTCACGGCAGTTCCCACAGCAGCCGCCTGGGTGGAGAGAAGGGCTAGGTCCCAGGAGAAGGGGAAAGCTGTGTAGTCTGTAGACCAAACCATGGCGTCTTTAAAATTGTGACTCCATCTCATTTTAACCCAATGAGGGTCTTGTTATATGGCCTCTCTGAAACTTGCCTTTTCCCCCTTACATTGTACTTTTAGATGCCTTTCCACCTGTGTCATTCTTTTCAGTAGTGCCCAGTCTTCCACTGGATGACAGTGCATCGTGTATTTAAACGGTTTCCTCTTGCTGGATGTTTGTATCCAATTTTTTACTGTTAGAACATTGTTGCAGTCACCAACCTTGTCCTTACACCTGTAGTTTGTGTGGGGCCAATTCTGAGACGTAAAATCTGCTGGCTAAAAAATGCCTAGGGCATTCCTATGGTGGCTCAGCAGTAATGAACCTGACTAGTATCCATGAGGATGAGGCCTTAGTCCCTGGCCTTGCTCAGTGGGTTAAGATTGCAGATGCTCTCGGATCTGGTGTTGCCGTGGCTGTGGTGTAGGCTGGCAGCTGTAGCTCCAGTTCAACCCCGAGCCTGGGAACTTCAGTATGCCCTGGGTATAGCCCCCCGCCAAAAAAAATGCCTAATAGCCCTAATAGTCCTCCATGCATGATCCAGCCAGTGTGTGAGGGCCTCTTCTCCCATACCCTTGCTAAAACTTGCTAATATACATTTGTTTTTTTGTCTTTTTAGGGCTGCAGTCGCAGCATATGGAGGTTCCCAGGCCAGGGGTCCAATCAGAGCTACAGCTGCCGGCCTCTGTCACAGCCACAGCCATGCCAGATCCGAGCCGCATCCGCGACCCACACCACAGCTCACGGCAACTCCGGATCCCTGACCCACTGAGCAAGGCCAGGGATTGAACCTGCAACCTCATGGTTCCTAGTCAGATTCGTCTCCGCTGAGCCATGACGGGAACTCCTACATTTTTTTTTTAATTTGGCTAATCTCTAGGCAGAAAAAAAATACTCTTAAGGTTTTACTTTGATTATCTTAATTAGTAGTGATGTTGAAAATCCTTTGTAGTCTTCCCTCAGTATCCATGGTGGTAGGGACGGGGTGTTGGTTCTAGGACCAAAATCCAATGATACTCAAGTCCCTTCTATAAAACATTGTAGGATTTGCATTAGAACCTATGAACATTCTCTCATGTATTTTAAATCATCTCTAGGTTACTTATAATACCTAATATGATGTAAATGCTATGCATAGTTGCCAGCACGTGGGAAATTCAAGTTTTTCCTTTGGAACTCTGGATTTTTTTTCCCAAAAATCTTCCATCCGTGGTTGGTTGAATCCACAGGTGCGGAATTCTTAAATCGGGAGAGCTGTTTAATTTTTCTAATGCCAGAGAAATTGTTAGCAGCAGTATAGATGTCAGGTCTAGATGGTGTTTATCTTGGTGTATTGTCAGCAACCAATACAGGAGTAGGTTAGTATTTATTTTTTAGGTATGCCTGGTTTCCAATACCATCATAATAGCCCCTTACAAATAGCTATAGAAAAGGAATCTATCTCCCACATGTGTCTCTCATTTTGCCTTCCACTCTCAGCTATGTTCTCAGGAACTTTCTGGAGCCAGGCAGTTTTTGAGGATTTCCATTACCTGGCAGCAGGGTTTCCCCAGCCTGCATAGTCATGGCCTTGGTATCCCAGGGAATTCGTTTCGGGACCACCACAGATTCCTTCAACTCTGATCATAAACACAGTACTGTATTTATTTTTAAAAATCCACATTTAGGAGTTCCCATCATGGTGCAGCTGAAACGAATCCGACTGGGAACCTTGAGGTTGTGGGTCCGATCCCTGGCCTTGCTCCGTGGGTTAAGTATCCAGTGTTGCCGTGAGCTGCGGTGTCGATGGCAGACACGGTTCAGATCCCAAGTTGCTGTGGCTGTGGTGTAGGCCGGCAGCTGTAGCTCCAATTAGACCCCTAGCCTGGGACCCTCCATATGCCGTGGGTGGGGCCCTAAAAAGCAAAATAAATAAATACCCACATTTAAGTGACCCGCACTCTTCATACTCATGGTGTTCAAGCCTCAACTGTATTTTGTTAGATAATTTTTCCTGCTTGAACCGCTTCTAGAGAATTCTGGCCATCATTTGAAGGCTTACAGACTTAAGGGGTTTGGACTGCAACAAAGAATTTTAAAAAAGAGGGGGTGAGGGTGGAACAGTACCTGGCACTGCCCTGAAAGATACAGGCAGGTGACAAGGCCCAAGCTTCTGCTTGGTGAGGCCAAATGTCACCTGGCCCAACCCCCTCCTTCACATAAATTAAAATGCCCGGGAACCAGAAGGCCCGGTGGTGCCACTTTCCTTCAGAAAATGAGTTGCTCCTTGATGTAACTGAGATCCTCACTGGGGCCAGGTAAAAACTTCAGGAAAAATCCATCTCTGATTTTCAAGGCAAAAGAATTGTTGCATTCAGCTTCTGCCCAGACAAGATGAGAAAGCTGAAGAAAAATGGATTTTTCTTCTAAAAAGCAGGATGGGGATGCCTTGTTGATGGCAAGGATGGAGCGCGGTGGAGAGGGACCGAAGGGAGGACGTTTGAAATTGGTGGCTACTTGAATAAAGTGCACCCACATCCCACGGTGACCAGGGCAGGTGGGACGGTTGGGGCGTCCCAGGCCCGCCAGCCTGTGCTCCCCCGACCGGGGCCCGCCACGTGTGCGGTGAGCAGAGAGCCCGCAGGAGGGGAGCTCAGGCAGAGCGTCGCGGAGAGGAGAAACCACGTGAGCCGGCCCAGCTCCCGGGAAAAACCAGAGCGAATCGCAAAAATGTGCGGCTCCAGTGCCCCGGGCCGAACTGGTTTGCGTCCTGGGCAGC
Source organism: Catagonus wagneri (assembly GCA_004024745.2). Taxonomy (NCBI): domain Eukaryota; kingdom Metazoa; phylum Chordata; class Mammalia; order Artiodactyla; family Tayassuidae; genus Catagonus; species Catagonus wagneri. Next base: position 31,343,211 of record PVHT020004020.1, read on the forward strand.
ATCCCTCGCCCTGGAGAGGAGGAGAGAGAGCTGGGCCCACTTGGAAAGTGATTTATTCCCCCTTGACGCTGAGCTCATCCGGCATTCCAGGCCTGGAGAGTTAATGGATGACTTAACCCTCACCGGCAGCCAGCGGCAGCCCCCGGGGAGACAGGCAGCGCCTTTGTCTGCAGGAGGCCAGAGAAGAGGCCGTGGCTTCCCCAGCTCTCGCTGTTGTCATAATCATATTCCGCGGTGGAACGTTCAGAGCACAAAGCAGAATTGTCATTAACCCGGCCTGATCTGTCCCCTGCTGGTATCCTGGAAGCGAGAGGAGGGGCGGCAAGACTGGGTGCTTTTCTTGAAATTAAACTCCCCCCTGGAAAAGCATTTTACAGCTCTGAGCTGCCCACAGGGGTAGAATCCGTGGAGGGAGATCTTTTGTCCTTTTTTTCTTTTTCTTCCTTTCCTAACCCTATACCCACAGCAGAGATGGTGAAACAAAAGCCTTCCTTGCCTGGCTAGAGATTGGGCCCTAGAGGGCTCCAGGACACCCCAAAGCCTGGCAGCCTCTGCCCGCCCATGTTTGTGTCTCCCAGACAATTCAGGGGTGGGGGATTCAAGTGCAGTCAAGCATTTGCTGCTTTGCTTCTTCCTCAGAGCAGTGGTTTTCTGCACGACCTGCTAGGTAGGTGGCCTGGGACTGGTGTTGGGGACTGTGGGACCAGTGACACAGCCATGCCTCTTCCTCCCCCAGAACAGGTACCGTGTGTTGGGGGTGGGCGGTTAGCAGGATGCTGGCTTCAGGACCTGTTGTCCCTTTTGCCTAGCCTGGTGGTGTGGGAACTGTTAGTATCCCCACACTATCACAGGCCAGGAAGGTTGAGTGATTTATTCTGGGCCATAAGCTTGGCAGTGACAGAGGAAGAATGTTTACTCAGGTCTGCCTGATGTCAGAGACCTGCTTATAATCGCCTGGGACCCACTGCATCAGCCCAAGAGTACAGTGTCCGCTCCCTTGAGAATCTGGGGTGGCGTCACATTACCTCTCAGGCTACTTTGCAAATGCCCACTTATCCTGTCGGGTAGACCAGTTGTTCTGAAGCCTGGCTCTGCCTCAGAATCAGCAGAAGGGTGCGTTAAAACAAATGACTGGGAGTTCCCATCGTGGCTCAATGGTTAACAAACCCAACTAGTATCCATGAGGACTCAGGTTCGATCCCTGGCCTCGCTCAGTGGCTTGAGGATCCAGCATTTCCTTGAGTTGTGATGTAGGTCGAAGAAGCATCTCAGATCCAGTGTTGCTGTGGCTGTGGTGAAGGCCGGCAGCTACAGCTCCAATTCGATCCCTAGCCTGGGAACCTCCATATTCCGCAGGTATGCCCCCCAAAAAAAGACCCAATAAATAAGTGAATAAAACAAATGACACCCCCCACCCCAGAGTTCCCTACTTTGTAGGTCTGGGTGGTGGGGCCTGGGAACATACATTCCCAACAAGTTTCCAGGTGATGCTGCCACGGGCAGCCCCTCAGCTACTTTTTGACAACCACTGGGGTATAACAGCCCTGCTAAATGGAAATTCAGCCAATGTATTGTCCTTTTAGGTCCTGAAAAATAATTGGAGAACTCTAGCTTCTAGTGCCTTTTTAGTTTTGAAATTTCTTTTTTAAGTGACAGGAGTCAAAGGGTGCCTCAAGCATAAATGTTCTATTTCTAAAAAAGCATTTCAAAAATGTTATGATGAAAAAAGGTATAAAGCAGGTGTTGGTTTATTTCTGTGATTTGTGTATGTTTAAAATTTTTCAAAATGACTTTCATGGCTGCACACGTGGCACATGGAAGCTCCTAGCCCAGGGATTGAATCCAAACCACAGCTGCAACAACAACAGATCCTTAAACCACTGCACCAGGCCAGGGGTGGAACCCATGCCACAGCGGGAACTCCCAAAAATAAGTTTTAATGAAAAGAAGGACTAGAGGTGTAAAGTGAATCTCGGGTGCTCAGTCCTAGCTTCATGGGAAAAGGCTTTCAGACCTGAAGCCTCCTCCCAACTCATGGGAAGAGAAGCGCTGCTATTTCCCAGCGCTGCACTGTCCAAACGTGCCTCGCCTGGGAACGCGTCTCCACACTCAGCCCTATGGAATGCGCCATGAACGGTTTTGTTGCTCGCCCGTAGAACCCTAGGCAACTGTTTCTCCACATTGTGCTGACAATCCTTGAAGGCGAACTCTGAGTCCTCTTGAGTGGTTTTGTGCGAGGCATGCCTGCCATGCAGCTGTTGGAAAACAGGTCAAAAGAATGCTTAGATGCTATGGGAAGGACCTTTTTTCTCCCCAGGATAAGTCCCTCCTGTTGGGCAGCTGGCATCCTCAGACACCCACTGGCTCCCTGGCGCCCTCTGCTGGCGGTACCGTTTGCTCTTTCATGCTTTTCTTGAGTGGCTTGGTTTCTTTGGGTAATTGCACCTGAAGTGGCCCAGCTGGAGGCTATTACTGCTTCTCCCATCACATCCTTTTTAAAACTCAGCGTGGGAACACGTAACACTGATGATTAATAATTTTTAACCTCCTTCCTGCCTTCCCAGCTTCCACTGTATTTCCTGATTGTTGCAACAGCCCCTAAAACATCCTGTCGCCTCTGCTCTCGTCCCCCTGCATCTCTCCTCAGTACCGCGGCCAAAGGGATCCTATAAAGACGTAAGGGAGGAGTTTCTGTCCTGGCACAACGGAAATGAATCTGACTAGAAACCGTGAGGTTGCAGGTTCGATCCCTGACCTCGCTCAGTGGGTTAAGGCTCCTGCATTGCCATGAGCTGTGGTGTTGTTTGCAGATGCGGCTTGGATCCTGGGTTACTGTGGCTGTGGTGTAGGCTGGCAGCTGTAGCTCCAATTAGACCCCTAGCCTGGGAATGTCCACATGCCATGGGTGTGGCCCTAAAACGACAAAAGAAAAATAATAATAAAAAAAAAAGATGTAAGGCAGATCACATCACTGCTCTGTTACAAACCTCCTGTGGCTTCCGTTCTAGTTCTAGAGACAAGTGCATACACACCCTTTTGAGGCCCTGCATGATCGGGCCCCTACCTCTAGGACCACACCCTCCTCTCTAACCAGCTCTCTTCTCTGCCCCCTGACTGACTCCAATTCAGCCACACTCATTCTTGCTGTCCTGCTGCCTCAGGGCCTTGGCACTTGCTAGGTTCTCTGCCTGCATCATTCTTCCTTCAGATACCCACAGAGCTGCCTTTCTCGCCTCCTCTAGGTCCACTCACATGTAACTCAGTCACGGAGGCCTTCCCTGTAACTCTGGAAGAATGGCCTCATCCCCTGTGTGCTCCCCGTAACCACGTCACTTTCCTCCCTGGTATGTCTCACTGCCTAACGTACTGTACATTTTACCTGTTTATCTCCCCTGTTAGAATAGTTCCCATTGTGGTTCATCGGTAACGAACCCAGCTAGTATCCATGAGGACGCAGGTTCAATTCCTGGCCCCTCTCACAGGTTAAGGATCCGGTGTGGTGGTGAGCTGTGGTGCAGGTCGCAGACACAGCTCAGATCCCACACGTGGCTGTTGTGTAGGCTGGCAGCTGCAGCTCTGACTCAGCCCTGATCTTGTTCCCCTTATCTCCAAGGTCCGTCCCCCTGTCCTGATGTGGTGAAGGGTGGTCGGGGGCACAGAGTGTGTGGGGCTCAGGGCCTCCCAGTCCTGTAGAGAGGGGTTCTCTGACTTGAAGCCCACCCCAAGCCCTAGAAAGTTCTCTTCCTCATGTCCATAGCTACCCATCCCTTCTCACCCTTCTCTCCCTAAGAAGCCTCGTTTTCTTGATCATGTGTCACATACAAGAGTGCATTGGCCCCTGGCCACCTCTCAGTGATGGGGAGGAGGCTGCCTCTGCTAACTAGGAGTCCTGGGCCTGTTACTCCTGTTCCAGTGTGAGGTGAGGAGGGCAGGCCTGGGCCAGGGCAGCCAGCAGCCTGTGGGTACCACTCCCTGCTCCTGACACAGCTCCTAGCAGTGGGAGTCTTGGGGAGACGGGGCTGCGAATGGGAAGACACAGCCCCCATCCATCTGCACCAGTTTCCAGCCTCATGACCAGGCAAGCCACTTAATGTTTCTGAGCCTCCGTTTGCAGACATGTAACAACAGAGATGATAACTGTGGTGATGAGTTAAATGTTTTTTTGTTTTTTTTTATTGTTTTGTTTTTTTGGCTTTTTGTCTTTTTAGGGCCGCACTCGCGGCATATGGAGGTTCCCAGTCTAGAGGTCTAATCGGAGCTACAGCTGCCGGCCTTCGCCACAGGCACAGCAACGCTAGATCCGAGCTGCCTTTGTGACCTACACCACAGCTCACGGCAATGCCAGATCCTCAACCCACTGAGCGAGGCCAGGGATCGAACCCACAACCTCATAGTTCCTAGTCAGATCTGTTTCCGCGGCGCCACTTTGGGACCTCCGGCCCCTGCTTGTTTATCCGCCATCTTTGCGAAGCCAGTTCCAGGAGGGCTGCGTCACGTGTAACAACTGCTGTAAGGTCCATGCCGGCCTCAAGTGCTTGAGAAATGGGTAGTGTGGGCTTCATTCTGAGCCTGCGGGCAGCCTCCCCGCTGCTGGAAAAGGCCACAGCCCTGTTGAGAGCCAAGCCTCAGTTTCCCTGTGATACTCTCCCTTCCCTGGTGGGCTGGCTCCCACAGAAACTCCCACGGCCACCCTGTTTCCAGGGGTCGGCCCTGGGGGCTCGTTGGGACTGCCGTCCCCTCCGCAGGGACCATTCAGTGTGGGTGGCTGAGGGCCGCTTGGACCAGCCTCAGTCCCTGTGGTGAATGTTGTGCTCAGCGTGAGGAACGGCTGTGGAGGCCTGGAGCTTCCTGCTTTCTCTGTTGCGGCAATGCCACCCACACAGAGGGCCCCCCACCACCACTACTACCTGTTCCCGTCCCCTAGGACAGCTGTCGGCAGTCTGAGATGTGTGTACACACACACGCAATCTGTAGGTCATGCTCTAGGTATTTTGTTTTTCAATTATTTTGTCCCCTTAAAATAAGCCCTCTCTTTTGTCTTTTTAGGGCCTCACCTCCAGCATATGGAGGTCCCCAGGCTAGGGGTCGAATTGGAGCAGCAGCTGCTGGCCTATACCACAGCCACGGCAACGCAGTATCCAAGCCATGTCTGCAACCTACACCACAGCTCACAGCAACACCAGATCCTTAACCCACTGAGCGAGGCCAGGGATCGAACCCATGTCCTCATGGATACTAGTTGGGTTTGTTACCACTGAGCCACGGTGGAAACTCCAGCATATCCTTTTTAAAGTCCTATCCACATGGGAGTTCCCGTCGTGGCGCAGTGGTTAATTAATCCGACTAAGAACCACGAGAGTTGCTGGTTCGATTCCCTGGCCTTGCTCAGTGGGTTAAGGATCCAGCGTTACCGTGAGCTGTGGTGTAGGTTGCAGACGCGGCTCGGATCCTGCGTTGCTGTGGCTGCAGCATATGCCGACGGCTATGGCTCTTGTTAGACCCCTAGCCTGGGAACCTCCACATGCCGCGGGTGCGGCCCTAAAATGACAAAAGGCAAAAAAAAAAAAAAAAGTCCTATTCACATGTACATCTATATTTTGCTACATATTGTTCATCCTGTTTCTTCACTCAGACTGTCTTAATTATTACTATAATGTCCACATAATTTCCTTCTTTTTGAAGCATTCTGTAATTAACTAAATCTTATATCCCATGAAGTATCTTTGTGTTTATGTATCTTGTTGCTCCCATGGAGTCATTTCCTTAGAATCCATTTCTCAGGTCCACACCTTGTGGTGAAGTGTGTAAACAGTTATTCTTCGTACTTGTTTCTTTGCCAAAGGGTAGTGTCAATTTACTGTGCCATGAAGACTGCTCTTTGGGGGGGGGAGCTTACCATCTAGATACTATTATGATGAAGAGGGTATGGAGAAAAATAAGGGAAAAAAAGACGTGTTAGTAGTGGCTTTCATGCAGTGGGTTAGGAATGACTTTTTTTTTTTTTTTTTGCTTTGCTTTTTAGGGCCTCACCCATGGCATATGGAGGTTCCCAGGCTAGGGGTCTAATCGGAGCTACAGTTGCCGGCCTACACCACAGCCACAGCAATACCAGATCCAAATCAGGTCTGCGACCTACACCACAGCTCATGGCAACGCCAGATCCTTAACCCACTGAGCGAGGCCAGGGATCGAACCTGCAACCTCATGGTTCCTAGTCAGATTCATTTCTGCTGCGCCACGACGGGAGCTCCTGGGTTAGGAATCTGACCACAGTGGCTTGAGTATGGGTTTGATCCCTATACCCAAGGTATGGGTTTGATCCCCAGCCCAGTGCAGGGGTTCAAAGGATCCCTGACCCAGGAACTTCCATATCCCTCAGGTGCAGCCATAAAAAGAACGAGAGAGACCCACTGGCAGTGACTGGAAATGTGATGGGTTTTCTTTGTTTTCTCAGCACCACCAGCTCCACAGCCAGCAGCTGCGATACAGAGTTCACCAAGGAAGATGAGCAGAGGCTGAAGGATTATATCCAGCAGCTCAAGAATGACAGGGCGGCAGTCAAGCTGACCATGCTGGAGCTGGAAAGCATCCACATCGATCCTCTTAGCTACGACGTCAAGCCCCGGGGAGACAGCCAGCGGCTAGACCTGGAAAACGCGGTGCTGATGCAGGAGCTGATGGCCATGAAGGTATCCCCGTTGGGGGAGGGGGAATCTGTCCTCAAACCCTGACCCCCCTTCACGCCGCTGTCATTAGGAGGAAATGGTGAAAGCCCGTCCAGCCATCCGTGGGCAGTCGCCTCTCCCCTGGAGGACAGCCGGAGCCTCGAGTGTAGACAGGGATGGTTTCGGTATGTCTAGGAGTCACACCGTGTGCTGGACGTGTTCCTGGAGAGGTGAGTTGAGTGCAGGAGAATGTCCAGGCCAGAATGGAGCACCTCATCTCCAAGAGAAGCCAGACCAGACCCCCGCAGGGTTCAGCAGCCTCTGTCTGTGTCAGAAGACCCCTGTCTCCAGAATGCTTTGCAGGTGCCTTTCCCAGGCTGATGCTGGCATTAATGTGAGGCCAGCTGCGGGATCTGGACAAGAGCCCTGGTTCTCTGACACCCTCGTCCCTTTGATGCCATGTGAGGCATCAACAACCATCATCCCCAGGAGTTCCCGTTGCAGCGCAGCGGAAGTGAATCCAACTAGTATCCGTGAGGGTGCGGGTTCGATCCGTGGCCTCACTCAGTGGATTAAGGATCTGGCATTGCCATGAGCTGTGGCGTAGGTAACAGATACCACTGCTCATAGGTTGCAGACAAGCCTCGGATCTGGCTTGGCTGTGACTGTGGCGTAGGCCTGCGGTTGCAACGCCAATTTGACTCCTAGCTTGGAACTTGCATATGCTGTGGGTATGGCCCTAAAAAAAAAAAAAAGAAAGAAAAAACAAAAAAACCCACCATCCCCAGCACACTCTGGGGTGACTTGCTCAGCACATCCCTGCCCTTAGTGGCTGCTCCAGAGTCTAGGTGAATCCTGGGGAGACCTGGGGTAGTACCAGCTCAGCTCGGACCCTGACTTGACTCCCACTGGCAAATCCTCACGTGGTTGTGACTGATTTCCCCTCTCACTGTCCCTGAGCTGGGCATCGGGTCCGTAACCGCAGTGCCTGTCCCCCAGCTCCGTGGCCCCTTGCACCCTGTGACAGGAGCTGTGAAGCTGCCCTTCCATTATTTCTTCCAAGCCTCGCATTTACTTTGCTATGTACACAGCATAGAAATTTTCTAAAAAACAGAAGTTAGGAAAAGCTGGGAGAGGAGTTCCTTCTGTGGCCCACCGGAATTGGCAGTCTCTGCAGTGCTGGGAAGCAGGTTTGATCCTTAGCCCAGCACAGGGAGTTAAGGATCTGGCGTTGCTGCGGCTGCTGCATAAATCAAAACTGCAGCTCAGATCTGATCCCTGGCCTGGGAACTCCATATGCCACTGGGCGGCCAAAAAAGGGAAAAAAAAAGCTGGGACAGAGATAATCCAGAATATCGTGACCAAGAGACAGCCACTGCTAGCATTCTGGCTTGGTTCCCGCCCTAGGATTTTTTTGAAAGACAATCATCAGTTACCCCCCTTCCCTATACGTCCCTAGAAGTCTGTTCATGGATGTGCGCTCACCCGCACCAAATCCACTGACAGCAAATTATGCTGAATTTCACCATTTTGTTCTAGGATACAACCAGCTGCTGAGAAACTCCGGTTTGTGGGGTTTTTTGTTTGTTCATTTATTTCTACTTCTTGTACTTGAATATTTAGTAAACACCCTTTTTTTTTTTTTTGGTCTTTTGTGTTTTTAGGGCTGCACCTGCAGCATATGGAGGTTCCCAGGCTAACAGTCAAACTGGAGCTCGAGCTGCCGACCTACACCACAGCTCATGGCAGCGCCGGACACCTAACCCACTGTGCAAGGCCAGAGATCGAACCATCGTCCTCATGGATATTAGTCGGGTTTGTGACTGTTGAGCCATGAAGGGAACTCCCAAAAGAGACTTTTCTTTCTTTTCCCACCCAAAACCCAATTGATGACATGTTTCCCTGCCACATCTCCAGAAAGGAAGTCTTCCGGTCCCGTCGAGGTGGCACCTGGCGAGTCCTGGCTCTGCCCTGCCCTGTGTCCGTCCCGAGAGCCAGGGTCCTGTGGCCTCCCCTCCTGTCCGATGCCCCGATGGCCGGCACTGTGACCGCCTCGTCTTTCCTCTCAGGCAGAGCTCCCACCTCATTCTGACACCTGCGGAGTCATCTTCGCTTCTTTTAAGCTTGCGCTTGTGTGTTCTGGCTGTGACTGTCCACATTAGCTCACTGTGCGTTGTTGCCAGAATCTTCAGAATCCTGCCTCTGATGGCAAAAGATGAGCAGGTTCAGCATAGAGAAACACGTCCCATCCTGGTTTTAGGTCCTCATTAGGGAGGCTTGGCGTCTGCTTTTGAGTGGTCACTTGGGTGTGGCTACTCCATGGCTGACGCCCCCAGCACCGCGTATTACTGGCCGAGGCAGGTGCCCTCTGGGGGTTTCCCCACGCTGGAGGTGAGAACTTCGAGGTGGGGGTTGGGGGGAGTCTGGCTTACCCAGGGGAGTAGAGCAGGCCCGTGGCTTGTTACCTCAGAGAAGCGTCACTTTTAGGGGTTGACTAGAGTCGGTGGCTTTGGTGAATCCTTCTCAAGGCAGTGACTCAGCATTATGAAGAATCCTTTTAAGACGGAGTTCCTGTCGTGGCTCAGCGGAAACAAATCTGACTAGCATCCATGAGGGCGCAGGTTCGATCCCTGGCCTTGCTCCGTGTGGGTTAAAGATCCAGTGCTGACTCGAGCTGCGGTGTAGGTCACAGATGCAGTTTGGATCTGGCATGGTTGTGACTGTGGCATAGGCCAGTGGATACAGCTCCAATTAGACCCCTAGCCTGGGAACCTCCGTATGCTGTGGGTGTGGCCCTAAAAAAATAAAAAAGAAAGAAAGGAAAGGAAAGAAAACAGTGTGACATGCTCAGTAAATGCTTGTGGTTGTTGCTGTTACCCGGCTTCTGGCCCCCAGAACAGCACTGTCCCATTTTGGAGTCTCTTGTCCACAGCAGCCTCTAATTTGAGTTCTCTAAGATACTTTAAGATGTTACCTGATGAATAGTCATCGATCAAGGGCTCTACTTTGACTGATTACATTCGGACTCAGCTAAGAACTGGGGCAGTAGCATTGCTGCGGGCATGGCTGCAGGGCCCCAGGCTGCCATGGGGTAATTAAATGCATGGACAGGTGCCATGGAAAATGGTAAAGGAAACGGGAATGGGGAGGGACGTAGTCAGACCCGGTCCTGTGTGAATAACCCCCTTTACAACCTCTTTGATAAACCTTGACCTCTGCCTGTCAGAGACCTGCTTTCCACCAGGGCTGGTGTGACCACAGGGGGAGCGGGGCAGGATATTCTAGTTGTTGGAAAGGTTTTCCTTGGAGTTCCCATTGTGGCTCAGCGGTGACAAACCTGACTAGCGTCCATGAGGACGCAGGTTCGATCCCTGGCCCCACTCAGTGGGTTAAGGATCCGGCGTTGCCGTCAGCTGCAGTGTAGGTCGCGGATGTGGCTCTGATCCCGTGTCGCTGTGGCTGTGGTGTAGGCCAGCGGCTGCAGCTCCGATTGGACCCCTAGCCTGGGGACTTGCAGGTGCCATGGGTGCGGCCCTAAAAAGAAAAAGAAAAAAAGGAAGGAAAGGTTTTCCTTGTTCCTTGTAGTCTTCCTTATAGAGAACCGAGACCTGCTTGCCCGTAACTTCTGCCCACTGATCTCATTTCTGGTGCCGAGTGACAGGCCTGTGGCTTGGGGCCCCCATCGGTCCTACAGATGTGCAAACAGCCGTCTAGTCTCCTCCGGGCCATTTTCTCCGCCACTACGGACGATGCCTCCCGCGGGACCGTGGGCGGTGGCCGCAGACCCCCGTTCCCGTGCCCGGCCCTGCTCTCAGCCCTCGTGTGCTCTGTTCCCCGCAGGAGGAGATGGCCGAGCTGAAGGCCCAGCTCTACCTCCTGGAGAAAGAGAAGAAGGCTCTGGAGCTGAAGCTGAGCACCCGGGAGGCCCAGGAGCAGGCCTACCTGGTGCACATCGAGCACCTGAAGTGCGAGGTGGAGGAGCAGAAGGAACAGCGCACGCGGTCCCTCAGCTCCACCAGCAGTGGCGGCAAGGACAAGGCTGGCAAGGTAGGAGCACCAGGCCCCGGGGCTCAGGCTCGCCTGCTGCCCACGTCCTTCCTGCCCTCTGCCTCAGTTTCCTTGTTTGGAACTGCAGGCCATTCGAGAAATCTGAAAGAAGGTGACATTTGGAGTGCAAAGAAACCGAATCTACATTTATTATTATTATTATCATTATTATTATTATTATTTTGGCTTTTTAAGGCTGCACCCGCGGCATATGGAAGTTCCCAGGCTAGGGGGTCTGATCAGAGCTACAGCCGCCGGCCTACGCCACAGCCACAGCCACAGCCACGTGGGATCCGAGCTGCGTCTGCAACCTACACCACAGCTCACAGCAACGCCGGATCCTTAACCCATTGAGCGAGGCCAGGGGTCAAACCCGCGTCCTCATGGATCCTAGTCAGGTTCATTAACTGCTGAGCCACAAAGAGAACTCCCCAAATCTACACTTTTTTTTTTTTTTACAAAAAAAAAAATAGTCTCACTTTATGTAATAGTTACAGCATTTTCACAGATCCCAGGCTTAGCAGGGAGTGATCTGTGTGGTGGTTCATGAGTCTGATACTGGCTCCACCACCATCCATCCCCCGTCACACAGTGACTGTCCTTGTTGGTCACTGGTACCGGTCATCGCATCTGTCGTTTCCCTTAAGTCTCACGGCTCTGGAGGCTTACCCCATTTACATGAGGAAACTGAAGTTTAAAAGAAGTGAGGGGGTCTCACAGCTAATAAAGGGGAGATTGAGAATTTAACCCCAGTCTGGCTGACGGGCCCTCCTTCTCCGCCCTGGCTTCTCCTCAACTTCCCGAGGTGGAGGCAGGAAGCAGCCTGAGGCAGAGGGGAGGAAGGCGAGGCCTGGTTGCTCAGAGGGTGTCACAGTGGGCTGCGGCTGATACCGTCTTCACGCTGTCATTCGCCCACAAGCCATTTTTTTTCTAGAATCCAAGCTCATTCATTCCATCAGCCTATATCTCAGAATATTTCCAAACACTGCATTGGAGGAAAAAAAGAGTCTAGACCCTAAAGAAAGCTATCCTTCATCCCAGGGTGCTGAAATTCTGTGCCTTAGGCTTTCTGTTCCTAATAAACGCCAACTTCCCCTAACCCTGGTTTATCTCAGGCCCAGGACTTGTGGGCATGCGCTGACTTGCTGGTCTAATGGGTGGTTCCTAGTGGCCCAGTTGCAGGGGTTTCTCCATGAGAGAGAGATGTGTGTGCCTGCAAAGAAGGCAACTTGCCAACGCTGTGTGGCAGTGAACGGTCACCTCCTAAACAGCAAAGAACTGTGCTTCACAGAGGCCACAGCCACCCACCTCTCTACCTATGAAGGCCCCAAAGGAGTTCATGCCATGACACCAGCTGGGCTGCGCTCCCGAGTACCCATCTGCTTCTCAGTCATCCGTTCGCGTGATGGATGTGATTCGGTCCAAGTGCCGGAGGCAGGTCCAGGAGTTAAGATTCCAGTGGGGGATAGCAAACAGTTGCTCTCAACACGAGGATCGTTCTGTCCTGAGCGCAAGGATCAATGCCTAGTGCGAGGGGAGGCCACAGCCCAGGCCCAGAATCCAGGATACGTGTCCTGAACTGAGACCCAGTGGAGAGTGGGCGCCAGGCCAATGAGGAGGGCCGGGGCAGATGAGGAAGCCCACCCTGGGCTGGTGGATGGCATGCCACGGCCTGGAAGTGACCCACTGGCTGAGAAGACAGCCCAGGACCTAGAGCAGTCACTGAGGGGCTTTTGCAAGGGGTGATGTGACGTGGTCTGGGCTTTTGGAAAGGTCACCGTGCGGGTGCCCCCTGAAATCTTGTGCCTGGGGCTTGCAGGGGTCTGGTCGAGGTGAGCAGGGGAGTAGATGGGGCTCCAGGAGATGGAGTTTTCTGTTCATGGCTAATGGCTTCAACTCTTTGTAGAGCCTTTTGAGTTTGTTAGCCAGAGACCGAGAGACAGCTCCAGTGTTTGTATATGTGCCCTTAGGGTGTGGTGGAAATGGACTTTCTAGGCTCTCGCCAGAAGGCCCACGAACTGAGCATTTTCGCCTAGTTCTTAGTATTGATTTTGAGTTCGGGGGAAGCACTGGGTTTTGCGGAATGGCTTCAAAGCACAGAAATCTCTTTGACGGAAAAGGCCAGATGATCTTATTTTTATTTCTTTTTTTTTACATTCAAGTGAAGAGCTTTACAAGAGTACCGTGTGTTGTTCAGGTAATGAAATTAGAGTAAACTGATTATTTGGTCTTTCAGAAATCAGATCCATTTACTGTATCCACCATCTTCCTTCTGGGCTATTCATTTGCCCTTATTTGTTGCTAGATGAGGCATACAGTCTGGAGCAGGGGCTGAGAAACTGTAAAAAGCCAGAGAGTCAATATTGTAGGGTTTGGGGGTCATACAGACTCTGCTGGCACTGCCTAGCTTTGCCGGTGCGGAATTGCACTGCGAAGGTGGAGACCGTCCAGACACAAAGGCTGTGTGCCCACACGTTGTTAACAGATGCTGAAATTTGAATTTCAACACAAAACTTGCCTTTTTTTTTTTCACGATTTAAAAAATAGAAAAAAGAAGGAGTTCCCATTGTGACTCAGCGGAAATGAATCTGACTAGTATCCATGAGAGTGCATGTGTGATCCCTGGCCTCACTCAGTGGGTTGGGGATCTGACGTTGCCATAAGCTGTGGTGTAGTTCTCAGACACAGTTCGGATCCAGCGTTGCTATGGCTGTGGCCTAGGCCAGTGGTCGCAGCTCCTATTCGACCCTAGCCTGGGAACATCCATAGGTGGGGCCCTAAAAAGACAAAAAATAAAATGAAATAAATTAAAAATAGAAAAACAATTCTTACTCTGCAGGCCTTATAATAACAGGTGGCAGGCTGGTTCCAGATCCAGAACACCCACACTTGCTCTGCAGGGGGAGTGTTGTGCTTGTTTTAAAACTGCCCTCCAGCCAACAGGCTGGGTCCCAAATCCCGCCCAACCAAATTACATTTGGCTTTTTTCAGTTCTTGTCCATATGCAGCAGAGACTACCAGGTGTGTTCACTGAGAGGCACCGGGGGAGACAAAGCCGTCCTCCGTCTGTAAGGAGTCTTTAGCTGGGGCGGGGGGCGCGGCATGGGCACAGCCCTGGTAGATGGAGGTTTCCAGGCTAGGGGTCGAATAGGAGCTGTAGTTGCTGGCCTACACCACAGGCAGGATCCGAGCCAGTGTCTGTGACCTACAGCTCTTGGCAACACAGGATCCGGAATTCACTGGGTGAGGCCAGGGATCTAACCCACATCCTCATGGATACTAGTTGGGTTTATAACCCAGTAAGCCGCCACGGAAACTCCTGTTTTTATTTTATTTTTATTTTTATTGTCTCTTGTCCTTTTTTGGAGCCGCATCTGCGGCATATGGAGGTTCCCAGGCCAGGGGTCTAATCGGAGCTATAGCTACCGGCCTACACCACAGCAGTGCAGGATCCACGCTGTGTCTGCAACCTACACCACAGCTCACAGCAATGCCAGATCCTTAACCCACTGAGCAAGGCCAGGGATCGAACCCACAACCTCACATTCCTAGCCGGATTCATTTCCTCTGTGCCACGACGGGAGCTCCTCCTGTTTTTATTTTTATTATTTAGGAGTCCTATGAAATGTTAACCTCACAGGGCTGGTCGGGCGGGACTGGGCTCCGCAGGGCGCCGGATGGAGGGGAGGGAGGGAAAGCGGGGGCGGCAGAGGGCGGGCTGTTGAGGTGTTGCTGCCTCCTACACGGGAGCCCGGATGTGGTGTCATTTCCCTACCAGAGGGCAGAGGAGACCCAGTACCCTCCTGCCACCTGGACTTCTAGCTCTAGATGCGTCCTGCCTTGGATCTCCCTGTGTACATTCTGTCTCGTCGAAGAGATCACAGGCTTTTTGCCCTCAGACCAGGGCTGTAGTCCATCCTCAGTAAGGGTGTGCTGAGCACTCTCAGATGGCGCTGTCCCCTGGCCACTGTTCTACACGGCATGGCAGCTGCCCTCCGTCTGTACGCAGAGAAAGCGGAGCCCTCTAAGGGGTGTGATCGTTGATTTATGCACGGCCTTGACTCCTTTGAGAGCTTCTGGCTCTTAGGTTTCCTCATCTGTAAAATGAGAGGCTTTGGTTTAGATGATGGCCACGTTCCTTTCTGAGGCTAACACGTAGGTGGGGGCGCATGTCTGGTTTCCTCCTCCTTTGCTGGGTTTTCTAGATGCTTACCCTGCACGCCGTAAAGCCCCTCACTCCAGTGATGATGGGTTTTCTCCCCAGGGGCTGTGGGGTGGGGGCGGGGGTGGGGTGGGGACACGGCACAGGGCACTCACACGTATTCCCCACTTGTCTGTTATGAGTTACGAGAGGCAGAACCCGGCGGTGCAGGGCCCTGACCTGGAGCCAGCCGACTGGGTTGGAACCCTGGTTCCGCCATGTCCTAGCTGGTGACTTCTTGGGGAGGGGATGATGTTGGTGTCCGCCTCAGAGGGCCGTCACGATGAGCGGACGAGGGAACACGTGTTGCAGGGCTCAGATCAGCGCCCGGCTCAGCGGGACGCTGAGGGCTCATCATCGCCCCAGAGGTGGGGACCCCCGCCGCCAGTCCCCTCCCGAGCCCTCCCGTGGGTGCCCTGGCCTGGCCCCAGCCCTAACCTGGGTGTGTTTGTTGTCCTCAGGAGTGTGCTGATGCCACCTCCCCAGCTCTGTCTCTGGCCGAACTACGGACGGCGTGCGGTGACAGCGAGCTGGCCGCGGAGTTCGCCAACGCCATCCGTCGGTAAGCACCCCACCCGCAGCCCCGATGGTCACTTACTCCAGGAGTGATGGCTTGGTCCTCGGTCCTCCTGGCTGCTGACGTCCGCTCCCCACAGAGCATTTCAGGTTGCCTGGAGTCGGGGTGGGGGGTGGATAGGGGAGGGGTGCATGGAGAAAGCACCCAGGAGGCCTTCTTTGGCCCAGGCCTGGAGGCCAGGAAGGGGGCTGACAAGGAGAATAGTCATTTCACCTGCAGATAGAAAAAGTCTCTGTCCTTGCTTTTTTGTTGCAGTGGAGCTTTGGCTAGAACCTCAGGACTGTGTTAAGTGGGAACAATCAAAACGGACATCTTTGGGTGTCACGAGGACAGAATGGTGCAGATTTTGTGGGATCTTCGGGGGATTTTTAACCATTTCATTGGCGGCTTTGTATGTCTTTCATATTCCTGAAATTTAGAGCTAATTCAGTTGACCAAAGGGGAAAAACAGCAACAGCGACCACACATCTTTAAGTCGTTTCCAGCTTTAGTGCGAAGGCCCCCCGCCTGCACCCCCGCTCTTTCCAGTCCGCGAGCCTCGCTATTCCCTCTCCCGCAGACAGTCTCCCCCGCGTGGCAGCGTTCCTTCCCCCGCGTGCCCTCTAGATCTGTCTTGCGTATCCTGACTTTTCCTGCCCTCCCCACGCTCTGCACCCTGTACTAGAGCAGGGCTGCGCCGTCATTTTAAATGTTCTAGAATCCGCATTGAAACGCTAAAAAGAAACAGGGACAAGCCACTTTAACAGCATATTTTGTTCAGCCCAGTGTACCTAAAGTAACATGTCTGTATGTGAACCGGTATTTTTTCAAACTGTTAATGAGACAGCTTCTCTTCTTCCAGCTTTTTCCTGTGCATTTTCAAAAGCTTCTGTACATCAGCTAAGTTTACTTTCAGCCCATCTCAGATTCAGAGCAGCCACTATGTCCAGGTTTGGTAGCTCGCATGGCTACGGCCACCCCGTCAAATAACACGGTTCTGGGGACGGGGGTTCTTCGGCTCTGTTTTCCAGCTCACTCACCTCTCCCTTAGCTGGAGCCATCCTGGTGTTTGGCCGATGGGGTGAGTTTATTTTGGTGATGAAACCTCTCATCTCTCTTGCAGTGATGTGATCTGTCTTCTGCATCTCTGAGGATGTTTATCATAGTTGCTTTGAAATGTTATTTTGCCCCCTGTATTAACTGTTTCCCCACATGTGAGCTTCTGGGGTTGAGTTTTGTGAGTCTTTCTTGGCCTTGGCTCAAGCTCGCCTTTCCGGGCTCTTTGCTTCCCCTCGCTGACGACAGCTGTCTAGGCGGTGTATCTGACCCAAACATCTGGTCCCCTTCCGTTCTGATGGCCGGCACCTCTGGTTTGCAGCCCCTCCGAGTCTCCTTCTTCCTCTTGCCACAGCTTTTTTTCTCTGTGCATTCGGAATGGTGGTTTCCCTTTTCAAAAAGGACAAAAATCAGGAGTTCCTGTTGTAGCTCAGTGGTTAGCAAACCCGACTAGCATCCATGAGATATGGGTTCGATCCCTGGCCTAACTTGGTGGGTTAAGAATCCGGTGTTGCCAGTGAGCTGTGGTGTAGGTCAGACGCAGCTCGGATCTGGCTTTGCTGTGGCTGTGGTGTAGGCCAGCAGTTACAGCTCTGATTGGACCCCTAGCCTGGGAACCTCCATATGCCGAGGGTACGGCCCTAAAAAAGAAAAAAAAAAAGACCAAAAAAGGACAAAAATCTGCCCTTCCTTTTTTATGATTACTGATGGTTTCTGGCAGACAGAGAGCACTTGGTTTCCATTATGCTTAAGGATTTTTAAAGAAAATACGTTTCCCGTTATTTTGCGGGCTTTGGGGTGGGAAGGCTACAGTTTATTCTCAGGCTGCTGTCTTGGATCGGCCGGGGCTATTTATTTCATAGGGTGGCCTCCTGGCTGAGGCTGGATCCGCGGCTGCCGTGTGGGGACACTCACTACCCTTCCAATTTACTCACTGCCACTTACTCTTTGTCTAACCTTCCAAGTTGTAATAGCTCAGTCTTTACACTGGCAGCGCTTCTGGCCATGTGTGGTTAAATGGTAGTCGCTTTACTAGAAGCGGGAAGAGAGACACTGCAGGGGAAAATGCCCTCAGCTCATCCTCATGGTGTGCGTGCGCCAGAAACGCAGGATGCTAACCACCCCCTGCTTCCAAGGGGGAGCCATTTGGCTCTTGTCTCTGTAAGCTAAGCCCCCGCATGTTTCAGGCTCCCCAAACCTCAGAGGCTTTCGCTGGCACAAGCAGGATGCAGGTTCTGCTGACTAAACATAAAGAGATTTCATTCGTTCTGTCAGTCACAACGGATTTCCAATAACCAGGCTTAAGTCGGTTAGCATGGATTTCTAATCAAGGCCCCGAGATATGGAGCCAAGAAACAACCCGCAGGGCGACAGGAGAAAGGAATATAACATAATTATCCTGTAAATACAGCCTCGGAGCTGGAATCATCATTTCATGAGGGCATATGATACACCTGAGGGCTGAGGTTGGGAGATGTTTTTATTTTTCAAAATCAAATGGAAACCAATGTCTTCTTGGAAGGTATTAAATCGCCACCACGCCAGCGGCTGAATCAGTGCAGGGGATCTCCCAGAATTTGGAGAAATAGTTCTTCCTTGGGAAAGCGTGGTTCCAAACCTCAAGGTTGTGGACCGGGGAGGGGGGGCGGAATCAGACCGAAGGGAGCAGGTGTGGATGGGGTGGGGGGCAGGAGCTGGACAGTGGCCTCTCCTGGAGGAGCACTCCGCGGGAACGTGCCACCAGCTCCAGCTACTGCCCTGTCCCAGCCCAGTCTCCCCAACACCCAGACGGGCCACAGCCTTGGTCAGGCCCCTGCCCCCCAACTTTGCTCTCTCAGGGTGTCTGTCCTCCCGTCCTTCTTCCGTTTGGCACAGAACCAGGCCTCGGTGCGGTCACACGTGTACCATCTAACTCCCATCTGCTCTGATTCTGGTCCCTCCGCCCCCATGAACGTTTGTTGTGGCTTGTTGCCCATCTGGATGGCCAGGTTTCCAGTCTTGCACGTGAGGCATTTTCTTGTCGGGGTACCTTGTCTTCGCCGTTGCCTGCACAGGCTGTGTGCTCCAAAACCCTTCCAAAAATCTCTCCCGGATCTCTCTCCCTCGCGGTCCTGGTAAAATTTAATTGAACCACCTTGCCCCCCTCGGAAGCGAACTATAAAAATGCAGTTAAGGAGAGGAGATTATCAGAAAGAGGTCGTCTTTGTACTTAGATGGTATTTGTGTATCCTGCCTTCGGGAGCCCAGCTCGGCTGCGATATCTCCGGCATGCTTAGGAGGCAGCCAGGAGCAGGTGGCGTTCTCCATATGACGTGTGCTCGGGCAGCGGGAAACAGGCACAGCGAGGCTGAGCGGTTACCCAAGGTCACACAGCGAGCCGTGGGGAATTCACACACTTCGCCTTCTCTGCCGGCAGAGGTTTACGTGCAGCTGAGTGTGCGCTGAGCCCGCTCGTGTGAGCTCACCTCCACCTGGACCCACCGTGCTGTGTGCGGTCTGGGCGAACGCATCCCCCTGTGTTTCTGGCATGCAGCCACCAAATGCCAAGGGCACGTGACGTGCTGGCGGTAGGGACAGACTCCCCCAGACGCACAGCCCCCAGGCGGTTGTGGTTAAAAGGTAAAGACGCTGTGCCTCTCAGTGCCTCAGGGAGGGGTCAGGGAAGGGCTGTGACGCGGCGACTCGCACCACCCCACGCGATCCTGCGCCTCCTGTCACTGGGCCCCCCGCAGGGCAGGAGCGGCTCCAGCCACACAGGCACCACCAAGAACAGCCTTGGAGTTCCCATTGTGGCTCAGCTGTAGGGAAATCAACTAGCATCCAAGAGGACGTAGGTTCGATCCCTGGCCTCGCTTAGTGGGTTGAGGATCCGGTGTTGACATGAGCTGTGGTGTAGGTCGCAGATGTGGCTTGGATCCCGAGTGGCTGTGGTTGTGGTGTAGGCTGCCAGCCACAGCTCTGATTTGACCCCTAGCCTGTGGAGAACTTCGATATGCCATGGGTAAGGCCCTAAAAACCCGCCCTTTGCCTGCAAGAGACTGTGCTCATTTAGTCACAGGCTCACCAGGGGCCTTCAGGGAACCGCTGAGCCCTTCAGGGTACTGGGATCTGCCACCTGTGTCTTCCTGTGCCAGAGAGTTCTGTAAAATGCTAAGTGAAGGCAGTCAGCAAAGCGCAGCGGCCCCTCCACCTGGGGACAGGATGTGCCCAGCTCCAGCAGAGGAGGGGGCCCTGAGGCTTCCTTTTATCTCTCTGATGAGTAACAAGCGAGCCCCTGCCGGGAGGGGGCTGCCTGTCAGATCCCTGTACGAAGACATCGCGGGGGGCAGGTGGGCCCCGTCTGAGCAGTGTGGCCGCAGAGGCGAGCTCTGGAGAACCTGGGTGTGGGCCAGGCGCAGGCAGGAAGGCACACGAGGGTGTCTCGGAGTTCAAAGGAACGGAGTGGGGACCGCCCCCCCAGTCATCCGGCCCCTGGGCCTCCACCGCTGGGCAAATTGCTTAAATTGTCAGCACAGGGATCCCACATCCACCCGCAGGAACGGCACCAAAGCCAAGAGAAGGAAAGTTTTCAAAGCAAGTAGGCGACCCCTTCAATATGGTTGGGAAGACGAAAGGCAAGCTGGAGAAGGTCGCGGTCCAGGGAGCAGAGCCCTGGAGGAACTCTTTGGGAGGTGATCCCAGAGCTCCTGAGAATAACTGTATAAAAGGGGCGGGGGGTGTCTTTCAGGGTCACAAAGTAACTTGACAAATCTGGTGGGTACCATCCTAAAAGTGTCCTGTTGCCAAGCAACAAGTCACCACAAGCTCTGCAGCCTAAAACAAGGCCCATTCTGGGAGTTCCTGTTCTGGAGCAGCAGAAACGAATCTGACTGGTATCCATGAGGATGCAGGTTCGATCCCTGGTCTTGCTCAGCAGGTTAAGGATCCAGTATTGGCATGAGCTGTGGTGTAGGTTGCAGATGCAGCTCGGATCCCGTGTTGTTGTGGCTATGGCCTAGGCCGGCAGCTATAGCTCCAATTAGAGCCCTAGCCTGGGAACTTCCATATGCCTCGGGTGCGGCCCTAAAAAAAGCAAAAACAATTTTTTTAAAGTGTGGCCCATTCACTAACTCAGAGTTTCCATGGGTCAGGAACCTAGGCCCAGCATGGCTGGCTTCTCTGCCTAGGGTCTTGGGAGGCTGCATTCAAGGCTGTGTTCTCGTCTGGAAGCTCTTGGGAAGAATCAGCTTCCAAGCGCATTCTGTCTGTGCTGGCAGAAGTTAGTTCCTTGTGGTTGTCGGGCTGACATCTCATTTTTTTTGCTGGCTCTTGTCCAGAGGCAACTCCAAGCTCCCAGAGGCCTCCTGAAGGCCTTCTGCACAGACTACTCCCCGATCCTCAGGGCAGCAAGCACCTCCCTTTCATCAAATCCTTTTTCCTGCTTCACATCTCTTTCCAGGAAGAAGGAGTCCTGTTGGAGGACTCAACTAATTAAACCAGGTCTACCCAGAATAATCTTACTTTAATAATCTTACCTTAAGATTAGATTACCTTAAGATAATGTAATTAGATAATTAGATTACCTTAATCTTACCTTAATAATCTTACTTAAAGATTAGATTACTTTAAGATAAGGTAAATAGATAATTAGATTACCTTAATCTTACCTTAAAATAAGATTAATCTTATTAAAAATAATCTTACCTTAAGATAGGATTAAGATTATTAAAAATAATCTTAAAATCAGCTGTTTGGGGCCTTAATTACCTCTGCAACATTCCCTCACAGTAGCACCTAGATTAGTGTCTGATTGAATAACTGGGAGGTGTGTGTTTACTAAGGGGCCCAAATCTCAGAGGCTGTTAGAGAATTCGGTCTCCCCCACTCCATTACCTAAGACTTCCCGATGACTCCCAGCTGTTTTTGTCCAAACACCTTGGCAAGTGTGTGATCTGACCCCAGCTCGCCTCTCTGCCCTCCCCGTCACATGGCCCCTCGAACCCTGAGCCACACCAGACCACCCACACGCTCCGCTCCGTGCTTCAAGGACTTCACTCCTGCCACGACCTCTGCTCTCACACCACCTAACCCCAGGTCCCAGCTCTCATGGCAGGATGCCTCTTCCCTGGCTGTAAAATGGAATTATTGGAGTTCCCATCGTGGCTCAGGGTTATGAACCCAACTAGTATCCATGAGGACACAGGTTCGATCCCTGGCCTCGCTCAGTGGGTTAAGGATCCGGCGTTGCCGTGAGCTGTGGTATAGCTCACAGATGCAGCTCGGATCTGGTGTTGCTGAGGCTGTGGTGTAGGCTGGCGGCTACAGCTCCGTTTTGACCCCTAGCCTGGGAACCTCCATGTGCTGAAGGTGCGGGCCTGAAAAAAAAAAGTGGGGACGGGAAGGAAAAAAAGGGTATTTATTTATTTTTTTGGTTCCTATGTGCCTTGAATTTCGTTCTGGCATGGAACACATCATTGCCATTTCTTACATGCCTGCCTCTCCTTCCCCTGTTCCACCCTCCACAGCCTGCAGGAGAGGCCCTTTGTGGGGCAGGGCTCATGGCTTCCTAACCCAGCCGGGCAACTCTGTGGCTTTGTTCCTTCTAAGCGGTCCCTGGATTGTCTCAGCCTCGTCTCTCACTGCCTGCCGGACATCTCCCCAGAGTAGCAGGCTAGAGCCTTAAAGCATAGCATGTCCAAAACAAAAATTGAAATCTTTTCCCCCTGCCCTTTGAAACTGGCTTCTCTTTTGGAATTCCTATTTCTGTTAAAAGGTTACATTCTTCTCAGGATCCAGGATTATGACCTGGAAGTCTCCTATCTCCACCTCTGGGCTCCTGTCTCCACCCCTGGTCACCTGCTGGTTTTTTCCCTTAAAATCCTGTCCATTCCATGCCACTTGCATCATCTTTTCCTGGGTTTAGTCCTCAACTCAGAATTCAGAGCAGTATCTGATGAGTCATTAGCTCTTCATCTCATCTTGCATTCTGACCCCAAAGATATTCTTAAAACACACTTCTGATTGTGTGGCTCTGCAGATAGTCCTTCAGTGGCTTGGCCTTTATGATTCCCTTTAACTTAACTTGCTAGCCTGTATTTCAAGTGTTTCCGTTCACATAATCCGTGGTCCAGATTCAGGCAGATGGTTCGTCTTTCCAAGAGTTGCACCCTTTGCTCTGTCCCCCGCCTGCCCCGGCTCTCCCACCCTGTGGGTCCTCCTCCTCTGCATCCAGGAAGACACTCATCTTCCTGAGCCTCCTCAGTCACCTCTTCTCTAGCCCCGGATGGTGCGGAGTCATCACCCATCAGTGCCCGCAGAGCACGCGGTTGTCAGAGGGCCTTCAAACAAACCACATCCAGCTTCCTTGAATTCAAATCCATGTCAGAGTTCCAAAAATATTTGCCTAGCTCTAGAAATATGGCTGTGAGAGGAAAGAAGATGGCACTGATTGACCCTTGTTTCAGCAGCTAGGGATTAATAGTGTTTTTGTGCCGTACACACAGTGGGGTGAAATGGGAACTGGTTGGGGTCCTTTTAAAGACGGAGCACGTGCTGAGCAGACAAGCAGCAGAATCTTCACCATCTTATTAGTAGGACCATTATTTTTAAAGGTGCTGCTTTATTAAACTTGCAC
The DNA here is from genome assembly GCA_004024745.2 of Catagonus wagneri. Lineage (NCBI taxonomy): Eukaryota > Metazoa > Chordata > Mammalia > Artiodactyla > Tayassuidae > Catagonus > Catagonus wagneri. The sequence continues at coordinate 31,366,349 of PVHT020004020.1, forward strand.
TTGCTGATTCTTCCTATGAGGCTGATTTATAATAGCAATCAGGCAGTGGAGGTTGTGCTTAGAATTCCGTAAATGCACAGTGGTCTGCAGGACGTTAATGGAATACAAAGTGCGCCTCTGAGTTCATTAACACGTAAATGAATGGCTAAGCTCCAGAGCCGGCCTCCCAGGGCACAGGGAAAGACCAGTTCTTGCCCAGGAGTTGAGGTGGGTGTTGCTTGGCTAACCAAGCAACAGAGATTTCATTGCTTTCATTCCCCCCATATTCAAGAAGGCCTTCCCCAGGATCCTATAAAGGCCGAATAATGGAGAACATCAGCTCACCCTGCAGCAGGGCATGGCAGTGGCATGCAGATGTGAGAGTCGTGTCTGGGCAGGGAGGTCTGGGCAGCCGTCTTGCTGCCGCTCCTGGTGGACTCCCCCCCCCAGCCCAACACCTGCATCACGTCCTTCTGTGCGACACCCCTTCCTAGTGCCGTGGGCCTGGGCTCTTCACCAGGGGCCTCTGTCCCCCGCTCCAGTGTCTGCCCTTTATGGACCCTCATACTTCAGGGAGATGCTGAGGAGCGGGCTCACAGACAGACCTCTGCGTGTGTCCCAGCTCTGCGGGCAGACTGGCAAGTCTCTCTACTGCATCTCAAGTGCCTCATCTATCTGGAATAATAATAGTCCCGACTTCCAAGGCTTGTGAAAACGATGTGACTTCATCCTTATAAAGGACTTAGAGGTGGCTATAAGTGCTGCCTAGATTTTCTAAAAGATAAGTCGTTAATAGACTGTATCGCCTACCATGAAAGAAGTAAATAGGGTCATGTGATGTAGTCGCTGTGGAGACTTTTTTCCAAAAGAATCAAATATCAATTGCAGTGAATAATGAGGAAATGACAAGTTGCTAGGTACTGGGTGTTATAACTCTGGGAGATTTGTTTGGATGGATGATCAGGGTGGGCTTCTCTGAGGAGGTGACATTTAAGCTGAGATGAGAAGGAGGAAAAGTTGCCAGGTGGAGGAAGTATCTCCTAAGCAGAGGGGACTAACACACGGGGTTCTGCCGTCGGAAAAAGCTTGGCACGCACTAAGAATGGAAAGGATTCCAGGGTGTGAGGGGGAGGGCGTTACCTGACGGCTGGGTCAAGCAGGGCGCTACAGTCAAAGACCATAGGCTTTATTCTAAATACAAGGCAATAATATGATCTGTCATATTAAAAAAGCTCTTCTGGCCGCTCGGTGGAAACTGGACTACAGGGTATAAAGGTGAAGCAGAGAGACTCCTGTGGTTGTCTAGGCAAGAAATGATGGCAGCTTGGCCCTGGGTGGTGGTGTAGGAATGGCCTCCATATGGCCCATGGGGTTGCTGTTGAGTGGATACGGAGGGAAGAGGGAAGGGGCACTGCTGATTCGAGACCGGTGTCGGCACCGGGGCAAATGGCCTTGCCGACTGCTGACCAGGCAGGAAGCATGGGTGGGCGAGACCGTCTCAGAGGTTCTGCTCTGGACCTGCTGAATCTAAAACAACCATTAACGGAGTTCCTGTCGTGGCGCAGTGGTTAACGAATCCGACTAGGAACCATGAGGTTGCGGGTTCGATTCCTGGCTTCGCTCAGTGGGTTAAGGATCCGGCGTTGCCGTGAGCTGTGGTGTAGGTCACAGATGCGGCTCAGATACCACATTGCTGTGGCTGTGGTGTAGGCCGGCAGCTACAGCTCCAATTAGCTGTAGCCTGGAAACCTCCATATGCCGCGGGTGAGGGCCTAGAAAAGACAAAAAAAATATAAAATAAATAAAACAACCATTAAGCAGAGATATCAAACAGACAAGCCCAGAGATCCGAGGATAACGATGTGCAGGTTTTTAGCATGTAGGTAGTTTTTAGGAAAATAAGTGGGAATGGAGTAGAGCAAGAAAAGAAAGCTGGGGCATGAAGTTGGGTCCAGGCCCAAGCCCTGAACACCCCCAGCACTAGGAGGTGGAGTGGGGAGCCAGGAGCCAGGGCAGATGACTGAGGGGACGGCTGATGAAGTAGGATGAAATCCAGGAGCTCGGGCAAGAGGAGGAGGTAACATGAGGACAGAGAGGGACCTTTGGATGTGGCCACATCGAGATCAGCAATGACCCTGTGAGCAGTGACGGTGGCGACAGCAGCCTGGTTGGAGTTAGTAAATTGAAGGTGAGGCAGAGGAAGCACATATGCAGACAATTCTCTCTAGGTGACTAATTCCGTGTCATGAGTAATTGCAAAGAAATTCCAGGCCCCGGGGCCGCATGGCTGTGACTCCCTGTGGTTCGGTCTGATTACAGCTCTACTGGAAGGTTTCCTGGCTGGGTACACAGCCACTCGGCACCTCATCAGGCCCAGATTCTCGCCCTGCCGCTTCATTCGGACTTGGCGATTAAAGTCCTGCTGCCCGTCTTTTGAGGCCTGCCAGGCCGGCCCCTGCCCAGCCTCCTGGCTTTTCACCTGCACACTCCCACCCTGAGTCTGCCTCTCAGATCCCCTGTGTATATGCCACTGCCAACAGTTATGCTTCAGTTAAAAAGGTAAAAAGCAGTTTCTTTTGTGGCTCCTGAATCTGACTAGTAACCATGAGGATGCAGGTTCGATTCCTGGCCTCACTTAGTGAGTTAAGGATCCTGCGTTGCCATGAATTATGGTGTAGGTTGCAGATGTGGCTCAGATCCTGCGTTGCTGTGGCTGTGGCACAGGCCAATGGCTGTAGCTCCGACTGGACCCTAGGCTGGGAACCCCCATAATGCTGCAGGTGTGGCCCTAAAAAGACCAAAAAAAAAAAAAAAAGGAAAAGATAAAAAGCACCTCTGTGTGGCTCCAGTAAGATTTAGGGGACCTTTTGTGACCAGAAATAATCCTGGGGAGTGGAAAGACCTTTAACTGAAACCCACGTGTGTGCTGGGAGTGAAGGGGTCTTGCGGAGGATGGGTTAATGTGCTAATAGAAAGGTCCAGCTTTGGAGTTCCCATCGTGGCTCAGTGGTTAACAAACCTGACTAGTATCCATGAGGACGTGGGTTTGACCCCTGGCCTCGTGCACTGGGTTAAGGATTTGGTGTCGCCATGAGCTGTGGTGTAGGTTGCAGACGCGGCTTGGATTCCATGTTGCTGTGGCTGTGGCCTAGGCCGGTGGCTACAGCTCCGATTCAACCCCTAGCCTGGGAACCTCCATATGCCAAGGGTGTGGCCCTAAAATGACAAAAGGCCAAAAAAAAAAAAAAAAAAGAAAGGAAGGTCCAGCCTTGTTGTCTTAGTTCATGCTGTGGGTTTGTTTTTGTGGAAGCCTATACTACTAAGGGTAAAAAAAAAAAAAAAAGTGATTACCCAGCTCTGCGCACTCCAGAAAACACTGTGTGAACGCATTCCCACTGAGGGGGCAAGTGGAACATGCGGTGTTTAATTTGTACTTTCTCATCTGCTTGGAGCCTAGGAAAGTGCTCCTTATTTAGCCTTATACCGAGACAAACTGTATAAATTCTTTCTTGACTGAAAGCCACGATGAACTAGAAACTAGAAGGAATAGGACATGACATGAATGGCTGAGGTTCCAAAGGGACTTGGATTAGCAGCTTTATGGTTTAGTGTTTTTCACGTCCTCCTCTGAAAATCTGAGGAAAGCTGCAGACTTCAGGACAGTAGGCCTGTGCATGTAAATTTTACATAAAAATTCAGAGTTCAAGACCATGTGGAGCTCATTAGCAGACCCTGGTGAAGAGTCCAGCTGCCTTAACAGAGTTTCTGAAATTTGCACAATAATGACTCACCTGGGGCACTTTTTTTATTGCAGGCAAATGTACCTATAACATGGTATTAGTTTCAGGTGTACAATATGCTGATTCAATATTTGTATATATTGCAAAATGGCCACTATAAAAAGCTTGGATAACATCTGCCAACCATAAATAGTTACCAAAAATTTTAATTTCTTGAGAACTTTCAAGATCTCCTCTCCCAGCAATGTGCAGGTATGCTATACAGTAGCATTAACTCTAGGCTGCATGCTGTATGTTACATCTCTAGGACTCACTTATTTTATAAATGGAAGTTTATACCTTTTGACCCCCTCCACACATTTCACCAACCCCTACCCTACCAGTCTCTGTATCTGTGAGCTTGCTTTTTTTTAACTTCGTTTTTGCTTTGTTGATCTCCACATATGGTGTTTGTCTTTCTCTGTCTTATTTCAGTTAGCATAAAGCCCTCAGGGGCCATCCAAGTTGTTGCAAATGGCAGAATTTCATTCTTTTTATGGCCAAATCATGATCCATTGTAATCATGATCCATTGTATATACAGCACAATTTCTTTTTTTTGTCTTTAGTCGTGGCATGTGGAGGTTCCCTGGCTAGGGGTCTAATCGGAGCTACAGCTGCTAGCCTACATGACAGGCACAGCAACACGAGACCCAAGCCGTGTCTGCGGCCTACATTACAGCTCACAGCAATGTCGGATCCTTAACCCATTGAGCAAGGCCAGGGACTGAACCCACAACCTCATGGTTCCTAGTCGGATTCATTTCTGCTGAGCCACGGCGGGTACTACTCCTGTTGCACATCTTCTTTACCCATTTATCCATTGATGGGTGCTTAGGTTGTTTCCATATCTTGGCTATTGTAATGCTGCAGTGAATATGAGGGTGCAGATATCTTCTTGAAGTAGTGATTTCATTTTCTTCAGATAAATACCCAGAATGGCAGCTGTTGGATCATATGGTAGTTTTATTTTTAATTTTTTGAGGAATCCCCATTCTGTTTTCCATAATGGCTGCACCAGTTTACATTCCCACCAACAGCATGCAAGTGTTCCCTCTCTCCTACACTTGTTATTTCTTGTCTTTTTGATAATAACCATTCTGACAAGTGTGAGGTTATTGCTCCTTGTGGTCCTTATTTGCATATCTTTTCATATATCTGGTGGTCACCTGTTTTGTCTTTTTTGGAAAAATGTCCTATTCGGATCATCTGTTCATATTTTTAATAATGATTTTTATTTTTTTCCATTATAGCTGGTTTACAGTGTTCTGTCAATTTCCTACTGTACAGCAAGGTGACCCAGTTGTACATACATATATACATTCTTCTTTCTCACATTATCATGCTCCATCGTAAGTGACTAGATACAGCAGGATCTCATTGTTCATCCATTCCAAAGGCAATAGTTTGCATCTATTAATCCCAAATTCCCAGTCCATCCCACTCCATCCCCCTCCCCCTTGGCAACCACAAGTCTATTTTCTTTTTGTGTGTGTGTGTGTGTGTGTGTGTTTTAAACTTTTTTTTTCTTAATGGATTTTATTTCAATTATAGGTGTACATAAATCATCACAA
>PVHT020004020.1:31372679-31405187 GCA_004024745.2 Catagonus wagneri
TCATGGTTTCTGCTGGATAGATGCCCAGGAGTGGGATTGCTGGATCAAATGGTAATTCTATTTTGAGTTTTCTGAGGAATCTCCATACTGTTTTCCACAGTGGCTGCACCAATTTGCATTCCCACCAACAGTGTAATAGGGATCCTTTTTCTCCACACCCTCTCCAGCACTTATTGTTTGTAGACTTTTTGATGATGGAGCGATGTTGAACATCTTTTCATGTGTTTATTTGCCATCTGCATGTCTTCTTTGGAGAACTGTCTGCCTAGATCCTCTGCCCATTTTTGGATGGGGTTGTTTGTTTCTTTGGTGTTGAGCTGTAGGAGCTGTTTGTAAATTTTGGAGATTAATCCCTTGTCAGTTGAATCATTTGCAAATATTTTCTCCCGTTCTGTGGGTTGTCTTTTCGTTTTGCTTAGGGTTTCCTTAGCTGTGCAGAAAATTTGAAGTTTAATTAAGCATGTGTCTTTTTCAAGTTCTGTCTGGATATATGCCCAAGAATGCGATTGGTGGATCATATGGTGGTTCCATATATAGTTTCCTAAAGTACCTCCATACTGTTTTCCAGTGTTTGTACCAGTTGACATTCTCACCAACAGTGCAGGAGGGTTCCCTTTTCTACACACCCTCTCCAGCATTTGTTATTTGTGGACTTATTAATGATGGCCATTCTGACTGGTGTAAGGTGGTACCTCATAGTAGTTTCGATTTGCATTTCTCTAATAATCAGTGATGCTGAGCATTTTTCATGTGCTTGTTGGCCACCTGTACATCTTCTTTGGAGAAATGTCTGTTCAGGTCTTTTGCCCATTGTTCATTTGGGTTGTTGGCTTTTTTGCTGTTGAGTTGTATAAGTTGTTTGTATATTTTAGAGATTAAGCCCTTGTCGGTTGCATCACCTGAAATAATTTTTCTCCCATTCTGTAAATTATCTTTTTTGTTGTTGTTCATTTTTTAATTGGGTTGGTTTTTTTGCTATAGAGTTACATGGATTCCTTATGTATTTTGGATATTAGCCCCTCGTTTGAAACATAATTTGCAAACACTTTCTCCCATTCAGCAGGTTGTCCTTTGATTTTGTTGATGGTTTCCTTTGATCTGCAGAAGATTTTAGTTTGATACAGTCCCATTTCTTTATTTTTGCTTGTGTTGCCTTTGCTTTTGGTGTCCCAATTAAAAAAAAAATCACTGCCAAGAGTGATGTCAAGGTTCAGCAGAAATGATTACAACATAACACAGTAAATCAACCATACGTCAGTAGAACTTAAAAAAAAAAAGATCAATGTCAAGGAGCTTCACTGCCTATGTTTTCTTCTAGGATTTTGATGGTTTCAGGCCTTAGCAAGTGTTTAATCCATTTTGAGTTAATTTTGGTGTATGGTCTAAAACAGTGATCCAGTTTTGTTGTCTTGCATGTGGCTATTCTGTTCTCCTAAGACTGTTTATCACAGAGACTATTCCATTGTATAATCTTGGTTCCTTTGTTGTAAATGAAATGTTTTGGTTGTTTCTGCAAATGCGACATCCAGTAGAACTCACTCTTTTCACTTGACGGTATTTCAGAATCCAAGATCCTCAGCCTGCATTTTTTCTAATGGTACAGAGTGTCTTCATAGAACCAACAGACTCTGAGTGACTTAATTAACAAAAGCCCCCTGGTAGTTTCCCATTCTTAGTAGTTACAGCCAATGCTAAAGTGAATCCAAGTGGATTCTCGTGTATCTTTAAGAACCTGTACTCATGCTGTTTCTGTACGAAACATTCCTAGAAGCCAAGTTGCTTAGTCAAGAGATGTGTTCATTTTTAATTTTGCTAAATACTGCCAATTACCTTCCAAAACCATTGTGCTAATTTACATTCCTCACATACTCAGAAGTTGTTTTTAGAGGAATTTCTTCCATCGGTTCTGGTTTCTCGGTATCTGCAAGGACTCACATACCTTCAGTTAGTTGTTCTCAGCTGTTTTAACTATTGTCACTCTGAAGCTCTCCCTCGGGCACGGCACTCAGCACTGGGAAACACACCAAGCAAGGTCTTTGCCGCTTGGAGAATACGTACTGGTGTGGGTTATGTTACACAGACCATGGCAGACTATGCCAACGTGCCACGTGTGACCCAACACAGAGTGACCGTGATGGGGACCTTGGGAGAGAGGAGGGGGGGTCAGTAAAGTCTCTTTGCCCAGGTCTTATGCTCTTGGAATTAGAGGAATGGCACTAAACTGACTGGACTCCCAAAGCTTCCTAAGTTAACTGGGGTAACTGTGGCAGTGAAGACCCAGTGGAACTTGAAGCCAGGGAATGGGGAGTCAAGTAAAGGTGCACATATAAATTCAGTACTTCAAAGGCAATCAGGGACCTTGACCATGAGAAGAATCCCAATTCTGCTCCCTCTACCATTTTTTTTTTGTTTTGGAAGGTGGGATGGTGTTGATTTCACCGGTAGGGACTTGTCCAAAGAAGGCGCCCAGACCAGAGGTTTCTGCTCTGGACCCCCCGAGTGGTTTGGGAGATGCTCAGCACATTTGGAAAAGGGCACAGAGAGCAAGATGGGATTTGTGGTCAGGCTGCACACTCCTTGCTGAGCATGTGCTAAAGCCACAGCAGACAGGAACTTCCCCCTCAGCTAAGTTTCCCCCATTGGAAAACTAGAAATAACATCCTGTCTTGTACCTTTGCGACACCCAGTTAGATCTCCAAAGGGTCCTGGTCATTGAAAATAGCAGGCTCCAGCAGGCCTTGCTTGAAGAAGTCGGTAGGTGTGGGGCTCTGCAGATGGGAGCGCTTGTGCCCTCTAGTGGCTGAGCTTTAGTATTACTCCTGCCTTTGCACTTGCGAAGCTAAACCTTCCTTCTCTCTGCCACCACTTCCAGGGCCACAGCCATCTCCATCCACCATCATCTCATGTTACTCAGGGCATGCTTCATCTCTCCTTGATACAGGGAAAAGAAGCTAAAGGCCAGAGTTCAAGAGTTAGTGAGTGCCTTGGAAAGACTCACCAAGAGCAGTGAAATCCGACACCAGCAATCAGCAGAGTTTGTGAATGACCTAAAGAGAGCCAACAGGTAAGAGCTCCCTGTTTGTAATCACCAGTGATGCTTGGACACCAGGGAGACTGTTTCCATAATTGCTGGGAATCATGTGCAGAGAATGCTCAGCCCTCAACTGCTTCACTGAGAGCCTTCCCTGGGGCATCGTTTCTCAGTGTTCCATAGAAACCCAAGTGATGCTTAGCAAGGACAAGCCCTTGGGCCAGATGTGTTTGGGAAATGCAGTTGACTGCAGCCCCCCTCATAATGCTTCACCTAGTAAAGGTTCTGAGCAGTCATGTAATTAAAAAAAAAAAAATCAGCCTGTTTAATTTAAGCCAGTATTTCCCAAATAAAACTGGCTACAGAACTTTTTATCTGAGTGACATTCAAGAATTAGGTGGAACATTCGAGGAGCACGCTGTAAGACAGCAGCTTCAAACTTTGGGCTCATGACCCCTTTACACTAATCAAAAATTGACCTCAGAGTTCTGTTCTTAATTAAACAATCTATTGATAAATCTCATTTTAAGAACCTAAAAAATTTTAAATTTTTATTCATTTACAAAAAAAAAACCCCAATAAGTTCACTAGATGTAAAACAAATTGCATTTATTTTAAAAAGTATTATTTGCCAAAAAATAACTAGAAGAATGGCACTGTTTTTACAACTTTGCAGATCCCTTTAACGTCAGGTTTAATACAAGACAACCAGGTTCTTAGCTCTGCTTCTATAGGCAATATCGATTATTAGGAAACATTTTCTAACTACGAATATGTATGAGCCTGGGTTTTCTCAATGTCTGTAGTTAGAAGATAAAGGACCTCACAGATTTCCCCTGAGAGGGCTCAGGGGATCCCAGGGGGTTGGTCCTGAGACCACATTGGAGAACCTGATAGTGTATGAAAGGGATCTGGGCAGCTGTTTTAGACCAGAGAGGGTATGGGGCCTTACCCAGCTCTGGGCTCAGCCCCTGTACCCTCTCCACTCCAGGAGGGGACAGTTCACAGAGGTCTCCGTTGTCCGGCTGGCAGCATTTGCTTATGGCCTCTGTGCTCTGGATCCCATGGGCCCAAAGCATACGGTGAAGTTGTGGCTGCCTCTCAGCCCTCACCCGAGGTGAGGCCCCTCAGACTGCTGTGTGAGAGGAACTCTCTCCTGCAGCTTACACTTGACCATGTTGCAAGCAGACATGGAACAACAAAGAGTAGACCCACTCTTTGTATTTCCGTGACAGATTTCTGGAAGTCAGCTACCTTTTCTGCTTTTGTACTTTGGGTGTGGCTAGTTGGGATTTTGGGTTTAAACCCCTCCTAATAGGTTAGTGGTATTCCTTTGTCAGGCTGAATTCATTATTAAGTCAATACTAATGAATGGTCCTGAGTGTTGAAATAACTTGATTTCAAATTCTTACAGAAGGAGTTCCTGTCATGGCTCAGCAGTTAACAAACCCGACTAGTATCCATAGGGATGTGGGTTCAATCCCTGGTCTTGCTCAGTGGGTTAAGGATCTGGCATGCTGTGAGCTGTGGTGGCTCACATCCTGCGTTGCTGTGTATGGCGTAGGCGGGCAGCTGCACCTCCAATTCGACCCCTAACCTGGGAATCTCCATATGCCATGGGTGCGGCCATAGAAAAATAGACAAAAAAAATCAAATTCTTACTGAAGAGGCTGAGTAATCTCAGTCAGTTCCCTGCATTAGCAAGGATAAAACATCTGGTGGTTATTTACTGGACCAGGTTACCCAGTGGATAGGACAATGTGTAATCTCAGTGCTGCTTAGGGTAAATCTTCATTCTCGTTTCCTTCTCTTCTCACATAGCAACCTGGTGGCTGCCTATGAGAAAGCAAAGAAGAAGCATCAAAACAAGCTGAAGAAGCTGGAGTCTCAGATGATGGCCATGGTGGAGAGGCACGAGACCCAAGTGAGGATGCTCAAGCAGAGAATAGCTCTGCTGGAGGAGGAGAACTCGCGGCCACACACCAACGAAACTTCACTTTAACTGGCACTCAGGCTCCCAAGGTCTGCCCGTAGAAGCTAAACTCTAGCAGGTCACTGAGGAGAGAGGGGCGCCGGGTGGCAGAGTACCTGCTGGGAGAATGAATAAAGGGGAGACTGGCAGGTAGGTGAGCACGTGGACAGTGAGGTGCCCTGGTCTCAGCCCTGGTGACACCACGTAGACTGTACCCAGAGGATGTTGCTTCTCCCCCCTCAGGCCGTGGACAGCGTGGGAACATCTGCCCGGCGTGCCGGCTCCTCGGGCTGTGCTTCTGCTTTCAGCACTGGCTGTCACTCTCTCACCTTTTCTGTTCTGGAAGTTGTACGTTGGTGGTATAATTCGGGCATCATCTGTTTTTTAAGATTTTCCATTCTTTTTTTTCCACCTTTTGGTAGACCGCAGCCTTACCTCTGACATCCCCGGTGTATCTTCTTTCCTTCTCCTTCAGGGGAAAACTGACAGGGTGGCGGGGGGAAGGGGCCAGCCTCTAGAACTGTTCACTTGTTTATTGTTTTTCAAATCCCACATATCACGAAGGTGTTCTGGGAGGTGGATCACAGCCGGATGGCACACAGGCCCAGGTATGTAGAAGCCGCAGGTAGAGCAGCTGGGTCTGAACAGCAACGTGTGGGATCAGACTGGTTACACTTACCCCTGGCCCTGGAAAATAGCTAACTGCTGTTCTACATGAGTCCAGGCTCGTCCACATGAGCACACGTTGGAGCTCTGGACCTGCCTCTGTTCCTCCAGGGCAAGAGGCAGGACGCTGAGGTGATGTTTTGCAGGCTGATCCCACTTATTTAAGAGATTTTTACTGCAGCACCAATTCAAGACTTCACCCCTATTAAAGGGTGAAGGGAGGGCAGGGGTAAGGGTGTGGTCACTGAGGCCCTGGACGTGGTGACAGTTAGCATCTGGTGCCTCAGCAGGTGAAATGTCAAGCAAGATGCTGAAGGACTGGGCAGGGCCAGAATACCTGAATTCTTTCAGGGAGGTCTTCCGTCTTAAATTCATCATTCTTTTTCTGCTATAGCCTTCTCTGTTTGACTTTTCACTTTGCTTTTCAACTCTTCCATCACTGCCCTGCACAGACCGATACATTTTAGATTACCACTTGCCATTTGCGTCCCCGTGCCCACGCGCTGTTTTCAGAGGGCACGGTATAAGGTCCTCAGCTTTCTGCACGACGGTGAAGGATATTTTAGCCACCCCCTTGGAAGGCAGAGCGGTTCTATCCCCAAAGCAACCACCCTTCCCTCTCAGGCTAGCAGTGAGGCTGCCCCATCTTAAAAAAAAAAAAAGAAATTAGCTCTTGTGAGTGCCAAGGGCCTGGCTTTGGGGTGCTCTGGGTGCTGTGAAAGTACCTCTGGCTTCCATTTCTGTTATAAGTCAGGCAAACTTGGTTCGTGTCAGTGCTATTCAGTGCTTTTACTCTTTAGATAAAGCTTCACTTTGCTACAAGGAAAATGTTTCCATTGAAAAATGTGTGCAAAAAAAGGTAACAGATGAAATCATGGTTTTCCCCACTTTTCCCGCTTATTCAGGGAAAATGTCTTCCCTAAGCAAACTGGGCTGTGCAAAGCAGGGACCCGCCCGCAGCTTTCTATCGTGTGACTGAACAGGCATCAGAACAGATGGACGGTTTTCATTTTTACCAACACTGAAAAAGTTGAGTGGACCCCCCAGGAATTAAAATCCTGTTTGCTGAGCTGTCTAGCATGCTTGCTGCAAATGAAAACAGAACCTGCTCTTCTAGGGGCAGGGAACTCCTCCAGACCCGCAGAATCTCGGCTCCTCCGAGCCCCAGTATTACCGATCCTACTTGGCCTCCTACTTGGCCTCATTCGGAGTTTATACTTCAACATAATACTTTCAGATATGTTGTAACGGGGTTAAAACTCTTTCCCTGGCAAAACTGTTACTCATGTATAGAATAAAGCTATTAAATAGTTGATTACCTTTCCTTGTATTTTTCACCTACTCTTAAGCCTTGTTGAAGGTGAACCTCCAGGCACTTGATTACTATGTTAATTGCAGGGCTTACTAAAACTGCATTGATTAAAATAAATGATTGCAGGTGCCCGGATCATTTTCTTTGTTTATAACCAAAATTCTTCTTTCTAAATAGGAACTGGTTTATATCAACATCTCTATCAGAGGTAAATAATGATCCTGATTATAATCTGTACAAGGTTAAAAATGTTCAGACTTTAATTTTTTCATTTTCCTCAGTGGTTACCCCTTTTAGGCAGTCACCTTTGCTGGTTCAGACTTCAATCTTTGGCTCTTAGATAAATAGGCAAGAGAAGACGGACCCATTGCACAGTTGCTTTGGAGAGTAAATGAGCCTCTGAAGTGGCTCTGACGCTCTGCCAAGCCCCACGTGCACCAGCGACCCAAACTGCCACAGACTCGTAGGCGGTAAGATTCCCCTTTGAGATTTACACCAGAAGTCACGAAGGACTAACTGATCAGATGGTTGGGATTTATCATGTCCCCCCTACCTCAGAGGTACAGCAGATGTTTTATCCTCGCCAGTGCAGGTGATTATGTTTCACATTCACTCTCCCCTGCTGGCACGTCAGGTTTCTGAAGTCACTCGCCATGCTGCCTGAAGCTGGAATGTTAGGATAATAAAAAAATTATGCCAGTTAAACATAATTGCTAATTCTTCTTCGAGACGATGCATACACCTCTTCCCAAGCCTGCCTTTGAGCCTGGAGCGCTACTTGACAGGAACCTCTGAGAACTGCACCTTCTACTTACTCCACAGAGCCAGTCCAAGTAAGGCTTTCTTTTTAGCATGAGGAGAGCAGAAATTTTACTACTCTAAGATAAACCTGAAATTATTGGAAAGTCCCTTAGTTCCAGCTGCATACAGATTACATTATTTTAAATGGAAAAAAAAAAAAAAAGCCTCAGTTACCTGATCTGGACGACCCACAGAAATTATTTTTTAATCAAACATCTAAAGGCTCTCAAGAGTTTGGGGTATTGTGCTTATACTTTTACTATTAAAACTTTACTTGCAAATTTGTAACAGAGTACATCTCACCCATGAAAACTATATACAGAGAAAAGATCATGTTTGGGAAGTTACAGCTACACCTATTTCTAAATGCAGCAAATAGCATTTAATTAGAAAGCCTTAAAAGGCCAAAAGGGGAGAGAATTCTAATTGAAATTTCTGTATTGAATTTAATGAGAATATAACCCATAGGGCTGCCAAGATTCTGGGAGGAAAAGGAGAGAGTTTGGTTAAAACAATACCAAAAAACCCTGAAAAAAATCATGTAGCAAATATTTTCCTATTTGACAAGAAATGATACATTACAACCTTTCACTGAGGCTTGCTGGGTGTTTGTAGAGGCATCACTTGTTACAAAACACAAATTATGCCTCTGCTACACATAATTCTCATGAAGTCTATCCAAATCCTATTCTAGTTAATTGAAATCTTGCATTCACATGGGTCAGGCTGAAGCTAGATCTGAACCTGTCACCTTCTGAAGCTTCTGTTTCACACACTTGAAGTTACTTTCTAACAACTGACTAGGCTTGTATTCACTAATAGATGTAGGCCTTTGGTTGCCAAACACTAATTTTTAGAACTGGCACCCTAACTAACAGTGGCTACAGCCACCACAGCATCACTGAATACTCGGTGGCTGTTAAATTATTAAGGACGTGGAAAAGAATACACTCATTCTTATTTTGCTAATTCTTATGTAAAGAAACACAGATTCACAGACAACTCAACTTTTTGGTGAAGGGTTATATTGGATGAATTGTCACACTGCATGTGAGATTTTGCATGTGACCAGGACAAGAAATCCTTCTGTCCTAGTAATAGCAACTGCTACTGGATAACTATATCCATACCCAGTAGTACTGATTTTTCCAGTCAAGGCAGCTAGAACCTCACTCATCCACTAATCATCTGAAATATCAGCTGAGCAGTACAAAGCAAGCTAGAAACAAATTCCCTCCTATTGAGGACCTGCTTATTTGTTCTGGCTCTACTGTTCACTTTTGCACTTTTTTTTGGAAATCAAATCCACGTGGAGAATGTTCTGTTTGTTTATAGAACTCCGAGTATTCACTTACAGTGCTCATGTCAGGAAGGCCAGGTGAAGGGGAGCCCCTATTAATCTGCTTCTGTCTGAACCCAATGCAAAGATGCTGAAACACGTTCACTTTGCTACTTCTAAACAGTTTTTAGACATTGTCAAGACTTATTTTTACTTTGCATGAGACTTTAGTTTCCTATTGTTTGAAAATGTGCTACTTTTAAGCCGCTTGAATGTACCGTCAGTTATTAAAGCACATGTGTCTAAGTTTTTGCATTTGACAGTATTGTTCTACTGTTTGTATCATTTTAAAGTTACCACTTAACACTGTACTATATACCTTGTAATTTTTTTAGATTCTTCACTTGTATGCTTTAAATGTTTCCAGATGCCTTTAGTTTTTAGCTGCTGTAAAAGAGCTTTGTGTTATTTGATATAGAATTGTTTAAAAAAAACCTTCATTTATTTATACAGAGACATTTATAATATTTTACAAACATTCTTATATTCTGAATAAATATTTCTAATTCCATGAACTGTGTTCAGTGACATATGTTGCTGTCCTGCTATACTGCTGTTTGTCTAATGCCAAACATCGCAGGTTTGATACTTACATCAAGAGCCCATCAAGGGAGTTCCTGTTAGGGCTCAGAGGGTTAAGGAGCTGGTGTTGCCATGAGCTGTGATGTACGTCGCAGACGTGGCTCGGACCCCAAGTTGCTGTGGCTGGGGTGTAGGCCAGAAGCTGCAGCTCCAATTTGACCCCTAGTCTGGGAACTTACATATGCCACAGGTGAGGCCCTAAAAAGAAAAAAAAAAAGGGAGCCCCTGTCAAATCAGGGAACTATATACAGCCTGTTAGGTCAAACTATAAAGTGAGATGATGGAGAATACGTACCAATTACTTTCATTTCTGCCCATACTCTTTCATATAAACATACCTTTGTCGCATACCTGTCTTTTTTTTTTTTTTGGTCCAAAGAGATTCAATCAAAATATGAGAACCTGAAACCTACAAGTATCAGCAGCAGAAGCCAGGTTAAGGTAGTAATTAAAACTGCCCACGCAGTAAAATTTATTGATATTGCACTACAAACTCTAATTTTAACACGATAATGTTTTTACAGAAAGCCAATATTTGAACAGTCAACTGTAAAAATGTAAAATACAAAGGAAACTTCCATCATTCAAACTGCATTTTTTAGGATAAAAGGTTTTTCACTTCTCAACTGGTGTTATTTACATCAAAAGAGATTTCAAAAAGAGCATACCTGTTAAAACATAGGACTTCATTGATTTTCTCAGTGGAGGGTACAGCTAGCATTTCTAGTCAACTTTGGAAGTACAGTCTTCCTGCACAATTGTAAATTCCTGATTCATAAACGAGTCACTGGAAATCCTTTACTTATGATAGACACAACCAATATAGGTGAAAATCAGCCCTCATCCTTTCATTAACAGTGCAGGAAAGCTATTTTCAGTCAGAATGCAATAAACCCAGAAACACAGTGTTGTTCTAAAGGGATCGATTTGTATAACTACAAGGTATACCCAACAGGTGTGTAGGGGGTTCCTTGTCTGCTTTTCTTAAATGTTTGACAATTAATTAAAACAAGCACCAAGAACTTCATTTCCACCAAAGACAAAATGAATGGTTTTACTTACTCAGTCTTTCTCTAAACATTAAAATGCCCTAGGAGTAATAAAATGCTGCTATAATTAAGGCAAAAATTACATGTTAAATCATTTTACATGAGACAAAAATTGTTACTGAATAAACTTTACAAATCTTCACATTTACTCTAAAGCCCAGTTTTCTCAAATGAATATCATGTTTAATAACACCATTTCAATTTTTTTCTACCAGATTTTGTAGGTCCCAAATAACTTGTTTAACATGACCTAGCATAAATGCCTTCACCTTTTTCAGACTAAAACTACTCCCAAGAAAACTGTTTTAAGACTACTTATCTTCCATGAACACTACCTAGTGTCCACAGCATCAAAAACACATCAAATCTTGTGAAAATAGGCAGGGAATAAAAAGAAATCAATTCTTATTCCCTTTCCCATTCAAACTTAACTGTATGCCCTTATTTTGGTGGCCAAATGAAAACCAATCTTACCTAAGAGGATTTCACTTAGGTTAGTTAACACATGAATCATAATTTCATTTGATTAATCATTTTATTCTGAAATAAGACTTTTAAATTTCCACTAAAGCCAACAGATAAAATTAAAAATCTGAGTTGTATGTGTTAATACTTAACAAATATGAACTTTTATAAAGTATTAAGCTAATATGCAAAATTCAGAAACAATTATAAGGAAAAATATACTGTGTGTATATATATGTATATACATATATATATACATACACACACACACACACACACACAATATATATATGCAAAACAGTTCATGGTTTTATTTTCCTTCTCTATTTGTTACTGAAGAAAAACGGTTTATAATATTTAAAAAATGGAAATCAGGTTAGCTGTCCTAACTATCCTGTCCTGTTATCCTGTCCTAAACTTTAAAATGAGCAAAAACATAATATTAAAAAATCAGTTCTTTGGACTCTTGCATGTGAAATTAAAAGGTACTTGTGCAAGATCCAAACACAAACCTAAAATAACCAGCAGAGACAGCAGTGCCCTACAAGAGTAGTGAAATGCACAAAGAAACTGCAGATCTGTCTTTTGTGCTTTTCTATCAGTGCATATCATACATTTAAGACATGAAAGAGTACAAGTGCACTGCTACTTATTGGTTCCAAAGTATTAACACATCTAATCAACCAAACCGCTAAGGAACAGTTACTACCTTTCTCAATTTCAGTCACAGTGGAGAGAACCTTTGCTTCCATTTGCTGCTATCCATAGTCTAAAATATCGCAAAAGCATAGTAAGAGAAGATACCATTTTACCAAGAACTTGCTAATTTTTTAAAGCTTGAGAAATGACCAACAATGAAGATTTGTGCCTGAAATGTTTCACACCATAGTCTGAAGTTATAGATTGTTTTAGAACCTCAGAGTCAATGAATTCTAAGTACACGAAAATAAAATGCTACATACTACCTCAAAAAGTAAACAACCTAGAAATGTTAACCAAGACCTCTCAAAGATGAAGACCAGCAGAACATTGTCCTCTTTGCCCTAGCATTACACTTCCCAAACAAGTGTGACAGCTACCTGTATGAGAGACTAAAAGCAGCAAAGGTGTCTACAGCCCTCCTAACTGCTTATGGCCAAATGGGGTCAAGGTCAAGATGCAATCACTGCTCGAAAATTTCCACAGTGGCAGAGTCACCATAGGGATGCATCACTGAAAAAAAAATTTTTTTCTTAACAGAAAGAAAAAGACATGGTGTGGGAGTAAAGGGTCCCCACCGGGCAGACTCAATGGCATCTTCCTGACCAGTCACCCCAAGAAAAAGGATTAAAGAAACAACAGCTCTTCAAATAGCACTTACCAGACAGAGGCCAATAACCAAAAGAATACCCAGCACCAAAAAAGCAGCAAATGTTCAGGACCTTATTTTTCTACTGGACTCAAGGACTAAAGGCAACTAAAAGGAGGGTCCATGTGAGACAAAGTTACAAACATAGGCAACCACTTAGGCATTCAACCTCTTTCCTCCTCAGAGCACACACTACATAGGCAATGCAAGCACCCTGTTAAAGTCAATTCGCCTTTAGATTGTGCTTTTAAGCTGCTACCATAGCTAAACCATCCCCTCTTCCAACCACAGAAGACCCAAGTAGAATGGAATCTCCTTGCTGGTGGTTTCATAAATCTGAGACCCCAGATTAGAGAGTCAATTATGAACATTTCGCAAGATATAACTCTCATACTTTGTCATAGTTTTTGTTTACACCTCTCTGTAACCTATGTTAAAGTCTCGGCAACTAAGCTGGCGGAAGCCAACTCTTCAAAAGTCCACTCCCATGCAGGGGAGGTAGCTTTACTCTGTACCCTAGCTATAGACCACTATTTTAGTAATAAATACTGTCTGTCACAAGGAAACCAGATGGAAAGGACCAACCATTCAGGACAAATGTATTACTACCATGTGAAGAGACTGGCACCCAGCTGATTATGGCTCTGTGTGCTCTGGGTTGTGTTCCTGTAAGAAAGCAGAGTACTTCAGTGTGGCTGGACTTGTAAAGTATCATCATCACAGGATCCACAGACTCCAAAACACTGATCTTGAAGGTGAGGAAAACTACTTTAGATATACGGGATGGCTTGGCAACCATACTCAGAAAAAATCATACCCAGAGCCAGAAAAAGCTTGGTAACGGCCACATATATTAGTCTCTGCCTGGGCGAGGCAATGATCACGTTTCTAGCATCGTGCATTACACAGCACTCAATAATTCATTTTACCTTCTAAAATTTCTTTCTTATGCTTTCTTCACCTGGCAACTATAGCTGTCTTTTCCATTCTTCAGGGCACTTATGTTCTGTAATAATAACCTATCATCTTTTGGAAGCTGCAATCCAGAACTCTACTTTGAACAGACTGAGACAGAGGCGATACTGTCTATTTGCGCTCTGCCATCTTAATGACGGAGAAGTACAATCTTCATCAGCAACTCAATTCTAAACAGAAAAAGGTGCCGAAAAGACCATCATAATCTCATTATTTGGAATTTTTGGTAACTATATAAATGCATTTTAAAGTCTCAGGACAGAATACAAAATAAGGGACACTAAAAGTAAGCTTTACCAAACTATCAAGAATAAGGTTTAACAAAATTGTTATTTTACTAATACCCGTTTACCAAAAGACAGTACTTGAACATAAAGGATACTGATACCTTCAGACAGAACCAGAGTTTGGCTTATCATTAATCTAAAGTTATAACAATACATATGACCCCTTCCCCGGGCTAGAAAATAATCCAGTCAAAACTGCAAGGTAACACTTATTTTCCTTTAAACAGAAAAAAATTTATCTCACCTTTTAACTATGATTAATATGCAAAGAAAATACTGCCTCAGGAGAATAAAGACAACAATAGATGCCAATCAAAAGACTCTGAATGGGTAGAGGGAAATCTACTGGTACAAAAATAAAGATAAAAAGTCAAGAGATGTTATCATAATAAGAAAAATAACTTAGCAAAAAGTCTAATTTAACTGACTTCGCTCCTTACTGTTCAAGTTAACTGTTAGAAACAAAAAGCAAGGGAACAGGTAATGAAATACCTTTCATTTCTTTTTAATGCACACATTCAGACAGACCTGAACTTTTCTAAAAACCACCACATTGTATTGTGTTAGAAGAATTTAATTCTTGTGGAAGGAGGTTTGTTTTTTAATATTAGTATACAAATTACTAAAAACTTAAAAGATAATATACCACCCCATCTCAGCGATGTAATTTCGCTATATACATCATCATCTGTACTAACTGCTACTTAACAGAAAAATACGGATAACCAAGGTTCAAAGCAGCAAGCAGTGACCAACCATGCCTTTATAGCAAACTCACCTTTATATATAACCATGAAAATCCAATTTTATCTTCAAAGATCTTCAATCAAATTTCACCCACGCTAAAGTTCTGTTAGGTTCTCAGACTCTCTCAATCTCATGTCTCAGGAGAGAATCAGGTTTAAAATCCTAAATCCATTCATTTTCTATTTCTGAACAAAAATCTGTGAAAGCATGTAAACCTTACCCCTATGCTCTGGATTACAATGGTTAAGGACAAAAACAACTCATTGAACATCTTAACAAATCATTACAGTTACACATGAAAGCACCGATTAAAAAAAAAAAAAAAAAACCAGAAGATTCACAGTGCAGGGAACCTTGAAAAATAGAAGGCTGGAACATAAGAACATTTAAAAAGTGGATTCGAGGACCTATTTCTCTCTCAAACACATGAAACATAACAAAGCCAACACAACTACTTTTCTTACCTAGCTTCTTAAAATGCAGCACACAGAATTAAAGTATTGCATATTCAGTATACTTCTTTATTACATGATTTCTTCAAACCATGCTAAGATTTCTCAATTGAGAAATCCAGTTCTGTGCTAATCATGGCCTTTCTCAGGGTAATCTGAACACTGAGAAACTAATACACAGGTTCAAGGGAATAAGTATAGCAGATGTACAAAAAACAGGTACATCCAACTTATACATTTTCTGCATAGTTTAGTCACATCACACACACCAACTTCAACTCATATCTTTAACTTTTTCTTTTTGGCCACACCCACAGCATGTGGAAGTTCCTGGGCCAGGGACTGAACCCACACCACAGCAGTGACCCGAGCTGCAGCAGTGACAATGCCAGATCCTTAACCCACTGAGCCACAAGAGAACTCTTAACATTTTTTAAAAATCTCAAATTGTCAAGAGGGCTGAAAGCTTTAAGTCACCAAAGTCCCATCCCAACAAAACCCTTATTTTGTTCCACAGTGCATTAAATGAATCAGCACAACAGCAGTAATATTTAATCATAGTTAAACCATCATCATTGAAAAGAAATAATTTGTTGGTTCCTTTTTTTTTTTTTTTTGGCCGCACTCACAGCACACACAAAATTTCCCAGGCTAGGGACTGAACCCAAGCCACGGCAATCACAATGCAGGCTCTTTAACCTCTAGGCCACTAGGGAACTCCCAATTTGTGGGTTCTTGAAAAGGCTCAACACCGTTAGAGGCCATATGTCTGGCAAATAACTCTATAATCTCTACTGCTTTAATATCGAGAGCTGAAAATCCAACTCGAGGCACCAGAAAGACGGACCAAAGCACTCACTTAAAAAGGAAAAAAAAAAAAAACAAAAAACCCAAATCACTAAAACTTAAATGGTTTCCAGATGGCAGCAAACAAGTAAAAATGATTTATCTGCCACGCAAAGTACATTTTCATTCCCCTAACAATCTAACAGAAATATGGAATGCTGGGACCAACTATAAATATGGCTCAAGGAGACCCAAGCAAAGCAGCCGTATTTTTGGAAAGGATAGTTAAAAGCTTCTAAACACAATCATATAATGCATTTTTTAAAAAAAGGTCACAAAGATTCACAAATTTGTCACATTAAGAGACGCAGGATTGTGAATAACATAATTCTAAACACACTGCTATAAATGAAGTATCCTGCTTAGCACCAAGAAGGTGACACTTTATTATTAATAAATAGAATTTCTTCTTTAAAATCAAGCCATTTAAAAGCTAAAGCAAAGTAATACCAAGTGAATTCCTTACACCAGCACTTCTTTTCAAAGTGCCGCTGGGTTCAATAGAACCCCTATTAAATAGGCTATCTATACAGAATAAAGATTTCTACAATAAAATTTACAAGCAGAGATATATTTTGTGGATGCCACACGTAAAAAAGATTTTTAAAACCCACATGACAGATGCACATGCACGCATATGCTTGCACACTCTACCCCCGCCCCCACCGAGACACCTTCAATGAGGTCGGCAGTAGCACAAACACTAAAGTCCCCTTACAGCCCTGGTGATTGTCCTTAATTATATAGCTAAAATCCTTCTTTAAATGGGCACTGCCATCCTTATTTGCATTTAAGAATCCTGAAGGAGCAAAATACATTCCTAGGAGTAAATTACACGTGTCACTTCCATCTTCTGATCCTCCCCGCTAATGAAATGCTTTATGTGGACTTGGGTAAACGGCATACCCTTCCCTTTTCGCTCCATCATCCAGGGGCTTCAGCTCGCTAAAAAAATAAAAGTGTGTCAGTCTCTGCTACTACTGCACATTGGAACCTAATATAATATCAGTTTCGAGAGATCAACACTGAGATGCAATGTAAAACCTTATAATGTCAGTCAGTATTCCATACATATTTACACAACTGTAATAAAGAAAAAAGTTTCATAAGAACAAAATCATCAGATGATACCAAGGGGCTGGAGGCAGGATGGTACAGATGTGACAAAGCAGTTTCGGGGTTCCGGCCCCCATGTTCTCTCTCCATTCACTCTCTCCCGTCTCACAGGGCACAACTCAAAATGAGAGCATCAACTCCCCACCCAACTAACTCAGTCCCTCTCCAGGCTGAGGACTTTGTCCTTTAATGAAGTGCCAAGAGTTCATTTTGAACATGAACATTATAGAGAAGATGCTGACTCTCTGTAAAACCTTTCAACAAAACTCCAAGAAGAGGATTAGAGAACCCAAGTGGTTAGAAGCAGAGAAATGCATAAAATGTCACCAAAGCAGATGACCTGCAATCTTGACTTCTGTGACATTTCAGCTTTTGTAATCATTTAATAATTCTATATTTTAAGTTTCCTTTAAAATTTTCAACATAAGGAAACTAGTATTAAAAAAATCACTGTAATGGGAAGACAGAGCATTCCCATTAACTTGGCTACTAAATAATGACACAAACACTATTTTCTTGAATAGGATACAAAAGAAAAACCACAATCACAATGAAAAAAATGCCCCATAAAAAAAGCAACTTAAATTCGTTAGCCAAACACTGAAAAGGTACATGTATATAAAAAGTTATAACTGCATTTACAGTGCAAACTCCTGTTTCTTTCTACTCTTCTGCACAGAGAACGATTTCTTCAGAAACATCATTGCTTCCCTGCATTTCTTTAAAACACCTGAGAAAGGTAAGGCTCAAAGAGACACCCACTCAAATGCAACAGGTCTCTGATCTTGAGACTTCCACAATACATGTGCTGTTATCAAAGGTCCAAGATTTTCATTATAGCATTATGGTCAAACTTGAAACTCAGAAAGGCTCTGGATGAAAACGGGAACTTGCAATGTCCATTACATGCCACAGACTGGCCCTCTGCATGTTCTAGCAACTGGTCTTCACCAGAGCAAGGTAAGTCATATACAGCATCTGTTTAAAAAACAAAATAAATAAAGCCAGTAACTTAGAGTAAGAAATCAAATCTTGCCCTTCACCTTTTCTTATAAAGGAATTCATGTGCAGTATATATATATTATTTTTTATTTTTTGTCCTTTTAGGGCCACACCACAGCATATGGAGATTCCCAGGCTAGGGGTCAAATCAGAGCTGTAGTCACCAGCCTACACCATAGCCATGTCTGCGACCTACACCACAGCTCACGATAACGCCAGATCTTTAACCCACTAAGTGAGGCCAAGGATCAAACCTGCGTCCTCATGGATGCTAGTCAGATTCATTTCCACTGAGCTACGGTGGGAATTCCTGTGCAGTATATATTATAGCTTCCCACACTTTAAACCTAACCTAAATAGAACCACAGTATTTTCCTTTTCCTAAATTGGTACACAGCTAAATTTATAATCTACTATTGCTTATTTCCCATAAACAGTCAAAATCTTAATCTCAACCTTTAAGACACTTAATAGTCCCTTGCTTTCAGTTTCCCTGTGGCTTAGTGGGTTAAGGAACCAGTACTGTCAACCTCAGTGGTTCAGGTCGCTGTTGTGGCACAGGTTTGATTGTTAGCCTGGGAACTTCCATATGCCTTGGGCACAGCCAAAATAATTTTAACTTGCTTCCCACCTTACATCAGCCAGAATGGCCATCATCAAAAAGTCCACAAACAATAAGTGCTGGAGAGGGTGAGGAGAAAAGGGATCCCTATTACACTGTTGGTGGGAATGCAAATTGGTGCAACCACTGTGGAAAACAGTATGGAGATTCCTTAGAAAACTAAAAACAGAATTACCATTTGATCCAGCAGTCCCACTCCTGGGCATCTATCCAGAGAAATCCATGACTCGAAAAGACACATGTACTCCAGTGTTCATTGCAGCACTCTATACAATAGCCAAGTCATGGAAACAACCTAAATGCCCATCAACAGAGGAGTGGATAGGGAAGAGCTGGTACATTTACACAATGGAATATTACTCAGCCATTAAAAGGAATGAAATGACAACATTTATAGCAACATGGATGGACCTAGAAATTATCATGTGAAGTGAAATCAGTCAGACAATTAGACACCCACATCAAATGCTACCACTTACATGTGGAAACTAAAAAAAGGACACAGTGAACTTCTCTGCAGAACAGACAGTGACTCACAAACTTTGAAAAACCTATGGTTTCCAAATGAGACAAGTTGGGGGGTGGGGGGGGGTGCACTGAGGGTTTGGGATAGAAATGCTATCAAATTGAGTTGTGATGATTTTTGTACACCTACAAATGTAATAAAATTCATTAAGTAATGGGGGGAAATTTTTCACTTGCTTTAAAAATGGGCATATCTCAGAGTTCCTGTTGTCATGCAACAGAAACGAACCTGACTAGTAACCATAAGGACGTGGGTCTGATGTCTGGCCTCACTCAGTGGGTTAAGGATCCGACATTGCCATGAGCTGTGGTATAGGTCACAGACGCGGCTCAGATCCTGCGTTGCTGTGGCTGTGGCCAACAGGTGTACCTCCGATTTGACCCCTAGCCTGGAAACTTCAATATGCCTCACGCGTGGCCCTAAAAAGCAAAAAGAAAATTAAAAATAAAAAACAGGCATATCTTTGTTTACCTCCTCTATTTGTATTCTGTGCCGACATAATGGAAGTTTATTTACAGAGATCAAAATGTAAACATTACAAATACTACAATTCCAATTCTAAAAACAAATATAATTCCAATTCTAGAAAAATAAAGCTGGAGGTTACCAAATCTTCAAGGAATAAATCACCCTAAAGAAAAATCCATATTTTCAAAATCACAGTACAACAAAACTGCAACTTATCAGGGTGTGTGTGTGTGTGTGGGTGTGTGTGTGTGTGTTTTTCTTAAAGTAGAACAGGGACCTGAACACAAAAGTAGGTTTGGAATACTTCGACACCCAGGGGCTGAGACAAAAACAAAGTCTGATATGAGGTTTCCCAAGACAAGAACCCTTTTATATACTTCCTTCTCAAGACAGTTCAAAATTTTACATATCCATATCATCATGCCTAAGTTTGGTATATGCTATAGTGTACTTTTTTTTAATGTTCCTAAATATAAGACTTTTTAAATATTTTGTGAACAGTTGATTTCTGAAGTTATCGTTAATTCAACTGTCAGGCTATCATGTCTACATCAACCTAAGGTGGCCAGAAAAGTTCTATAATTTAATGATAGTTCCAACTTCTTAATTAATCTTAATTTTCCAAAATAGGGTTAAAGCATCTCTTTTGAAATGGCTTCTATATTGCTTCAATTACAGACAATAATGCAAGAAAATGTGATGATAATGCTTCTCAGTTCTTAAGAGTATTCTATATGAAAACATTAAATTTAGCCGGTAAATAAATGTTTATCTACTGCACAGGGAATTCATACCATTCAAAACAGTACCCAAGGAAAAAGAGTCTACTATACTTCTATGCAATCAGTATTACCAAAGAGCTTTCTACACTCCTCAGCATTACTTTCCAAATCAGATCACACACCTACTCGGCCTGAGGCGGGAGAAGTTCCAATACCATTTTAATGAGAGCCATCCTGAGTGCCACCACCTTAACAAGCTGACCTCTACCTCCAGTAAGAAGGAAGTGCTCCCCTTCTCAAGTTAGCTCCCTTTACTTACAGGAGAGAATGAGGTCTCCTCACCATTATAATACTTGGTTCTACTCTCCCTCTAACCCTTAAGCAATTATTTATTTACTTAACAATATTCACACAGAGCACCAAGGCTTGACAAAAGAAAAAGCATGCTGAAAGGGCAAATAATTGCATCTTGAACATTTAAATAAATTCATCCCGGCCAGTTTCATATTTAGAGAACCCATCCACATATATGAACTCTCTTTCTAGAGACCATATGTGCCACTCTTTCAGCTTATCACAGTTCATCACACACTACTAAAATCAGTTACTTCAAAACCAAACTAAATCCCAGCCAGGCAGAGACTTTAAAAGGGAAATGACTTGCCTGCTTCAAAAGTATCCTGAAGTTTTCGTGGATGAAGTTTTTTTTCACATTTCTATTAAAAAACACAAACACACAACATACCATCTCTAGTTATTCCACTTATTATAAATGAGGAGATCTATTATCAAAATTCTCAGGAAGAAAAGTTAAACCAAGAACATAATCACCATACCCACCACACACGGCTATTTTTAGATTTTTTTAAGTCTAAAACTATTTTTAGTTCTTGATTACATGTACAACATAAAAACAATGGAAAAAAGAAAATTGTTCATTAAATTTCTCAACCCAGAGATAATTACTATTAACACTCCAATACATCTTTACAGCTTTCTCCTATGAAGATATGTGTGAATGTATTTTCATATGGTTATGTAACAAGTAAATAAAATTATTCAATAATAGTACTGGTCTACAACCCACTTTTAAAATGTAATATGCTATGAACATATTCTTTTTCCAATAAATACAATAAATACAAATCTACACCACTTTTAATGACTACATGGTAGTCTGTGGCACAGATCTACAGTATTGTATTTAATATTATCTTCTTGGATGTTTAGACTGTTTCCATGTATTCATAATTAAGAGTAATGGGGTGAACATTCTTTAAATTTCTCTTCTGGGAAAACAACTTAAGAACTTTTTCAGACTTTCAGTATGGCCAAACCACCCTCTAGAAGGCTGTAGTAATTAGTAATTTTTACATGATGTCAATGTACTCAACAATAACTGGCTATATTTTCATCGTTGCCAATCTAACAGGGAAAGGGGGCATCCCATTTTAATTTACTTTCCTGATTATGTATTTTTATCACTTTTCTTTCATCCCTGATAAGCTGTTCACATACTTGTTCTCCACCTTTAACTTTCTCTTAAAAACTTTTAAAAAAATCTATTCAAGTTCTAGGCAAATATGAAAGTCATTTGTGAAGTTCTCCCAAAAAGATCCACAAGGATTTTGATTGGCTTTGAATTAAATCTATACATCTGAGAATTAACATTTGTACAGTACAATCACTTCTGTTAAGATGCTGACTTAGATTAAAAAGTTGTGGGAGTTCCCGTCGTGGCTCAGTGGTTAACAAATCCGACTAGGAACCATGAGGTTGCGAGTTCAGTATCTGGCCTTGCTCAGTGGGTTAAGGATCCAGTGTTGCCATGAGCTGTGGTGTAGATTGCAGACGTGGCTAGGATTCCGCATTGCTGTGGCTGTGGTGTAGGCCGGCGGCTACGGCTCCGATTAGACCCCTAGCCTGGGAACCTCCATATGCCACGAGTGCGGCCCTAGAAAAGGCAAAATAAATAAATACATAAATAAGTAAGTAAATAAATAAAGACTTGTGACCACCTATTAAGACTTGTTTTGTTCTTATCACTTTTTCTACCAGAGTGGAGTGCAATCCTAGTAAAGGGCACAGTTTAACAGTAAACTGATCTTAAAACGTATGCTTGCTAGTGGACCCAATACTCCCCAAGTTACATCAACAGCACCTAGGGAATTCAGGTCAAACAGTTTCACTAAAAACTTGAAATTACTATTATCACCCACTGTTAAAGAAAAAAAAATAGGTGCAGCTACAATAAGAAAAGTCAACATATAAATAACAGGACTTACAAAAAGATAAGCAAAGAGACTATCAGTTATGAATTACTTTCTGGAGCACAGACTCAAAAGAATGGAAGTAAATGCCTTAAGATGTTCACAGGTATTTGTCTTTAAGCCTAGTCTAATGACTAGGGTTCTGGATGTATTTTTTGTTTTTGTTTTTTTTTGTTTTCATTTTCTAAATCCAATCAAATTGAAGGAAAAAAAAAAAAGACACACTGTCATGTTCTTCCAAATTTTTAACATCATTAAAATCATACAGACTTAAAAAATATATAAAGAGAATACCTAGGACTTGTCTAGAAAGCAGGGTTGACTACACATTGCTTCTAAAGTACTAAAATGAATCTAAATGCCCACACAAAAAAGCAAAGATTAGATGTGCAACAGAATCAATGTTATAAACCTGTAATTGAGAGTAGGCACAGATTTTTTTTTTAGTGAGTGAATAGTGCATACACAGCAGGTTCATAAAAATCTTATCAATGTATCAATTTAACCTGCCTTGCCAACAGTCCTTGCCCAATTTTAAAAAGGGTGAGCTCCCTGCTTAGCTTGAGAGCGGTTAACCCTTACCATCAAGGGATTCTGCTGCTTGGCTGGCTGGCTGTGGGCCCCATTTGTTCTTCTCTTTTGATTAGGCGAATCTTGATACTGTTTTCTGCCATTTGCCCTCATACTTTGATTCTGTTTTTCCAATAAAAAGAAATAAAACATAAATCTATAGCACTATGTAACGGGATAAAACAATGTACCACTATGGATATATTTATTTAGTTGGTTGATGCAGAGTTTAGCAAAGCCCCCTCCCCCAAATCTTCCTAAAACACTGGAGAACCACTCCCAATATATTTTCTTATAGAAGACAGGGCTTCAAAAAGCAAGATTCTTCTAAAGATGTGAAACAGCAAATACCATGGCCCCTAGGACTCTTTCCACATCCCTTGCTTTATCTCATTTCTGCTCATGGGAGGAGGAGTTGAAGAAGAATGGGAGCAAGGAGAACAACTCTGAAAACCTTGTGTGACCATCAAAGAAAATCCTCTGTGATGGATTGCTGAGCACTGACTACGGTTCTTAGAGCAGGAAACAGGCAGTAAATGTGATCGCAGTTACCCTGAGGTCTGATTCAAATTATTAATAAACAAATAGGATTTTTAAATTAATAATCTCTTTTTAAACAAAATAAAGAAAACTGATGTTTTTAAAATTTGGACCATTATCCCTAAATTGAGACCTAAAACCTAAACATGCATCAGTTGACATCTTGCTATTAGACTGCTTTAACATATGTTAATTTTCTCAGAAAGTAATTCTAATTTTTTCTTAAAACACAAAGATTTTAAATATTAATTTGGCCTCAGAGGTCTTGAAAAGACAGCTATTTAAGGAGACTGACTAAAACAGTAAATAAAATACTTACATTCTAACTACCTACAGAAAAAAGTAAGCAGTTCCTAATGTAGCTGGAAAACAACTAGCTAACTTAAGAAAAGAATGGTAGGAAAGGTTCCCATTGTGGCTAAGCGGATTTCTGACTAGCAGCCAAGAGGATGCAGGTTGGATCCCTGGTCTCCATCAGTGGGTTAAGGATCTGACGGTGCTGTAAGCTGTGGTGTAGGTCACAGACATGTATCAGATCCTGCACTGCTGTGGCTGTGGTGTAGGCCAGCAGCTGCAGCTCCAATTAGACTCCTAGCTTGGGGGTTCTCATCTGCTGCAGGTGCAGCCCTAAAAAGCAAAAAAGAATGGTAGGGAAATAACAGCTTTCAGAGACTCAGGTTACTGCTTTTAATTCACTTTCATTCCATTCTTCCTGGTTTTTATTTTTGATTGTGGTTATATATACATATAGCTTTATATACACGCATGTGTGTGTGTGTGTGTGTGTGGTTATATAATTTATCACTTTAGTCACTTTTAAATGTACAATCCAGTGGCAATAAGTACAGTCACAATGCTGTGCAACCACCACTAGTATCCATCTCCAGAACTTTTTAATCATCCAAACAGAACTTTGTAACCATTAAATAATTCCATATTACTTCCTGTTCCTTAGCCCTGGTAACCTCAAGTTAATTTCTGTCTCTATAGGCGTTTCATGTAAGTGGAATCATACAATCTTTGTCCTGTGTGTGGCTTATTTCACTTAACATGTTTGAGGATTATCTATATTATAGTATGTATGTATCACAACTTCATTCCTTTTAAAAGTCAAATAATATTCTATTGTATGTATACTTTGTTTATCCCTCTGTCTGCTGACAGACATGTAGGTTGTTTCTACCTTGTGGCTATTATGAATAGTGCTATTATCAACATGGGTATACAAGTTACATGTTTGAACGCCTGCTTTCAATGCTTTTTTTTTTTTGTCTTTTCTTTTTTTAGGGCCACAACAGCTGCATATGGAGGTTACCAGGCCAAGGGTCTAATTGGAGCTACAACTGCTGGCCTATGCCAAAGCCATAGCAATGCCAGATGGAGCCGCATCTGCAACCTACACCACAGCTCACGGCAACACCAGATCCTTAACCCACTGAGCAAGGCCAGGGATCAAACCTGCATCCTCATGGACTCTCAGATTCGTTTCCACTGGGCCACATCGGGAACTCCTATTTTCAACTCTTTTGATGTACCTAAGAGCTGTTATGCTGGGTTATGTGGAAATTCTACGTTTAACTTTTTGAAGAACCACTAAACTGTTTTCCATGGCAGCTACACCATTTTACATTCCTACCTGCAATGTACAAGGTTTCTAATTTTTCTACATTCCTGTTAACACTTATTTGCCATTTTTGATTACATTTTTATTACTTCATACCTAGTAGGTATCAAGTAGTAACCCACTGTGGTTTTGATTTGCATTTTACTAATGACGTTGAGCCTCTTTTCAGCGATTAGTGGCCATTTGCATATCCTCTTTAAGGAAATATCTATGTCATTTACACATTTTTTAATTGTTTTCTTTTTACTGTTGTTAAGTTGTAGCTCTCCATATATCCTGGGTACTAGTACATTAAATTTGCAAGTTCTTCCAATCCATGGGCGCGCGCTCTCTCTCTCTTTCTTTTTTAGGGCACCCAAGGCATATGGAGGTTCCCAGGCCAGGGGTCCAATTGGAGCTACAGCTGCCAGTCTACGCCAAAGCCATAGCAACACCAGATCCTAATGGCATCTGCAACCTACACCACAGCTCATGGCAACACCAGATCCTTAACCCACGGAGCAAGGCCAGGGACTGAACCTGCATCTTCATGGATGCTAGTAAGATTCATTTCCATTGAGCTATGATGGGAACTCCTCCTTTTACTCTTTTCATAATGACCTCTGATGCACAAGTTTTTTTTTTTTAATTTACTTTATTGAAGTATAGTTGATGTATAATATTGTGTTAGCAAAAGTTTTTTGATGAATCTAGTATATGTTTTAAAAAATGAAAATAAAAAGCAAGAGTGACATCGAAATAGATGGCTAAAATAATAAAAACAGGTAATACCAAGGATTAGTAAGGATGTGGAACAAGCCTTAGGGAACGCTCATATATTTTGCTGGGGATATGAATTACTTGAGAATACTGTTTTCAGTATATACTCAAGAACACAGGCATATCCAGTGCTCCAACAACTCTATATACCCAGAAGAAATGTGTATATTTATCAAAAGACATGTAGAAAAATATTTATAGCAGCATTATTTGTAAAAGCCCCAGAGTACAAACAACCAACATGTCCACTAAGAACAGAATAAACTATGATGTAATCATACATCAGAATAAAACACAGTAACGAACCTTTCACTGGGAGCATTCATACCAAAATGTGACGTTAATTCCTACTTCTTACTAAACTGGGTTTACACTGTAAACCTAAAAAGCTGTAAAAGGTTAAGGAGTCTCAGTCCTGCTTCACATAACAAGTCAGAAACGCAGGAGCCTTTGATTAACAATTCAGAGCTATGTAACTGTTCATCCCTCAATTCAGATACATTTCAAAGTCAAATGATCCAAAGTTATGACTCACCTTTGTTTTTAAAAGGTCAGACACATCAGAATGATTATTATTGTATGGTTTTTGCTGCGGTGGTTGCCTGTGTTTTACCCACTGGTCACCAGGAGAACCCTCAGGAAATAATTGCTGACTGTGGCGGAATTTGGTTCGACTGTACCAAGATTTAAAAAGCAAAAATCAGATCAGAAAATTTTTACTCACACTTCTAACACCTTGAGAGTTTACCATACAGACTCTAAGTTTTACCTCCCTTATTGTCTATCTCCCCCCACTGGAATATAAGTTCCATGATGACAGGGACTTTTGTCAGTTTTGCCTATCACTTTCTTTCAAGCACTCAGAGTGCCTAGGGTTCCATATTTCTTGAGTGAATAATGTTACTTTTAATCCCAAAGTTTCCTGCCAACTCCTCCCTATAAGTGACTGTACTTCTAAAAATCTGAAGGTAATAATTTTTCATAAATTAAATAAATTTAGAAATACATAAATTTAGTCAAAACAAACAAATATAAGTGGATCTTCTCATTTCTCTACTAGGATGCTGAAGTATGGAATTTGATTCTGCAGAGGTCAGCTATGGACCCCATCCGTGCTGGAAAAGGATCTGAAAAATTAAACTATATTCTACAGCAAAAATTAAGGGGCCCAAAACAATGGATAAGCAACTTAAACAAAGATCCAGTTTCAAATTCTTATTCAAAAGAATTCTACCACAGAAGCAGTTCATAGTAAAGAAATCTTATTCCACAGTACCATGCACATGCATAATAAAGTGTAGAGTCACCGATCCCAAGATCCATGTTATAATAAGATTGTTTTTGAATATTTCAGAATCCATTCCCCTTCCCATTTAAAAATGCTAATTAAATTGCGGGCCCTCTACTCTTTCTTTAGGCAAAATTTGGATATTTCCTCCAACACATCATCAGATGTTAGCCTATATACTAAAAACAGACCCTACCCTCCCTAAGAAACCTGAAATTTGGTTAGAGAAGGTTTTTTATTATCTCTTTAGTCTACTCTCTAGGACCCAAACCTAGGACTGACTGAAAGTTGCTGGCAGTTTATCACACAATACCGTGGAAAGATTCTCTCAAATGTGAAGTGACGCAAATTCCTTTCAAACACTGTCACTGTTTCCTAACTTTTTAGTACTGATTTTTTTAACTACATTTACACCTACTTTTTCTATACTGCTTCACTTATGTCAAATTGCACAGAATTCGATTATTATAATTATAGATTCTGAAAAGCAGAAATGACTTTCAAGACACTTAGTCCAATCTCCTGTGCCCATAAAATCCAACTAAAATGGACCATTCCCTGTGTATTTAAAAAATATTGACTGTACACATGGTTTACTCCTCGTTTACTTTTTGAAGCTCTAGGATAAAAACAGAACATCTATATTAGAGAAAACATAAAAAGCAACTCTCTCTGAACCTAAGAAAGGCAAAGTTCTAGCAAGTTGATTACAAATATACACACACTTAACAAAATTACTTATTCAGCATACTCTATAATTGTGACCTGGATACAATTAAGTTCCAACCAAGAAAATGTTCTTGTGGTTCGTGTCCATGTAACAGTCACTCTTAATACTACAGTCTAGGCTAGGGAAAGAAAACCTGCCTGCCCAAGTCTTCACACTGCTATCTTTCTGACAAATGACGCATCAGCATCCCTCATCTCCTCTACACAAAAACATAAATCTATATATCCCCCATTCAACCATCTTCAGAAATGCAATTATTTCTAAAGTAAGGATATGAAAACAGAGTATAAACACACAGAGAGATCTTCTTCTGCTCATAATCTATCCATCTAAAAAAGTTTGTATCTTCTTGTGTACACTAACTTAAAATCTGCCTGAAGCTCTTAGCCAACTTCAATAAACCTTTTTTATCTCACAAAAATGTTTTTCTATTATCTGTAAGATCAAGAACAAAAATCGTACCTCTAAAAAGAAAGCCAATACTTCTCCAAACTTCAGAAGCAAAAGGCTACTGTATTAAAAATTATCAAAAAGTCAAAATCCTATGTATATATACAATTCTTTACCTCAGTTTTTCCACAGTGGGTTTAGCTGGTGTGCTACCAGCTGAGGAAAATCCATTGTCACTATCTGAGGAATCTCCAAATCTTCTAGAAAGCCAGTCCCTTAACGGTCTATGGAAACATTAAAATTTCACTTTTAGAACTTGGCTATGAACAGAAATTTACTATCAGAATTATGAAGTTTTGTATTTCAAGAAATGCAAATATACCTGATAAAAGGAATGGCCATAAAAAATTTGTTAGGTGCCAAGCCAAGTTTGGATTTGGGGGTCATATCATTTCTATGACAGGGCAATTTCTCAATGGAGAACCACTCAATGTTCTGAAACATAAGAAGAAAATAATTCATTTATTTATTCATAATCAAGGAGTTTCTGAAAGCAATTGCCTACATTATTCAACTGGGATACTGTCCTGCAGCCTGAAATACATTTCAATTACATACCCGAATTTCTCTTCTGGTTTTTGGGTTAAATTTTGTATCTTTTGGAATTCCTGGAATGATGTACAAACGAGCAAGCTGGTCATTGATTCGAAGTTCAATGTAATCATCCTTACAAATATAATCTTTAATATCAAAACCAGTTTCTTCAAAGACCTGGAAATAACAAATTTCAAGTTTGGCTGTCAGACCTTCAGTTCATTCAAATTTATTTCAAAGACAAAAATTCAGAAATATCTGGGCAATAAAAGTCGTGAAAACACTAGGCAAGACAAATATTTCAGCAGTTTCCATTGTGGCTCAGCAGTAACAAATCCGACTAGTATCCATCAGGACACAGGTTTGATCCCTGGCCTTGTTCAGTGGGTTAAGGATCTGGCGTTGCAGATGTGACTCAGATCCTGTGTGGCTGTGGCGTAGGCCAGCAGCTGCAGCTCTGTCTGGGACCATCCATAGGCCACATGTGCGGTCCTAAAAAACAAAAAACAAAAAACAAAAAAAAAAGGAACACTTCAGGGTCTAGTTCTAGCTTTGCCGCTACTCAGCTGTTCACTATGAAGAAACCCTGACATAAATGAGCCTAAGATTCTTAACCTATTCAATGAAGGGAGTTCTGTGACATGGTGATTTACAATAATAAATATTTGGTCACTGTCCCTCTTTCTAATGCAGGAGCTCCTAAAACCCTTGCAATGTCTTAAATGAGGAAAGCAGTGGAAAGTGGTTTTTGTTATGTTAATTAGGTGGCTTTTGGAGCCCAAGGACAGACGATGGTTGCCAGGTAAATAACAGAGCTGGAACTTTCAGTGCCCCCCACTGCTGCTTCCCAGGGAGGAGAGAGAAGAGGATGGAGCTCAATTTCCAAGAGCCAATAATTTACTTAATCGTGCCACCCACTGAAGGCTCCATAAAAATGGAAAAGTGCACTTGCTGGGTTGGTGGATGCATGGGAGATTTGAGGGGAGCGATGTGCTAGAAGAAAGCAGGAAAGCTCCTCGCCCTTTCCCCACACCTTGTCCAAAGCATTTATGTCTTCCATCTGGCTACTGCTGAGTCACATCCTTTTGTAGTAAATTGGACATCTATTAAGGAAAATGTTTCTGACTTTTGTGAATCACTCTAGCAAATTAATCCAACCCAAGGAGGGGAATCAGAAGTACAGATAACAACCTGGAGTTGCAACTGACATCTGAAGTGGAAGACGGTCTTGTGGGATTGAGCCCTTAACCTGTGCAGTCTAATGCTTTCTTATCTCTGTGTGTCAGAAGTGATCTGAACTGCAGACACCCAGCTAAAGTTCAAAAATCACTTGTTGATAGGGAGTAACACCTCCCACAAACACACACTCTAACTGGGTCCAGAGCCCTTAAGATATTAGAATAAATCAGCAGTTATCACTCTGTGGAAGTCTGGAGACCCTATATGGATTTTATTCACAACCACCAATCTGCATGTATACCAAGCTACAGAAATAAAAAATGTCTTAAATAAACTACTTTTCAAACATGTGAAGTGAATAATCATCATTAATACTAATATTAAAATGGACAGATCTCAAGAGTACAGTTACAACCACATCTGTAAGCATGTGCTCACGCGATGAGGGGGGAGGTTGTAAATGCAAAATAAATGATAACTAGTGAACTTAACTGATTAATGGTTCTAAAAATGCCTTCACTCAGTAATGCCTCAACTAGGACTGCAGGAGGAGGAACTAGGAGAACGTAAACCCCAAGAATAAATGTTAAAGCTAAACAAAACCTTTTCCTTCAACCACAGAAGCCATGCTTAATTTGATTAAAATCCTGGGCTTCTGGGAGGTCCCACGGTGGCTCAGCGGAAATGAACCCAACCGAGGTTCATTCCTAGGTATCCATGAGGATGCGGGTTCAATCCCTGGCCGTGTTCAGTGATTAAAGATTCAGCATTGTTGTTAGTCTTGATGTAGGCTGCAGACGCAGCTCAGATCTGCCGCTACCGTGGCTGTGGTGTAAGCCACCAGCTGCAGCTCAATTCAACCCCTAGCCTGGGAACTTCCATATACTGCAGGGGCAGCCCTAAAAAGCAAAAACACATTTAAAAAAACAAAAATAAAATAAAATCCTGGGCTTCTGCCTAACATTAAATACAAACAAACCAAAAAAAACACTGGTCTCTTCTAGCCTTAAGGTTCTCCTTCAAATAACATTTGGAGTCTCTGACAAAGTCCTTCCCCACTTCACCACCAAATCAAATAGGCTGTGGATTCTCAGTGGCTAGAAACCATTCTGCATCTTGTCGAGTGAAGTTACATCTTTATTCCTAATTTTAGGAAATAGGTGAATATATTTAACTTGAAAATTGCTCTATGGTGTATAGAAAAAAAAGACCTTACTTGTATTTCCCACTTCTAGAAATGATAGACCAGGCACAAAAATACCTATATGTTATTTAAAAAAAAAAAGTTTAGTCCTATACCAAAACTATATACTTTTTCCAGAATAAACTTCTGAAGGCTCAGTAAGAGTTTTTGTATTTTTCCATTTCCCCAAAACTTAACATTTATATATACAAGACAATGTAATTAAACCATCAATCATGTGGATTTATTTCACAACGAATATATGCTATCTAAATGTTCCCAATGGAAGTAAAGGCCAGATATTGGTTTTCCTTTTCTTTGAAATTAAGGTCTACCCGACTCTACTGCTTGAGACACAGCTTAAAAAATGGCTTTATTTTTAATCACTCAAATTCATAAAGTGAAACAATTTAGTTTATCTAAAAGTTTACCTATCAGTGACATAAAATTGTTTCTCTTGGAGTTCCCATCATGGCACAGCGGAAACGAATCCAACTAGGAACCATGAGGTTGCGGGTTCGATCCCTGGCCTCACTCAGTCGGCTAAGGATCCGGCTTTGCTGTGAGCTGTGGTGTAGGTCACAGACACGGCTTGGATCTGACATTGCTGTGGCTGCTGTATAGGCTGGCAGCTGCAGCTCCAATTAGACCCCTAGCCTGGGAACCTCCATATGCTGCGGGTGTGGCCCTCAAAAGCAAAAAAAAAAAAAAAAAAAAACCCATAAAAAAATTGTTTCTTTTCATCAAAGTCTCCATTAAGAAGGTCAAAAGGGAAGAAAGAAACCAGAAAACATTCACAACATACACAAATCCAGAACCTATTAAAAAGTTCTAGATATCAAGACAGACAAACCAACGTTTTAAAATAATGGATGGATTGGATTAAGATGGCGGAATAGAAGGTCTGCAGCTCAACTTCTCTCCCAAAACACTGCAAAACTACAACCAAATGCCGAGCAACCTTCAACCAAATGGACTGTAAACTTCCAAAAAAGATATTCTACTCCAGAAGACAAAGAGGAGACCACATCAAGAGGTAGGAGGGGCGATTAC
>PVHT020004020.1:31406187-31443648 GCA_004024745.2 Catagonus wagneri
TGGCCTGTTGTGGGGGAAGGACACTGGAGGCGAAGCTCTCCACAACATTCATCAGCCTGCATTTCTCTGGAGGGGGCCATTTCTGGGAAAATCTGGTCCCTCCCATCAGCGCTGAGAAGCCCCAGGCCAAACAATAATCCAGGTGGGATCTCAACCCCACCCATCAGTAAACAGGCTGCCTAAAGACCCCTCAGGCACACAGCCAGCCTCTAATCTCATCCAGAGACAAAACCCCACCCATCAGAGGGATAGGAATCAACCCCACCTACCAGTGGGCAGGCATCAGTCCCTCCCATCGGAAAGCCTACAGCAAGCCCCCTCCATACCAACTTTAGTCACAGGGGCAAACGCCAGAACTAAGAGAGGCTACAACTATATTGTCTACAAAAAGGTCACCACACCAAAAACATATAAAAAAGAAAAGACAGAAAACTGTAACTCAGATAAGGGAGAAAGAGAAAAGCCCAGAAAAGCAGCTCAGTGATGAGATTATCAGCCTCCCAGAAAGAGACTTTAGACTGTTGATGCTGAAGATGATGCAAGGCATTGGAAATAGACTGGAGGCAAAGATTGATCGTTTACAGGAAACACTGAGCAGAGAAATACAAGCTGTACAAATTAAACAAGAAGAGATGCAAAATACAATCACTGAAATAAAAAATTCATTAGAAGCAGCCAACAGTGGAATACAGGAGGCAGAAGAACGAATCAGCGAGGTGGAGGACAGATTAGTGGAAATCACTAATGCGGAAGAGAAAAGAGATAAAAGATTCAAAGGAAATGAGCTGAGTCTCAGAGAACTCTGGGATACTGTTAAACGCACCAACATCCGTATTATAGGGGTGCCAGAGGGAGAAGAGAGAGAGAGAAGGGGACAGAAAAAATATTCGAGGAGATAATAGCCGAAAACTTCCCTAATATGGGAAAGGAACCACTCAGTCAAATCCAGGAAGCGCAACAAGTACCATATAAAATAAACCCAAGGAGGAACACCCTGAGACACATATTCATCAAAATGACCAAAATTAAAGACAAAGAGAAAATTTTGAAAGCAGCTAGGGAAAAGAAACAAATGACATACAAGGGAACCCCAATAAGGTTATCAGCAGATTTCTCATCTGAAACTCCGCAGGCCAGAAGGGACTAGCATGATATACTAAATGTGATGAAAGCAAAAAACTTCCAACCAAAATTACTTTATCCAGCAAGGCTCTCATTCAGATTTGAAGGAGAGATCAAAACCTTTACAGATAAGCAAAAGCTAAGAGATTTCTGCAACACTAAACCAGCTTTACAACAAATCCTAAAGGAACTTCTCTAGGCAGAAAAGAAAAGGCCACGACCAGAATCAAAAACACCACAAATGACAAGGCCCACCAATAAAGGCATATATACAGTAAAGATACTAAATCATACATGCACAATTATGCTACCAAAATCAGAAATCATGAGAAGAGAGCACAAATGCAGGTCAATGGAGATGCACATGCAATTAAGAAACCAACAACTTA
Source organism: Catagonus wagneri (assembly GCA_004024745.2). Lineage (NCBI taxonomy): Eukaryota > Metazoa > Chordata > Mammalia > Artiodactyla > Tayassuidae > Catagonus > Catagonus wagneri. The sequence goes on from PVHT020004020.1 coordinate 31,407,699, forward strand.
ATACAATCTCATTTATATATAGACTCCTATATCAAAACTTCAGGGTAACCGCAAACCAAAAATCTACAATTGATACACAAACAAATAAGAAAAATCAACTCAAATACAACATTAAAGATATCCATCTTGTGAGAGGAGACAACAAGAGAATAAGGGAAGAAAAAAAGAGCAACAAAAACCCCAAACAGTTAATACAATGGCAATAAGGACATATATATCAATAATTACCTTAAATGTTAATGCACTGAATGCCCCAACCAAAAGACACAGACTAGCTGAATGGATACAAAAGCAAGACCCATATATATGCTGTCTTCAAGAGACCCACTTCACTTCTAGAGACACATACAAATTGAAAGTGAGAGGATGGAAGAAAATATTCCATGCAAACGGGCATCAAAAGAAAGCCGGAGTAGCAATACTCCTATCAGACAAAACAGACTTTAAGATGAAGAACATTTTAAGAGACAAAGAAGGGCACTATATAATGATCAAAGGATCAATCCAAGAAGAAGATATAACCATTTTAAATATCTATGCACCCAACATAGGATCACCACAATATATAAGGCAACTGCTAACAACCTAAAAAGGTGAAATCAACAATAACACCATCATAGTGGGGGACTTTAACACCCCACTTACAGCAATGGACAGGTCATCCATACAGAAAATCAATAAGGAAACACAGGCCCTGAATGAAGCATTAGATCAGATGGACTTAATAGATATTTATAGGGCATTCCATCCAAAAGCAACAGAATACACTTTCTTCTCAAGTGCGCATGGAACACTCTCTAAGATGGATCACATCCTGGGCCACAAATCAAGCCTCAGTAACTTTAAAATAATGGATAACGTGAGTAGGGCATTCTTGTTGTGGCTCACTGGTAACAAACCCAACTAGTATCCATAAGGACTCAGGTTTGATCCCTGGCCCTGTTCAGGGGGTTAAGGATCTAGTGTTGCTGTGAGCTGTGGTGTAGGCCGCAGATGTGGCTCGAATCTGGCATTGCTGTGGCTGTGGTGTAAGCTGGCAGCTACAGCTCAGATTCAACCGCTAAACCTGGGAACTTCCATGTGCCACAGGTGCGGCCCTTAAAAAAAAAGACAAAAAATATAAATAGGTACTTGATAAGAAGATATTCAAATGGCCAATAAGAATATGACAATACGATTAACATCATCAAACTTCATGAAAATGTAAATGTAAAGCACAATTAAAGACCATTACATTACCATCAGAAGAGCTAAAAATTTTAAAAACAGAGGTGTCAATACATATAACATTACATTAGCTTCAAGTGTACAACATAATGATTTCTTATATATACTGAGAAATAACCGTAAAATTTTCCCCAGTTTTACTTAAATATAATTGACATACATCACTGCATAAGTTTAAGGGCTACACTCTAATTGTTCAACTAACATATATTGTGAAATGATTACTCCAAGTTTAGCTAGCATTCATCATATAGATACAACATAAAGTTTTAAAAAAGGGTTTTTTTTCCCCTTGAAATGGGAACTCTTAGGATCTTCTCTCTGAACAATTTTTATACTTATTACATCACAGTGTTAACTAGTCATGCTGTATCCCTAGCACTTATCTACCTTTTAACTCAGCTTGTGCTTTCTGACACCATCCTACACACACACACGCCCTGTGCTAACCACACATCTGATCTCTCCTATGAGTTTTGTTTGTTCCAGATTCCACATATAAATGAGACCATACAGAATCTGTTTTTGTCTGACTTATTTCACTCCGCATAATGCTTTCAATGTCCATCCATAGCGCAGATGGCAGGATTCTTTTTCTAACAGCTGAACAGTACACCTATATGTGTGTATGTATGTACATATGTGTGTGTATGTCTTCTTTATCCATTCATCCACTGATGAACACTTAGGTAGTTTCCAGGTCTTGGCTACTGTAAATAATAATGCTATGTACATTAACGTGCATGAACCTTTTTGAATTAGTGTTTTTTTCTCCACATACCTGCCCAGGAGTGGAATTGCTGGATCACATGGCATTTCTATTTTTAATTTTTTGAGGATCATCCAGTTTGCTGTAGTGGCTGTGCCAGTCTACAATCCTACCAACAGTGTACAAGGGATCCCTTTTATTCACATTCGTCTGTTTTTTTCAAGGTGGCCATACTAACAGCTATGAGAAATAGTTCATTGTGGTTTTGATTTGTATCTGCTTAATTATTTACTGATATTGAGTATCTTTTCACATACCAATTATGTGGTAGAACCATTCCTGTACCCTCTTTGGGAAAATGTATATTCAGGTCTTCTGCTCATTTTTTAACTGAATTATTTGTGATTGAATTGTATAGGTTCTTTGTACATTTTAGATATTAACCTCTTATCCAACACAGGTATACAAGTACTTTCTCCCATTCTGTAGGCTGTCTCTCCACTTTGTTGACTGTTTCTTTTGCTGTACAGAAGCCTTTGGCTTGATGTGGTCCTACTTGTTTACTTTTATCTTGATATTTGTGCGTTTGATATAATATTCAAAAAGTCACTGCCAAGATCCATTTCAAGGAGCTTTCTTTCTCGTCTTATAGGAGGCTTATGGCTTCAGATGTTACATTTAAGTCTTTAATCCACTTCAAGCAAACTTCTGTGAGTGCTTTAAGATAGGGATCTAGCTTTGTTCTTTTACACAGGAATATCCGATTTTCCCGGCACTATTTTTTTTTTAAACAGCTGCACCTGGGACATATGGAAGTTCCTGAGCTAGGGGTCAAATCAGGCATATATGTATATAAAAAAATGAATTACCTATTAAGATTAGTGTATTTTATATTCTTACCCTCTAACAAAGAAAAATTTTTAAATAATTTTTAGGAGTTCTTGCTGTGGTGCAGTGGGTTAATGATCTGGCTTTGTTTCTGTGCCGTTGCTGGTTTGATCCCTGGCCTAGCGCAGTGAGTTAAGGATCCAGCGTTGCAGCTGTGGCGTAGGTCTCAGATGCAGCTCAGATTCAATCCCTGGCCCAGGAACTTCCATACACTGTAGGTACAGCCAAAAACAGGGAAGATAATAGTAATTTTATATGATTCTTAATTCTATTTTTATACTTATTCCCTTTAGCTTTCTTTGAATACCTTATAATCAGAAATTAGTACACACACACACACACACACGTATGTATCAATCACGTGTCTGTATAATAATTGGAAACTATGCTAAAAACAAAATGTATAATCTAACTTCCTTGTGAGCAGAACCTATTACCTTTATGTTACAAAAAGATCTAACTGAATACATGCTTATAACAAGTACTGAAAGACTGAGAGACTTTCAGATTGGAGACTGAAGACACAATAATTAAACGCAAACACAGTGCATGAGCCCGGGTAGGATCCTAGATGGCGGAAGGAGTAGGAACTGTAGAGAAAGACCATAATGGATCAACCAGTACATATGAATACGAACCATCTGTTAGATAACAGAACCTATCAATATCACATTCCTGAATTTGATAATTACACTCTAATAATGTAAGAGAACTTCTAGTTCTTAAAATTTACAGCAGAACTAATTAGAGGCTAAGGGTATTGTGTCTGCAATTTTCTAAGTTAATTAGCAATAATAATAAAAACTATATATATATACATATCAAAATTATTATGCAAATATGATAAAATATTAACAGGTGAATCTATTCTTTATTTCATTCTATTTTTCTCCATACTTGAAATTATCTCAATATTAACACAATTTTAAAGTCACATGCAACTAATGTTTAGTTCTTTTAAGTGCATTCAAACATGTACTGTATGCCTTTTTTTTTTTTTTGTCTTTTGTCATTTTAGGGCCGTACTTGCAGCATGTGGAGGTTCCCAGGCTAGGGGTCTAATCGGAGCTGTAACCACTGGCCTACGCCACAGCCACAGCAACGCAAGAGCCTTGTCTGCAGCCTACACCACAGCTCACAGCAACGCCGGATTGTTAACCCACTGAGTAAGGGCAGGGATCGAACCCACAACCTCATGGTTCCTAGTCGGATTCGTTAACTGCTGCACCACCACAACGGGAACTCCCTGTACTGTATGCTTAATAAGTGACAGGTATTGTCCTAGACACTGACTTTAGAAATGAATAAAGCAAGGACCACTCTTTAAGGAGCACCATCTAAAAGAAAAGATAATTTCAAAACTATGTAAGTGCCAAAAGTCAGGTGGGTGCAATAAGAGTACAGAATCAGGGGGCCTAACTCAGCCCTGGGTACAGGTAAGCTGTGAGTTAGGGTGGTCACCTTTGGAAGGTTGACATGGACGGCAGTGTATTCTGCTTAATACACTTAGCTAGGATTTGAAAGATGAATAGAAGTTTGCTAGACAGACAAGAAGAAAAAGTTCAGATAGCTGGGAATGGCTATAACTGAAGAATTATGTGAGGCTAAGTGGTGGAACATGAGGCCATCAGCATTAAGGCAACCAAACTGAGTAAACAAAGTAACAGACCTCCGAACTCTCAGGGTGAAAAAGACTGATTTACCTCTATAATTAAGTATCCACACTCATCCAATACTTACTAGGCAACATTTTTAATAGCTCACTTACATTTACATATTAAAATGTTAATACCATACCTTCTATGTATCAAAATCCACTCCTATATCAGAATACACAGTTCATGTTCCTGGCACATGGGACACGACTAACTTCTAAAATTATATCAGATAAATATCTTTACATAAAATTAAAAAATGTGCTACTCAAAGAGCACCCGCACAGAAAGGCAATCTAATTCTCTGCCTACAACCTATGTCCTATAAGTCTACAAGAGGTGGGATAAATCAACCAATAGTTCCTGTGAATAAATTTTATCAAGATTAAATCACATAAATGCATATCAAAGTAAACTTCATTACAATAAAATGTTTCGCCAAAAAATAAGCAACGGTATGAATCTTGAAAACACAGTGAACTGCCAAGTATTCCTTGTTCTCAAAAACAGCTGGTGTTTTATCACAATTGATAACAAAAATATTCTAAGGTTATCCTAATTCATCCTTTCAACAATATCTAGAAAACATTTTTCACATCTCTGTCCTCAATCCACTTCACTGAATAATAGTGATCAAAACTAACCCAATTAACAAAGGTGAGCCAAAAAGTCTAAGACTGGAAATTACTAATTGAGATGGCCCTTAGCTTTCTATTGACCATTACTCAAACGTTCTCTCTTGCCACTACTTCTTTTAGATCAGTCCACAAACATAGCCCTTATAGGACATGTCAAATCCTGCCAGATCATAACAAAATACATTTACATAGCTATCCACGGTAAAATAATAACACTAATATCATAATAAACCAAATCAGAATGTAACAACAGTCAAATTAAAATGTTACTGGAGTTCCCATTGTGGTTCAGTGGTCAACGAACCTGATTAGTAACCATGAGGACACGGGTTCTATCCCTGACCTTGCTCAGTGCGTTAAGGATCCAGTGTTGCCATGAGCTGTAGTGTAAGTCGCAGATACGGCTCAAATCCTGAATTGCTGTGGCTGTGGTGTAGGCCAGCAGCTACGGCTCTGATTCAACCTCTAGCCTGGGAACCTCCATATGCCACAGGTGCGGCCCTAAATAGACAAAAAAAAAAAGACAAAAATAAATAAATAAATAATAAATAAATAAAATAGTAAAATGTTACGAAGTAACCTAAAATAAAGGTAAGCACCCATGGAACATCTGTGTAACATAAAATCAAGAGAAAAAGTACTTAAGACATTAGCCTAAGTCTAACTAATGGCAGCTAAAAAACTAAAACAAAAACCATCCATATATGTTAATACAAGTGAAAATTAGAAGGTACAATGTAATATTAAAATAAACTCCTATAAACAGACTAACAACTTGGTTTTAACTAAGACAACGCTGGTGGGTTTCCACCTCCTCAGTGCTGATCCTGTTATACTGCAGCACCACCAAGTGGCAGAAGGACGTACTGCAACTCTAAAACTGCTGGTTGATCATCACTTAAAAACGGCTACTATGGACTGAACTCTCCAAAATTCATCTGTTGAAGTCCTAACCCCAAATGTGACTTTACTTGGACATAAGGCCTGTGTGGAGGATAAAGATAAAATGAGGTCACACGGGTAGGACTCCAATCCAAAAGGGCTAGTGCCCTTGTAAGAAGAGGAGAAAGTAGTGCTCTTTGCACTCACAGGGGCACCCAAGAAAGGCCACATGAGCACACAGGGAAAAGGCAGCCAAATGCAAGCCAGGATCAAAGTCCTCACAAGGAATCCAATCAGCAGGCAGCTTGATCTGTGACTTGCCAGCCTCCAGAACAGTAGAAAACAAATTTCCAATGTTTAAGCCACCCATCTGTGGTATTTTTTCGTTAGGGGAGGCCTGAGCAGACTACCTCAGCAATGCTCCACCTTAGTGCCCAAACTTTTTTATGACAAAAGCTTTTATTTTAAAATAAAGAATAAAAGTTAAAAGGCTTGCCTTTTAAAATTCTAGCACCGAGGAGTTCCTGTCGTGGCTCAGTCGTTAACGAATCCGACTAGGAACCATGAGGTTGCGGGTTCAATCCCTGGCCTCGCTCAGTGGGTTATGGATCCGGCATTGCCGTGAGCTGTGGTGTAGGTTACAGACGCGGCTCAGATCCCACATTGCTGTGGCTGTGGCGAAGGCCAGCGGCTGCAGCTCCTGTTGGACCCCTAGCCTGGGAACCTCCATATGCCGCGGGTGCGGCCCTAGATAAGGCAAAAAGACAAAAAATAAAAATAAAAAAAAATTAAATTCTAGCATCGAAATTTACAGAAATTCAAGTCTTTTCTACTAAGTTCCTTTATCAGCTGAAAGAGGCTATTATTTAGATCAGAAAGGTTAGAAGTCAGAATTATTCTTATTATCAAAGGGAATATGTTCTCCTGAGATGAAAGGACTGGGTTTCTGTGCTTTCCTCAGAACAAGACAAAAACTCTTAAAACAGGAAAAAAAAAATTCATAAAAGTCCAGATAGGTAAATGTTATTAGGAAACATATATACTTAAAAATTACAAATTCCTCCTGTTATCATCTGTGTATATGTGCTTAGAAATACCATTTACAAATACCCCTTGACTGCCTACAAAGCAGTCAAGAATGTGAACTTCAGAGCCCAAAGAGCAGGGCTTAGCATCCCTGTTTTGCTGCTTACTGTGAGACCGTGAGCATGTTACTAAACAGCTATTTCAGTGCCCCATTTGTAAAGTGGAGATAACCACCTGCCATAATGGCGGTATCTCTCCCCACAGGATTCCCTTTAGATCCTATACATCCACAATACATTCTCCCACTCCCCATGCCCTAATAAATTTATTTACTTTACAAATCAGTGATTCATAGAAATTACTGATAAACTAGCACCACCTAGATAAGACATTTTATCTTAGTATACCAGAGCACAGACCAAACAAACAAGATAAACCAAAGTGAAAATTGTTTCAATTCACAGGTTAACTTTCTCTCTCCTCTACCCTAAATACCTTACTTCTGTATCATCCTAACTCTTTACAATATAGTGTATAAAACTCATCAGATGGAGGGTTCCAGGATTTGACTTGTCCTATAAGGGCTATGTATGTAGACTGACCTAAAAGAAGCAGTGGCAAGAGAGAACGTTTGAATAATGATAAATAGAAAGCTAAGGGCCACAGGTTGTGGCAAGATGGCAGAGGAGTAAGAGGTTGCGCTCACCCTCTCCCACAAACACATCAAAAGAACACACCTAAATGTAAAACAACTTAGACAAAACATCAACTGAATGCAGGCAGAAATCAAACCTCCAAAAACTGCAAGAAACTCTTGACATAACTGGGTAGGACAACAGAAAAAAGAGAGAGAGAAGGAAGCAGGACGGCACCAGCACTCCAGCGAGGGAGCTGTGAAGGAGAAAAGGAACCCACCTAACCGACGGAAAGATCAGCCGAGCTAGAGGGACCTCAAAGCCTGAGAAAAACGCAGCAGCTGGACTGAGAATAGCAAAGCGGAGTTAGAGCCTCACACACAGATCAACTCAACACCAGCACAGACACCACAGCCTGAGGCGCTTGGGCGGGGGCTGGGAGCTGAGATTTAGGCTCTGGAGGTTAGTCTCCTGGAGAGGGCTGGGGTTGGCAGTGTGGAGACAGCCTAGGGGGCTAGGGAGCAGTGTCCTACTAGGGAAAGCCAATACTCTATGGGCTGGGGAGTGGAACGCCAGGACAGAGAGAACCGGGGAGGTCTGGTCCCGCAGGAGAGGCAAGGCTCCACTGTTGGGGAGGAGAGGAGAAGGGGCTGACTGCCACAGGAAGCACCTTGAACCAGAGGGCGGAGGGCGGGACGGGTTGTGTGCGGGCCTCCAGCAGCCTGAGACTAGCTGGTGGGGGGGCGGAGGGACTCAAGTGCCAAGACCTGGTTGGATTAAGCACAAAACTCCAGCAGCTGCCCAGAGGGGACCTTGCAAAGGGCAGGGAAACCCAAGAGCAAACTGCGGTAGCTAGGTAGCTGAAGCTGCCTGCCAGATGGTTGTTGCCCTGGCATCTTCTGGTCACACCCTGCCCAGGCCACACGACCCCCAAGAAGTCCCCTTGCTAGGCTGCTGTGGTTCAGGCGTCTCTGGGCACAATTCACCTGCGACAGGAAGCAACTTGCTTGACCGCAGCAAGCAAGGCTTGCTGGGGCACAGACTGCCCACAACACTGAGGCCACCTGCAGTGATCCTGCATCTCCAGAGCAACCATCCATAGACTTTTACTCCTCTACCAGAGACTGAGCACTTCTTGCACAGGCTACCGGTGACCAGCACCTCTGGTGTGGGCTAAGGGCATCAGGAAACTAAGGGCCACACAGGACTTCCAAGCACCAGAGACTGTTGCTACCACTTCCCTGGGAATGCACCCGCCCTGCAGCTGCCACTGCCAAACCCTCAGGGCAGCGCCCAGACACTTGTTTGCTGTCCCCTCCCAAGTAAGTCCATATAACTAGGTGCGGCTGGTGCAGCAACTCCTTTGCGGTCTAAGTGGGACAGGGGGCTTCCTGGTGGCCTGCAGGGGGAGGGAGCAAACCACCGCAGTTATCCCTGACTCCAGAGAAGGGCGTGGCCCACCGCCACAGGGGACACCTGAACAAAAATCACTTGCAGCCCCAACCACCTCAGAGGGCACCATAGAGAAGGACATTATGATGGAACACCACCTGCTGTCACTTTCACTCCCCTCAGAGCACACCCGCCATTGCCAAATATTCTGGGCGGTGCCCAGATGCTTGTCCCTTCCCAGGAACCTGTAACTAAGAGCTCCTAGTGCAGCACATCCTTTAGGGCATAAGCAGGACGAGGTACTTCCTGAATGGTCTACAGGAGGCAGAGGCAAACCCCAACAGTTATCTCTGGCTCCAGAGATAGGAATGACATGTTAACACTAGGGGTCCATGAATAAGCACCACCTGCAGCCCCAGTCACCTCAAGGGCACTACAGAGGAGGGCACTGAGACTGAACACCACTAGTGGGTGCTCTTGCACTCCTGGGAACACACCAACCCTGCCGCTCCCACTGCTAAGTGTTCTGGGCAATACCCAGATGCCTGATCTCTATCACTTCCCAGGACCCTGCAACTAGGAACAACCTGTACAGCACCTCATATGTGGACTTAGTGAGACGGGTTGCTTCATACATGGTCTACGAGTGGAAGGGACAAACCACCACAGTTATCACTGGCTCTAGAGACGATCATGGCCTGCAACCACTAGGAGTCCCTGAACAGGTACCGCCTGTGGTTCCAATCACCTCAGAGGAGGGCTTTGCAATCGAACTCTAGCCACTCACTCCCCTGGGAACTCACACATCCTGCTGCTGCTACTGCCAGCTGCTCTGGACATCCGGTGGATCTGCCTAGAGCTCATTACCACTTCCCAGGGCCCTACAACTAGAAGTAGCCAGGTCCAACCTCCTGCAGGTCCTTGCTGCTGTTGAGAGCCCAGAGACCAGGCACTAACTGCTGGCCCTTCCCATTATTTCATTCTCCCTGAAAACACACGGAGCACCAGGGAGATAACAGCCTGCTCACACCGAAGAAAGAGACACCAAATATTCAAACTCCCACACCAAAAATAAATAGTAACCCCACGAAAAAAATACAAAGGGGTGCTCTTGCCTCGAAGTAACCTTACAAGACTACAGTGTGGCTTCCCCAAACTCACAGAAAAAGAAAACCACAAGCAAGATGAAGAAGCTCAGAAACCATTCCCAGTTAAAAGAACAGGACAAGTCATCTAAAGCAGCCAACAACGAAACACACCTCTGCAATCTGACAGAAATGGAGTTCAGAAGGGAGGTAGTGAAAATACTTTAGGAACCAAGGCTGAATATCCAGGAATTAAGAGAAGGCGAAACAGCAATGCAGATTCCCTTAGAAAGGAATTAGAAAATATAAGGAGGAGCCAACAAAAGCTAGAAAACTCATTTGCAGAGATGCAAACTGAGCTAAAGGCAATAAAGAGTAGTTTGAATAACGCAGAGGAATGAATTAGTGACTTAGTGGAAGACAGCATAATGAAAATCACCCAATCAGGACAGCAGACAGAAGACCAAATGAGAAAACATGAAAGCAATATAAGATCTATGGGATAATATAAAAAGGTCCAGTTTACGAATAATAGGAATTCTAGAAGGAGAAGAAAAAGAAAAGAGGATTGAAAATATATTTGAAGAAACTATGTCTGAAAACTTTCCAAATCTGAAGGAATCTGACATCAAGATACAGGAAGCAAAGAAAGCCCCAAACAAGTTGAATCCAAACAGACCCACACCAAGGCATATTATATTAAAAATGGCAAGAATTAAAGATAAAGAGAGGATCCTAAAGGCAGCAAGGGAAAAGCAAAGCGTTAAGTATAAGGGATCCCCATAAGGCTGTCAGCTGATTTATCTACAGAAACACTACAGGCCAGAAGGGAGTGGCAAGATATATTTAAAGTGCTGAAAGGAAAGAATTTGCAACCTAGAATACTCTACACAGTGAGAATATCATTTAAAATAGAAGGGGAAATAAAGAATTTCTCCAACAAACAAAAGCTTAAAGAGTACAGCAATACTAAACCCTTTCTAAAAGAAATGCTGAAAGGGTTCCTATAAAAAAAAAGTAAAAAGTAAGAAATAGAATGGAGGAAACCACAAATGGAAAGCAATCATTCAAAAAAGCCAGCATACAGATCTAAACATGAAGATGCTATAAAAAAATAAAATAAAAAAAGACAACAAAATCATACATTATGGGGAGGGAAAATAAGAAAATACAGACTTTTATTAACTTAAAAAAATTTTAAAGATGTATTTAAGCCTATACAGCTATCAGAAGTTACAGCAAGCAGATATAAGAAGGTGTTGACATACTTAAAAAACAGGGCAACCACAAATCAAAATGGAACATCACATCCACAAATACTGAAAAAAAAAGCACTCAAGCATAAAATAAATGGAAACCATCCAACCAAAAAAAGAAAAGAGAAACATAGAATGAACTGGAAAACAAGGTCTAAAATGGCAATAAATACGTATCTATCAATAATCACCTTAAATGTCAATGGCCTGAATGCTCCAATCAAAAGACAGAGTGACAGACTAGATAAAAAAGCAAAAACCTACAATCTGCTGCCTACAAGAGACTCACCTTGGGGCAAAGGAAACATAGATTGAAAGTGAGGGGATGGGAAAAGATATTTCATGCCAATGGACAAGAAAGGAAAGCAGGAGTTGCAATACTCTTATCAGACAAAACAGACTTTAAGATGAAAGCCATAAAGAAAGACAAAGCAGGACACTATTTAATGGTTAAACGATCCATTCAAGAAAAGGATATTACAATCATCAATATATATGCCCCTAATATAGGAGCACCCAAGTACCTACAACAAGTACTATCAGACATAAAAGGAGAAATAGATGGGGAAACAACAGTAGGTGACTTTAACACTCCACTCATATCAATGGACAGATCCTCTACGCATAAAATCAGTAAGGCAACAGTGATCCTAAATGACACAACAGAAAAGTTAGACCTAACTGATATTTTCAGGACATTACATCCAAAAAAATCAGAATATACATTCCTCTCAAGTGCACATGGAACATTCTCAAGGACAGATCACATACTGGGGCACAAAGCTAACCTCAACAAATTTAAGAGTACAGAAATTATTTCAAGTATCTTCTCTGACCACAAAGGCATGAAACTAGAAATCAACCACAGGAAAGGAAATGAGAAAAAACACACTACATGGAGACTAAACAACATGCCACTAAAAAACGAATTGGTCAATGAGGAAATCAAGAAGGAAATTAAAAAATACCTTGAGACAAATGATAATGAAGACACAACCACTCCAAATCTATGGGATGTCACAAAAGCAGTGCTCACAGCGAAGTTCACAGCAATACAGGCCTTCCTCAAAACAGAAGAAAAATCTCAAATAGACAACTTAACCCACCACCTAAAAGAATTAGAAAAAGAAGAACAAAAAACCCCTCAACCTTCAGCAGAAGGAAGGAAATCATAAAGATCAGAGAGGAAGTCAATAAAATAGAGATTCAAAAAACAATAGGAAAAAGCCAATAAAACCAAGAGCTGGTTCTTTGAAAAGGTAAACAAAATTAACAAACGTCCATCTAGACTCACCAAGAAGAGGAGTGAAAAAAACCCAAATAAACAAAATATGAAAAAGGAGAAGTCACTACAGAAATACAAAAAAACCATGAGAATACTATGAACAATTGTACGCCAATAAATTTGACACCCTAGAAGAAATGGACAACTTTTTAGACTTAGACCCTGCCAAAACTGAATCAAGAAGAAACAGATCCACTGAACAGACCTATTACTAGGAATGAAATTGAGTATGTCATAAAAATACTCCCTACAAACAAAAGTACAGGACCAGACGGCTTCACAGGTGAATTCTATCAAACATACAAAGAGAAACTCATACCCATCTTCCTTAAATTTTTCCAAATGGTTGAAGAAGAAGGAACACTCCCAAAGACATTCTACAATGCCAGCATCACCTTAATTCCAAAACCAGACAAAGACACCACAAAAAAGAGAACTATAGGCCAATATCTCTGATGAATATAGATGCAAAAATTCTCAACAAAATTCTAGCCAACCGATTCCAACAACTTATAAAAAAGATCATACACCATGACCAGGTGGGATTCATCCCAGGTGCACAAGGATGGTTCAACATACGCAAATCAATTAACATAATACACCACATTAACAAAAGTCAAAAACAACATGATCATCTCAACAGATGCAGAAAAAGCATTTGACAAAGTCCAACATCCATTCATGATCAAAACTCTTACCAAAGTGGGAATATAGGGAACATTCCTTAACATAATAAAAGCCATTTATGACAAACCCACAGCAAATATAATACTCAATGGAGAAAAGCTGACAGCCTTCCCACTAAAATCTGGAACAAGACAAGGATGCCCACTCTCTCCACTGTTATTCAACATCGTACTGGAAGTCCTAGCTACAGCAATCAAACAAAAGAAATAAAAGATATCCCAATTAGAAGAGAAGAGGTAAAACTGGCACTGTGTGCAGATGACATGATACTATATACAGAAAACCCCAAAGACTCAACCCCAAAATTACTTGAACTGATCACCAAATTCAGCAAAGCAGCAGGATATAAGGTTAACCTTCAGAAATCAATCGCGTTTCTGTACACTAACAATGAACTATTAGAAAAAGAATACCAAAATACTTTACCTTTTTAAATAGCACCCCAAAAAATCAAATACCTGGGAATAAACCTGACCAAGGAGGTGAAAGACTTATATGCAGAGAACTACAACAATCATGGAGATCAAAGAAGATACAAAGAAATGGAAAGATATTCCATGCTCATGGACCGGAAAAATAAATATTGTAAAAACGGCCATACTACCCAAAGCAATCTACAAATTCAGTGCAATCCCTATCAAATTACCCATGGCATTCTTCACAGAACTAGAACAAACAATCCAAAAATTTATATGGAACAACAAAAGACCCAGAATCGCCAAAGCAATCCTGAGGAACAAAAACCAAGCAGGAGGCATAACTCTCCCAGACTTCAGGCAATATCACAGGGCCACAGTAATCAAGACAGTGTGGTACTGGTACCAAAACAGACATAGGGACCAACGGAACAGAATAGAGAACCCAGAAATACACCCAAACACCTATGGCCAATTTATCTTTGACAAAGGAGGCAAGAACATAAAATGGGAAAAAGAAAGTCTGTTCAGTAAGTATTGCTGGGAAACCTAGACAGCTGCAAGCAAATCAATGAAACTAGAACACACTCTCACACCATGCACAAAAATAAACTCTAAACGGCTTAAGGACTTAAATATAAGACAAGACACCATTAAACTCCTGGAAGAAAACATTGGCAAAACATTCTCTGACATCAGCCTTACACATGCTTTCTCAGGTCAGTCTCCCAAAGCAACAGAAATAAAAGCAAAGATAAACCAGTGGGACCTAATCAAGCTGACAAGCTTTTGCACAGCAAAGGAAACCAAAAAGAAAACTAAAAGACAACTTACAGAATGGGAGAAATTGTGTCAAATGATGCAACTGATAAGGGCTTAATCTCTAAAATATATGAACAACTTACGCAGCTCAACAGCAAAAAAGCTAACAACCCCACTGAAAAATGGGCAAAGGACCTGAATAGACACTTCTCCAAAGAAGATATGCAGATGGCCAATAAGCACATGAAAAAATGCTCCACATCACTGATGATTAGAGAAATGCGAATCAAAACTACCACGAGATACCACTTCACACCAGTCAGAATGGCCATCGTTAACAAGTCCACAAACAACAAATGCTAGAGGGGGTGTGGAGAAAAGGGAACCCTCCTGCACTGTTGATGGGAACGTCAATTGGTACAACCACTATGGAAAACAGTATGGAGGTACCTTAGAAAACTGTACATAGAACTACCATATGACCAGCAATCCCATTCTTGGGCATATATCCAGACAAAAATTTCCTTGAAAAAGACACATGCACCTGCATGTTCACTGAAGCACTATTCACAATAGCCAAGACATGGAAACAACCCAAATGTCCATCGACAGATGATTGGATTAGGAAGATGTGACATATATACACAATGGAACACTACACAGCCATAAAATAGAATAAAATAATGTTATTTGCAGCAACACGGATGGAATTAGAGACCCTCATACTGAGTGAAGTAAGTCAGAAGGAAAAAGGCAAATACCATATGATAACACTTATATCTGGAATCTAATAGACTGCACAAATGAACCTTTCTACAGAAAAGAAAATCACGGACTTGGAGAACAGACTTGTGGTTGCAAGAGGGTGGGGGAAGGAGTGGGATCATAGAGGGCTCTGGGGTTAATAGTTGTAGACCATTGCCTTTGAGATGCAAAAGCTAGGAGATCCTGCTGTAGAGCACCGGGAACTCTGTCTAATCACTTGTGACGAACCCATATATGTATGTGTAACCGGCTCACCATGCTGTGCAGCTGGAAAATTGACAGAAATCTGTAAACCAGCTAAAATGGGAAAAAAAAAAAAAAAGCCAAGGGCCATCTCAATTAGTAATTTCCAGTCTTAGACTTTTTGGCTCACCTTTGTTAATTGGGTTAATTTTGATCACTACCATTCAGTGAAGTAGAATGAGGACAGAGATGTGAAAAATGTTTGGTATTTGATTCCTCCAAGACAATCCAATTATAGAGATAGCTGATTTCACCCATTTTACCCTAAATTTCTGTTATTCCAGTTATGTACTACCTTGAACCTATCTCACTGTTGAAGGAATAGTCTAGCTCCATTTGTAAGATCTACAGAGCAATTCCTCTAAGAAGGATGCTATGGTTCTCATTTTGTCCTTCCTTAAAACCAAGACTAAAACTGGAAGACATAAAGGGAAAGACTTTACAACTACTCCACTTCATCTCCTGCCATCTACAGAAAAGAAAGAGAAAGCTCTTCGAAGATATGGCAAATCCTCATCTGCTCCCTAAATAGCCTGTCTTTTTTTTTTTTTTTTTGTCATTTTGCTTTATCTAGGGCCACACCTGCGGCATATAGATTCCCAGGGTAAGGGTCTAACAGGAGCTGTAGCTGCCAGCCTTCGCCACAGCTCACAGCAACGCTGGATCCTTAACCCACTGAGCAAGGCCAGGGATCGAACCTGCAACCTCATGGTTCCTAGTCCGATTTGTTAACCACTGAGCCACAACGTGAACTCCTAGCCTGCCATTTTAAAAGGCAGGCATTAATCTGTATTTTCTTGTACTTAAAGGCTGTGTCTATAAGCTGCTGCAAACACCTGCCTAGATAAGTTATTCCATACTCAATTTAAAGTGCAGCATTTTCACTTATTTTAAAAATACAGGAAGCACAACAAATACCAAATAAAATAAACCCAAGGAGGAACACCCCGAGACACATACTCATCAAACTGATCAAAATTAAAGACAAAGAGAATATACCGAAAGAAAGTAGGGAAAAGAAACAAATAACATACAACGGAACCCCAGTAAGGTTATCGGCAGATTTTTCAGCAGAAACTCCGCAGGCCAAAGAGGAGTGGCATGACATACTTAAAGTGATGATATAGGAGAAAATATCCTGATAAAAAGGTAGAAAGGAGACACCCCAGCCTTGATGACTAAGCAAAGACCAGCCAACTGCTCCTAACCACCCCTCTCCCACACATCTGCTTCTGTAGAGTTGCTTCCACATCTCCTACCTTGTCTGTCCTCACTCTGATCCGTCCTACCAAGCATGGACCCAGAAGAACCAGCCCATAAAAGCCTTGTGAAACCCTTCCTCGGGGCTCAGACTCCGGAGAGCGATCTCCTCTGAGTCTGTCGGTGTCATAAACCTGAGTTCTCCAACTCTCTGAGTGCTGGCTTGGTTTCTCGCCGGGTAGATGCTGCTGGAGCTGATAATAATGCAGCCACAGGGCTGTTGCTGGAGCTGATATACTGCAGCCACAGGGCTGCTGCTGAGCTGATACACTGCGGCCACAGGGCTGCTGCGCAGTGGCCATAGCAATGAAAGGAAAAAAACCTCCAACTAATTTTACTCTATCCAACAAGGTTCTCATTCAGATTTGAAGGAGAAATCAAAAGCTTTACAGACAAGCAAAAGCTAAGATAATTCAGCAACACTAAACCAATTTCACAACAAATACTAAAGGAACTCCTCTGGGCAGAAAAGGCCACAACTGAAAACAAAAATACCACAAATGACAAGGATCACCAGTAAAAGCATATATACAGTAAAGGCAGGAAATCATCCACACACAAATATGCTACCAAAAACAGAAATCATGAGAAGATGAGGATACAAATGCAGGACACTGCAGATGCACTTGCAGTTAAGAGACCAACAACTTCCAAACAATCTCGTACGTATGTAGACTTCTATATCAAAACTTCAGGGTAACTGCAAGCCAAAAATCTACAATTGATACACACACAAATAAGAAAAATCAATTCAAATACAACACCAAAGATAGTCATCAAACCACAAGAGAAAAAGGAGCAACAAAAACAAATCTCAGGAGGAGTTCCCATCGTGGCGCAACGGAAATGAATCCGACTAGAAACCATGAGGTTGTGGGTTCGATCCCTGGCCTTGCCCAGTGGGTTGAGGATCTGGCGTTGCTGTGAGCTGTGTTGCAGGTTGCAGACGCGGCTCAAATCTGGCGTTGCTATGGCTCTGGCATAGGCCAGTGGTTACAGCTTCAATTGGACCCCTAGCCTGGGAACCTCCATATGCCATGGGTGAAGCCCTAAAAGGACAAAATACAAAAAAAAAAAAAAAAAAAAAAAAAAAAAAAAAAAAAAAAAAAAAAAAAAAAAAAAAAAAAAAATCCAAAACAGTTAATAAAATGGCAATAAGAACATATATATCGATGATTACCTTTAATGTAAATGGACTAAATGCCCCAGTCGAAAGACACAGACTGGCTGAATGGATACAGATATATACTGTCTTCAGGAGACCCACTTCACTTCTAGGGACACATACAAAGTGAGAAGATGGAAGAAAATATTCCATGCAAACAGGAACAAAAAGAAAGCTCAAGTAGAAATACTCAAACCAGACAAAACAGACCTTAAAATAAAGAATAAGAGACAAAGAAGGACATTACATAATGATCAAAGGATCAATCCAACAAGAAGATATAATAATTGCAAATACATATGCACCCAACATAGCATCACCTCAACTGCTAACAACCTTAAAAGGGGAAATTGATAATAACACAATAAGGCTTTAACACCCACTTACAGCAATGGACAGATCATCCAGACAGAAAATCAATAAGGAAACACAGGCCCTAAATGAAGCATTAGATCAGATGGACTTAATAGATTATTTATAGGACATTCCATCCCAAAGCAACAGAATACACATTCTTCTCAAGTGCACATAGAACATTCTCTAGGACTGATCACATTCTGGGCCACAAATCAAGCATCAGTAACTTTAAGAAAATTGAAATCACATCAAGCATCTTTTCCGACCACAATGCTATACAAATGGAAATCAGCAACAAGGAAAAAATGGCAAAAAACACAAACACGTGGTGACTAAACAACATGCTACTAAACAACCAATGGATCACTGAAGAAACCAAAGAGGAAATTTAAATATACCTAGAAGCAAATGACAACAAAGATACCACACTCCAAAACCTATGGGATGCCGTAAAAGCAGTTCTAAGAGGGCAGTTTATAGCAATATGAGCCTACCTCAGGAAACAAGAAAAAACTCAAATGAACAGCCTAACTTTACATCTAAAACAGCTAGAGAGAGAAGAATAGACAAGACCTAAAGTTAGTAGAAGGAAAGAAATCAAAAAGATCAGAGCATAAGTTCTCCTCATGGCTCAGGAGTTAATGAATCCGACTAGTTTCAATGAGGACAGGGGTTCGACCCTTGGCCTCGCTCAGCTGGTTAAGGATCCGGCATTGCCATGAACTGTGGTGTAGATCACAGAAATGGCTCAGATCTGGCATTGCTGTGGCTGTGGTGTAGGCTGGCAGCTGTAGCTCTGATTGGACCCCTAGCCTGGGAACCTCCATATACTTCAGGTGTGGCCCTAAAAAGCCAAAAACAATTTTTTTTAATTTTTTAAATAAATAAGTAAGTTCCAACAAAGTCCAGAATCAAATGGCTTCACATGTGGATTCTATCAAACATTTAACACCTGTCCTTCTGAAACTATTCCAAAAAATTGCAGAGGAAGGAACACTCCCAAACTCATTTTATGAGGCCACCATCACCCTGATACCAAAACCAGATAAAGATACCACAAAAAAAGAAAATTACAGGCCAAATTCACTGATGAACATAGATGCAAAAAACCCTCAACAAAATACTAGCAAACCAAATCCAACAATACATTAAAAGGACTGTATGTTATGATCAAGTGGGATTTATCCCAGGGATGCAAGGATTCTTCAATATCTGAAAATCAATACGTGCGATACACCACACTAACAAACTGAAGAATAAAAACCATATGATCCTCTCAACAGATGCAGAAAAAACTTTTGACAAAAATCCAACACCCATTTCTGATAAAACCCAGTTTTATCACGGTATTGTTGACAAAGATATAATGTAAAATATAAAATTGTAAAATGAAAAAAATTAAAAAGATACATGTACTCCAATGTTCATTGTAGCACTATATACAATAGCCAAGACATGGAAGCAACCTAAATGTCCATCGACAGAGGAGTGGATAGAGAAGATGTAGTATATATACACAATGGAATATAAGCCATTAAAAGGAAAGAAATAGCAAGGAGATCCTACTGTGTAGCACCAGGAACTAAGTCTATTCACTTGTGACAAATTTATATATATATGCTTAACTGGGTCATCATGCTGTAGTTGAAAAATTGACAGAAAACTGTAAACCAGCTGTAATGGAAAAACAAAAATCATTAAAGAAAAAAATTTAAAAAAGGAAAGAAATAACGGTGTTTGCAGCAACATGGATAGACCTAGAAACTACCATGCTAAGTGAGGTCTGCCTGAAAGTGAGACACCAACATCATATGCTATCACTTTCAGGTGGAATCTAAAAAAAAAAGGACACAACGAACTTCTCTGAAGAACAGATACTGACTCACAGACTTTGGAAAAACTTATGGTTTCCAAATGAGACAGGTTGTGGGTGGAGGGAATGTACTGAGGGTTTGGGATGGAAATGCTGTAAAATTTGGTTGTGATGATTGCTGTACACCTATAAACGTAATAAAATTCATTAAGTAATGAAAAAACTAATAATACGCTAACTTGTCTTCCTGTGTTTTGCTTCTTTCTTCTAATTCTACACTTTGATCTCTTCATTCTTATAATTTTAGCACCTACCACACTGTGTGTGGCACATAACATGATCTTAGTAAATATTTATTGAATGAATAAACTCTGTTTCCCCACTAGTTGCATAAAAAAGAAAATAACTAACTAGTGGTGGCTTATCAGAATTTTAACTACTATCCCTCACTAGTACTTACACCCAAGGCGTTTCTCTGGTGGCAGAGTGGGTTAAGGATCCACCATTGTCACTGCAGAGACTTGGGTTGTTGCTGTGGTGCCGAATAGTTCCACCCCTGGTCCTGAGTTGCTATGGCATTGGCTGGCAGCTGTAGCTCCAATTCAAACCCTAGCCTGGGAACTCCTATATGCCACACCTGTGGCCCTAAAATAATAATAATTATTATTATTATTTTATATCTTACAGAGATTAAGTGACTGGCCCAAAGTTTCTAGACTACTGAGCAACACACACTACAACTGCAGTGGAACAAAACCCTTTCAACTCCTAGGCCAATTGTCTTTCCATTTTATCATACTTCCTTATGACTCAACTTACCAAATTTAAGGACAAGGTACAACGTTATAAATGATCGGAAACTAATAAATGAAAATGCAGTATACACTACATCACAAGGTACTATATAATTAATGCCAATCAAATGATAAAGAGAACAACTGCTTTTAAAGTTCAGATAACTGTGGGCTACAGCTGACTGGTTATATTTTAAAATAAATAGTAAGAATGAACTTCCTCATTTTACAAATAAGAAACTCAGGTCCTGTATAAAGAGCAGGTTGGTAGCAGTCCTTCACAGGAAAAGAATAATTTGAGCTCTGTCTAGAAATAAACCTAGATAGAATATGAATAACAGGAAGAAAGGACTTTCCAGGTAGGTAAATAATATAAGCAAAAGCTCAGAGACTGAATCAATTAAGACAAATTCAGTGGACAAAGAATAAATTCTTTTGACTAAGAATAATGAAAGACAAATTTAGGAATGGTTAAGTTTCGTGCTGGAGGTGGGGAGGGAGTTTCAATACCTGATATTTCAACTTTATCCTATGCAGTGGGAAGCTAGAATCAGTTTTGAACAACAAATGTAAATTTCTTAGAAAAGCCCACAATGTGCCTTGTCTATATAATATCAAACAAGAGTTATAACAGCCAGACTATTTTACCAATAACAAATACAACTATAAAAGGAAATGTGGAGAAGATATCAAAGAATAAAAAGGGTTGAAAAAAACAAAGCGTAACTGCCAAATTTTACTATTTCAAACAGCAATAACTCACCTCTCTAGCAGCACAATCATGAGGAGCTTCTTCTTTATTCACTTTTCCTTTTGGAAATCCCCAGCCTGATTTTGCTAGGTACCCCTGAACCAGTAGTACCTACAAAAGAATCAGAGGTAAAAATAAAACTTGCCCTCTTTTCCCATGTTCCTTTCAAAAAGCCAAAGGGTGATTTTCTTTTTCTTTTTGTCTTTTTCTAGGGCCACACCCAAGGCATATGGAGGTTCCCAGGCTAGGGGTCGAATCAGAGCTGTAGCTGCTGGCCTATGCCACAACCACAGCAATGCTAGATCCGAGCTGCATCTGTGATCTACACCACAGCTCATGGCAACGCCAGATCCTTAACCCCCTGAGAGAGGTCAGGGATCAAACCTGCGTCCTCATGAATACTAATCAGGTTCATTAACCACTGAGCCATGATGAGAACTCCCAAAGGGTGACTTTCCTTCCCACTTCAGGTAACTGTTATCACTAATAATTTTACATGGTACTTGGTTAACTATCTTCCAGGAAGCTGAATATACTACTACTTCTACTGTGAAGAAAGGCATTCCACCCACTATAAAGTATTCCTTCAACAATCAAGTGATTTATGCGTTCCCATTGTGGTGCAACAGGATGGGCAGCGTCTTGTGAGAGCTGGGATGCAGGTTTCATCTCCAGCCCGGCACAGTAGGTTAAGAATCCGGCATTGCAGCGGCCACGGCTTACATCAAAACTGCATCTTGGATCTGATTCCTAGCCTGGTAACCCCATATGCCACGAGGCAGCCAAAAAAAAAAAAAAGGAATAAAGAAAAAAAAAATCAAGTGATTTCTTTGAAATAAGCTATACTGCAACAAGTATAAATTACTAAGAGCCAGGGTAGAGAAAAAACATGCAAAATTTGGCTTTTTAGCACTAAAAATCTATTTTTAAAACCTCAGCTCAGAACATTATAGAAATAATTAACATACATTAAAATTATTAGGATGAAATAGCTCATTACCATTTCACCGAAAGTCTATTACTCTCACTCACATTTTCAAGTGTCTCATCAAGAATAATTGCACCATATGTTGGCACTCCCATTTTATATTCCTTCCATTCATCCAAAATTTTTTCCACATCTTCACCGTGAGGCAGCAAAAACGGACAATGATTGAAGAGTATACCTTGTGTTAAGGAAGCTATGTTCTCCCTTAATACAGCTTAAACACTTATATACAGAAAGAGATTTACTTAAATCAACTGCGTATTTTACATGAAATTCCTCCTGTCTTCACCTCACCTAAGTTTATCCTTCTTGTTTTAATTTTTTCACATTTGTTTCCTCTTAAACAAGCCATTGCTAACATCTGAATTTAGCCTAAAAACACACGTAAATTTTGAACACTCCTATAGTCCGGCTCCTTAATACAAACACATCAGTACCATGTAACCACCTCAAATACTTGTCATTAGGTGGATCGAATTTGGAGTTTCCTAGTGGCTCAGTGGGTTAAGGATCCAGTGATGTCCTTGCTATGGCACAGGTTTAATCCCTGGCCCTGGAACTTCCACATGCCATAGGCATGGCAAAAAAAAAAAAAAAAAAGTGGGTCAAACTCCTCATGTTAGGAGTCAACAGATACTGAAACTGACAGCAAGAAATGTAAGCACAGTACACATACTGGTAAGAGGCAGAAACCATCAGAACAAGACAAAGTGGCTAACATTGGGAGGTAGGACTAGGGATAGAGTACCACTGCACAGTGCTTCATTTCTTTAACATGTAGATGTACTTCTTTTACAATTTAAAACGATTTTAAGATGAAGGTTAAGGATTATAGAGAAAAGTAAATCTAGCTATCAAGGAAATATGTACAGTCTCTTTCAAAAGAAACTGAGTATGCCTCCTCAAAACTGGGCAGAGTTAACACAATCTTTTTTTTAAGTAAATAAAATCTAAACCAGTCAAGTATATGCTGAGGCTTCCTATACTCCATGCTATCAAATGCCTCATCTCTATAACACTGTTAATTATAAAAATAGTGGCAAAACTACAATTTATGATAGTGTTTCTCAAAACAAGAACATATTCTTAAGGGTTCTCAAGTACTCTATGAAAACTTACATATTCTGTGTTTTCATAAAAAATAAAATATGCTCATATTTTCAATCATTTGGATGATCGCATGTATCAAGTACTAACTACTTAATTTTACTTTATTTTTACTTTATTATTTTTCTTTTTAGGGCTGCACCTGCAGCATATGGAAGTTCCCAGGCTAGAGTTAAATCATAGCTGCAGCTGCCGGCCTACACCGCCACAGCTGCAGCAATGCCAGATCTAAACCACATCTGCAACCTAAGCTGCAGCTTCCAGCAATGTTGGATCCTTAACCCACTGAGCAAGGACAGGGATCGAAACTACATCATCATGGAGAGTAGCCGGTTCTTAACCCAAGGAGATACAACAGGAACTCCTACACTACTTGATTTTAAAGACTACAATGGTACTAGTAGTTCAACTGTGGTGGGCTACTAAAAACTGAAGAAACATAAATAGGCAAATGGTGCATTAGGATCAAACGATATTCCAGTGTAACACAGAAAGGAAGGTTTCTTATCAGACAGATGTAGTACAAGCACATCAAAATACCCTCAGTAGTAGTCAGCAACATATTCACACTGTGACCTGTGATTTGGCTTAAACAAAAACATCACATTAATTCGTTTCACAAAAATAATCGTTTTGAGTTCCACAACTTTTTTTTTTTGTCTTTTTGCCTTATCTAGGGCCACACCCATGGCATATGGAGGAGCCGCATCTGCAACCTACACCGCAGCTCACAGCAACGCCGGATCCTTAACCCACTGAGCAAGGCCAGGGATTGAACTCGCAACCTCATGTTTCTAGTTGGATTCGTTAACCACTGAGCCACGACGGTAACTCCAGAGTTCTACAACTTTGTGTTCAAAATTTTGCTTTGGTTTTATAGTTGTAGTGAGAAGTAAGATTCTCAAAAGGCTCAAAGAAGTCAACATCTGTGACAACACTTTAATTGAGAGAGGCATTTGATGGAAGATGAGAAAAAGAATGTATATATATGTATGACTGCTAAAAAAAAGCAAAAATAAATAATTTTAAAAAATTAAAAATTTAATAAAAACAAAAGAGAAGCACCAAGTTAATCTCAATATAAACACTCCTTGCCTTCACTGAGAATAAAATTTGAATACATCATTACCCATTCCATGAAGCCCTATGGCTCTATACCAGCTTACTAAGACTCTGCAATTTATTTCCCAAAGAAGTCTGGCTTGAGATGTTTAGTTAAATCCCTCAATATTTAAAAGTCACCACAGATTTTTTTCATCTAATTATAAATTTTAAATAAATGGATGCTTTCCCATTAAAAATTTAACCACAGAAAAAAACATATTAATTAAAATGCCCCAGGAAGAGAGATAACTTTCTCCCTAATTCAGAAAGAAAGACAATTATCCAGATTTTTTTCCTCTTCCTTCTATCTACAATGCTCCTAATAATTACAAAGCGCATTAGTGTCTCTACGATGAAATGTTCTCATTTTTTAACCAATTAAAGAACCTCTTTTTTTTTTTTTAGGGAGGGCCGCACCGGCAGCATATGTAGGTTCCCAGGCTAGGGGTCCAATCGGAGCTCAGCTGCCAGCCTATGCCACAGCCACAGCAACGCCAGATCTGAGCCACGTCTGCGACCTACACCACAGTTCACAGCAACGAAGGATCGTTAACCCACTGAGCAAGGCCAGGGATCGAACCCGCAACCTCATGGTTCCTAGTTGGATTTGTTAAGCGCTGTGCCATGATGGGAACTCCAACAACTTCTTTAAAAAGAGTAGCAAAAAGAAAGGTGTACCAAGAGAAACTAAATCAAGTGACATAACCTTGCAATTTACACTCTTCATTTACCCATTTTTCCCGTTCCAAAATCACCAAAAAATAAGTGAGTTGATGAACCAAGTAACTAAAGTTCAAGGTACACTTGAAATTAACGTTAAAAAGAATCTAAGTACTTACTAAAGTTGACACAACTAGCCAATAACAGAACTCAATCCAAAATGACACCAATTTCCCCACTGACCACTCTTCAATCCTCTTCCATACTCAATAGTACATAAAGTAATTGAAACATGGGAGTGGAAAATTTCTGAATATTTTTATTTAATGAGACAATGTATTTAATTCGAAAAGCCCTATAATATATGCTGAGTGAGATGTTATTTATCTTTGTAATTTTTACTAAAATTCTTACCTACTCCGATTTTCTTAACCACTAAATTATTTTGCGTCTTGAACCTGTTACTGGGCTTTACACAGCAGCTCTAAGAGAAAGACAGAAGGTCCCACTGACTATATAAAGAATGTAAGAAATGGGAGTTCCCTTCATGGCTCAGCAGTTAACAAACCTGACTAGGATCCATAGGATGACAGTTCAATCCCTGATCTCGCTCAGTGGGTTAAGGACCTGGTTGCTCTGAGCTGTGGTATAGGCTGCAGACGCAGCTCAGATCCTGCATTGCGGTGGCTGTGATGTAGGCTGGCAGCTACAGCTCCGATTCAACCCCAAGCCTGGGAACTTCCATATGCCATAGATGTGGCCCTAAAAAGCTGGGAAAAAAAGGAATGTATGAAATTTTAAGTACATTTTTCTACTTGTACTACATACATCAATCTTTATTTTTTAACAGTTCAGTGATTTTTACATATACTCTTTTTATTCTAACATTTTTGCAAAAACATAAAAAATTCTGCTCTAGGTATAAACAATCATTTAGACAGTAGTCACCATCCAAATCCTTCCATTATAAATGATATGGAATTCCTCACGGACAACTCATCTCAAGATCTAGCCTCAGTTCCTTATATTCCTTGTCCTTCACATGCATTCCCAAATTTGGGACCAATTCCTACGGCAGTATTCTGGACTTGCCATCACTAGAACTATCATAGTAGTTTGATTAGAATAAAACATTGTGACCAAAATTTCCTACAGCAGTCTTTCAATTACTCACACAACACTGTTACTTTACATCAATTTTTGACAGTTTACCTTTCTCCATATTAGCACCCTCCTGCTTTTAATTTCTTCCCTAAATAATATGGTCTACCATTTTAATCAATGTCAACAATATCCAACACCCCTTTGCCCCACTGTTCTCTAAATACAGCTCCCTAGCGAAACCTCAACCCAGGAGCAAATCTCAGATAACTGTTCTATAACCTTATTGCTGAGTGCTTACTGAAGAAAAATCACAAGGCTATGCACAATTAACAAAAGAGAAAACAGAGGCACAGATAAGCCCCACAATTTGCTTACGGTCGCAGGGCTGATAAAGGGCAAAGATGGGATGTCAACCCAAGGAATCTAGCTCCAGAACTCATACTAATAACTTTCATTCTACAGTCTCACCACTTCAATATCCCACAGGTACCACAAACCAACGTGTCCATAATTGAGCTCATCATTCCCCCACAAAACTTCTCCTCCTTTGTTTTTCTACGAACAGAATGGCACACTCATTCATTCAACTGCTCAAATCAAAAACCTGGACACCATTCCTGATTCTTCCTTTCACCTTTCCTCAGACATACAAGTTAAGACAAATTTTACCTCTTAAATATCTTTCAAATTTAATTTCTATTCACTTCTATCACAAGTTTCCATTCCTCTCTCATAAACTAATGACACAGCATCTTAATTAGGTTTCCAGTATTGCTTTCCTCCAATTCACTGCCTACACTGTTTCGGAGCCATCTTGCAAAACACCCCTAGAGAGAAATAAAGCAAATAGGGCAGAAAATTAACAAAGAGTGAATACATAAAAAGAGCATAATGGTAGTTGACTGTAATATTCTTTCAACTTTTATGTAAGTTAAAGTTTTTTCCCAAAATAAAACGTAAGGTTTTTTAATTTAAAAAAAAACCTATATTCTTTTATTATTCTTATGAATAAAGTTCACACAAACATAGCCCACAAGATAGCTCCTCCAAAGAAAACCTTTACCTAATTTCCAATCTGTGTTGAGTATCCCTCTTCACTATTCCTACTGACCCCTGTGCTATCTTACCACAGCCTAGCAGATGGCAACGTAATCATGTCCTTTCCTGCCTCTCATTTTCTTGAAGATAGTGACCAGATCTACCTTGTTCTCTGCACCATGCCTGGCACAGAGGAAGCACTCAATTATTTAATAAAATCTAGCAAGTTTTTTCCTCCATATAACTGAATTAAGAGAAACTTAACTGAAAGAGGCATTTTCTTTTAATAACAAGGAAACTTTAAAAGTCACGTGCATATACACAATCTTATCTAGAACTCAAAGTACATATGGTTGCTCTACTAAAGAGACTAAAACCACAGAAGAGTTTCCTGTTTTAATCCTGTTTCTGTAACTGTTTCTGTAGCTCCAAAAAAACCAAATTCTTCTATGGTTTCTTCATAGAACCTGCTACCAAGACAGTTCTCAATAATACTTCTAATCCCCCTTTGATTACTCATTTACTTTTCCATATTTAATTTGTCAAACAGCTTGAGCATTTTGGCCACTGAAAT
The DNA here is from genome assembly GCA_004024745.2 of Catagonus wagneri. Lineage (NCBI taxonomy): Eukaryota > Metazoa > Chordata > Mammalia > Artiodactyla > Tayassuidae > Catagonus > Catagonus wagneri. The sequence continues at coordinate 31,435,965 of PVHT020004020.1, forward strand.
GTGTTCCTTTAGTCTTTTCTTTTTAGTCGCTCAATTATGTTTCAGGACCTTACTCCTCCATCTCAAGTAAATTAACAGTCCTCCCTGTGGTTCAACCTGCCCTGCCTAGTAAGTTTTCTTGACTACCATTTTCAAATGATCAGAGTAATATTCTTAATTTAACCTTGCTCAGAAACTTTTAATGGTTAACTGTTAACACAAAATAAAGTTTCATCCATTTGCTGCAGAAATCCAGGGGTTCCTTCTTTCATGCGGCTCAAGACAAAGCATGGAGAAGGGAATAGGAAGAGTTATTCTACATCACCTATTCCCTACTCCAACTCTAGCCTTGCACAGTGCACCTGCGGGTACAATTCCAACTGAACACAAGATTTATGGTTAAAAACAATGACCTAAAGAATAAAAATCAAAGCACTTTGGTTCAAGATTTAAAAACCCACAAATTCCCCCTATATAACTTTCATTCATATCTCCTCTTACATCCCTAAAGAACCTCAATACAAACTTACCTAATTCCCAACATACCCGTTATCCTTTCCGGGGCTCCAATTTTGCTCAATCCCTTTTCTTTATCTGCAATATACTCCCCACTGCTGCCTACTTAGAAAATACTATATTCCCATAAAAATGTAGCTTCACCTAAAATCTTTCCACCTTTTGCCAACACTAAAAATACTTAGTATCAGGATCATAGCAATTCACAGATTTTTGCCTTGAGACGTAGCTTCTTTTAAATCTGAAATACTCATATACATCTTTTATAATTAATAAATTATAAGTTGCTGTCTTATTTATAAACAGGGAGAACAAAAGCTTCTCTAAGGCAAGGACTTTTTTTTTTTTCTCAGCCACACCCAAGGCATATGGAAGCTCCCAGGCGAGGGATCAAATTTGAGCCATAGCTGTGACCTACACCGGAGCTGAAGCAACTTCAGGTCCTTAACCCATTTCACCACAGCAGGATCTCCAAAGACTTCTTTATATTTGCCACAGAACCAAAAACTCTGCTTTGAATACAGTAAGTACTTAATTAAGAATTTCTGAGGAGTTCCCATCATGGCACAGCAGAAATGAATCTGACTAGGAGCCATGAGGTTGCAGGTTCAATCCCTGGCCTCGCTCAGTGGGTTAAGGACCCGGCATTGCTGTGAGCTGTGGTATAGGTCACAGATACGGCTCGGATCCCATGTTGCCGTGGCTGTGGTGTAGCTCTGATTCGACTCCTAGCCTGGGAACCTCCATGTGCCCCAGGTGCATCCCTAAAAAGAAAAGAAAAAAGAAAAATTTCTATCCCAGGAGTCCCTTGGTGATCTAGTGGTTAGGACTCTGCACTGTCACCACTGTGGCCCAGGTTCAATCCCTGGTCTGGGAATTAAGATTCCCTCATTAAGCTACTGCATGCCACGGGCAAAAAAAAAAAAAGGAATTTCTATCCCAGAAGGTGGTAATTTGAATAAAGATCATCCAGTTAAGTGGAACAGCAAGAGGAATGTAAAACACAGATATGTTCTAGAAACAGGCTAGCTGTATGTGAAAGAAAAGAAAACCAACTTTAATTCTAATTTTATCAGTGCATATTTTAGGAGGTCCTCCATATAAAACAAAGAATAGTCAGCCCTCCAGTATCCACAGATATGGAAGCCACAGATATGCCAAGGGCTCACTGTACTATGCCATTTTACACAGTCTCAAGAACTTGAAAATCCACAAATTTTGGTGTCCTGGTTGGGCGGGAGAGGGCGGTCCCAGAACCACCCCTGTGAACACTGAGGTACAACCATACTATCAAATTGTGCCTACTGTGATTAGGCACAAATCACATTTATGTTTTTAAATATCTGACAATTTTTAGAAATCAGGAATGTTTTATCTAAAGACAAGCAAGAGGAAGTTTGCACTAAAGTATCTTATTAACAAGGACGAAGACAGTCATTACAGTAATAAAAAGGATATCAGCTTTAGCAAAGTCTCTTATCCCACACTGAGGTAATCCTGGTGTGTTCTGCATGTAGAAATCCAAGTAAAACCAATGGGCAAGTTCAATCTGAAAACACACTCGGATAGCATTGTCTCTTTCCTCGCTGGGAATATGCAAAATAAATCGGCTGTCAAAAACAAAAAACACACAAAAGTTACATTTGCAAACCGTAACAATTTATTTTAACCTTTTTAATTGCTTCATTCCCTGACCCACCAACACAGAAAAGGGACCAACAGAAGTACTGATCAAGGAAGCATAAATGGCGGCAAATTACTAGAGAAGATGAGTCTTTATATCACGTGTACCTCATTCATAATAGAAATGTTTTAAGAAGCCATCTACCCTCTGTTCACAAGTAGAGAGAAACTTAAGAGCTCACTGACAATAAAGTTGAGCAAGGAAACAACCTTCACCAGACTTCCTCCCATGTCAAGGTAACGTTTTCAAAGAATATCTGCAAATATATTCCTACAATCAACTACAAAAGATGGTAGCTGCTTAATGTCATATTTCAAGCATTACAAAGAAATGTTAAAGAAATCTTTAGACTCATTAATAGGCCATACTTCCCAAAGAGCTCATCTACAGACCCGGAGTTCCAAAGAACTTTCAAAAACACTCACTTTTAAAGAATCTAAACTGTCTTTTCCAAGTACACTCAGAAGGAGGAAGGGACATATTTAATACATAGTAAAAATGTACATCATATTATATAAACATATGCATGTATATATGATTAAGATAATAAACCCGCTTTTTTGTGTAACAAAAATTTATGTGATTTACAGGACTCATTAAGCAACCACTGTTAAGCTTCTTCTATGCTTGGCATTTCTGGTAATCTTTTCTTCTAGTGTGGCCTTTACAGAAAAACTGAATTACATAAAAGAAATCCACTGGTTTTATTATCTTTTTTTTTTTTCTTTTTCAGCCACACCCACAGCATACGGGAGTTCCCAGATCAGATATCGAGTGTGAGTTGGAGCTGCAACCCATGTCACAGCTGTGGCAATGCCAGATCCTTAACTCACCGCATCAGGCCAGGAATCAGACACCTCCACAGAGACAAACCGGATCATTAACCCACTGTGCCACAGCGGGAACTCCTAGAGTCATTTTTTTTAATTAAAAACAGCATCACCCAGCTTGATCCCTTACACTATTCACTAGCTATGGTGCTAAATGTTTTTTGTTGTTTTCAAGTTTCAAATCAAACATAAAAAAAAAAAAAATGCTTTTAAGGGAGTTCCCATCGTGGCTCAGCAGAAACTAGTCTAACTAGCCACCATGAGGACACAGGTTCGATCCCTGGCCTAGTCAGTGGGTTAAGGATCCAGTGTTGCCGTGACCTGTGGTGTAGGTCAAAGATGCAGCTCAGATCCCGCACTGCTGTGGCTGTGGTGTAGACCTGCAGCTGCAGCTCCTATTGGACCCCTAGTCTGGGAACTTCCATATGCTGACGGTGCGCCTCTAAAAAGACCAAAAAAAATGTTTTTAAATTATAATAATAATTTAACATTCTAATAGGGGTTGAAGAAGCCGATGTTAAGACAAATATAAGTATAATAATTTACATTTCAATACCGAAAAACAATGCAGAAAAGAAGTTTAAACTGCATCTACGCTAAAAACAAGATATGTAACTGGCAACTCTGATGCCACCACCTAAGATACAAAAATCTGAGGGAGTTTCCTCATGGCACAGCAGGTTAAGGATCCAACACTGTCACTGGAGTGGCTTGGGTTCCATCTCTGGCCTATTATCTTCCACATGCCATGAGTGTGACCAAAAACAAAAAATCTGAGCTCTTTATACAGCATTCAAGATCTGCTGCCTGCTCACCTGCAGAACCTCTATCACTCTATAAGTTCTTTATACACAGCAATACCTAATTTTTGGAAATGTCAATTGCCATCCACATATTATATCTATTCTCCCCTTCTGCTGCCCAGCTACCAAACTTACAATTCATCCGTCATGACTCACAAACACTACATCTCCTATGTACGTACATCAGACTCCTGTGAAGAGATTTATATATCCTCTCAACTCCTACTCTATTATAGCAATTATATAACTTTTACTATAGCTGTCCATACTCTTCCAAATTAGTTCACTAGGATAAGGTACTATATCTTTGCACATTTTTATTCCTACAGGCTAAACAAATTGTCTGACACGTGATGACAGTGACAATTTATCTTGGAAATGTAAGATGGAATGAGCATCCTTCACTCTGTCCCTCCCATAAAATGCAGCTATAAATCCTGACAAGAGGCATGGAGCAGCTATATGAGGTAAACAGCAGCAGGAAGACTGGGGACGAAGATCAATATTTGAATTTACCATTTTTCCACCCTCCAGTATCCCTTAGATGGAATGAGGTTAGAAGTGAGCTCCAGAAGCCCTTCGGGTCTGCCTCAAGGATTAGGAAAGGAGTCTAAAAGGAATCTCCTAACATCAAAGACAGCAAGAAAAATTCCTTTCTTTTCTCTATTTTCTCATGCTCCAGCCCCAATCCATACTGATGGATTTGGCCACAACAGTGGCTATAACAGGAACCCAAAGAGACTAAAATTCTGATGGACAGGAACCTTCCCCTCTGATCATAAGAACTGTATAGTCCCAAGAGAGTAGGGCCAATCTCCACTGCTTATTTTTCTTCTAACCTGCAGCCACTTGGTCCCAGGCATGAGTAGAGTCACATGAACTGTGTGGTAGAGTGGCTTTCAATCTTTGCCATTTTTCAATACTCAGTTTCCTCAAAAAGGGGAGCCAGGAGGAGTTCTGCTTGTGGTGTAGCAGGAATGAATCCGACTAGGAACCATGAGGCTCAATCCCTGGCCTCGCTCAATGGCTTAAGGAGCAGGCATTGCCATGAGCTGTGGTATAGGTCACAGACGTGGCTCAGATCCTGCATTGCTGTGGCTGTGGCATAGGAGAGCAGGTGCAGCTCCAATTCAACCCCAAGCCTAGGAACCTCCATATGCCGCGAGTGCAGCCCTAAAAAGCAAAAAAAAAAAAGGGGGGGGGAGGGGCAGGAGGCAAGAAGTAACAGAGACAGAACAGAAACGGAGCTCGGGATAATGGCCCCACAAAATTGTTTATGAACTCCGAGGCTCAACCCCAAGTTGCACAAGCTTCGATTAGATTACAAACATACTACAGACTCCATGACCTCAACTATGTATGAGTCAGACTATTGCCCAAGTCTCAGACTGGCCATGGATGATACACAAACAGCAGTGTAAAAACTAGCCTCATTTTATCTGACAACTTACACCAAGTCTTAAAAACACCTTCTGCTATTTCTTATTTCCTCTGCTTGGGACATTTTCTATTGATTTCCATTATGGAAGATAAAGAACTAACAACTCTATTCCTCTCACTCTCTTCCACACATCCTTCTCATCTGTCCATCCTCCCACTAAATATCTTAATTCTGGTTGGTTTGTCAGCTTCATAACTACTGACATCTGGAGCAGATAACTATGTTGAGAGGAATTGTCCTGCGTGCTGTTTGTGTTCAGCAGCATCCTTAGCCTCTGCTGATTCCACAGCACTCTCCAGCAAACTGCGACAACCAAAACTATCTCCAGGAGTTCCCATTGTGGCGCCGTGGAAACGAATCCCACTAGAAACTATGAGGTTGCGGGTTCGATCCCTGGCCTTGCTCAGTGGGTTAAGGAGCCAGCCAGCGTTGCCGTGAGTTGTGGTGTAGGTTGCAGACACGGCTCAGATCTGGCATTGCTGTGGCTGTGGCATAGACCAGCTGCCTTATCTCTGCTTAGACCCCTAGCCTGGGAGCCTCCACATGCCGAGGATGAGGCCCTAAAAAGAAACACACACGAAAAAAATCTTCAGTTACTGCCAAACATTCCCAAGGGGAGCAAAAATCACCCCTGGCTGATAACGACAGGTTTCCATTACTATCACTCTGTAAATGCAATTCACGACTAAGCCATGTGGTGAGGTATGATCTTCCTTTTATGCACAATCGTTGCTCTGCCACTAATTAATAAATGTCATTGCCTTTGCTTCCTCTTCTCTATTCCTGTCACTAGCTCAATCCTCCACTAGTTTCCTAAATTTTTTTCTCAAGCTGTTAATTCAGACACATTATCTTAAACACAATCCGTAAATCTTCTGATCTGTTCCAATCTGGACTGTCATTTTCACATAATACACATTTGTCATACTATGCTGTCCTTTCACTAGCATCCTATGGTTCCCTAAACCTTCATCCTGTATTAGATCTCATGTTTCTTGTATCCTGTCCTCCTCCTCAATGTTCTTCGTTGTTTTCATGAAGTACATCCTCCCATGCTTTCTGTAGAAAGGATACAAAGGAGATAAATATTAAGACATTGTGAATCTGAAAATATCTTTACTCTATACTCACACTGATAATTTGGCCAGGTAAAGAATTTTAGGTTGAAAATCATTTTCCTCCAGAATTCTAAAGACAGCCCTCTCCTGCCAGCCTACCATTTTGATGTGGAGAAGACTGAAGCCACTGAGATTTCCGCCTTTGACCTGTTTTCTCAGACTGGAAGCTTCTAGGTTTTCTCCTCTGTCCTCAGTATTCTGAAATTTTCCAGCTGTCTATTTTCTATCCACTGCACCAGCCTTTCAATGGACCTTACCTATCTGGAAACTCACATCCTTCAGTACTGAAGGATTTCATGGACTGATCTTATGGTTCTTCACTTTTCTCTGATATTTCCTTCCTCTGGTTTCCTAAGCCTCCCCTAACTTTCTGGCAAACAGTCTCTTGCAAGCCAACCTTTCTATTGAGGTTTCTGATTCTGTTCTCACATTTAAAATTCCAAATGCTATTTTTAATGGTTTAAATACTGCTTTCACAGATGATTCTGTCATCTCACGACTAAAAATCTACCTAAGGAGATCAATGTAGTTTTGAGGTTTTGGTTTTCTGGGCTTTTTTTTTTTTAACATTATCTTCTACCTGTACAGTTGATTTTTCTCAGCTGCTTTTTTTGTTGTTAGTTTGAAGCTCTACCTTTCATGTTGAGAGGGCTGTTTCCGATGTTCACATTAAGTGTGACAGACCACAAAGCTATTTAGGAGGGCTATCAAACTATGAGGCACCATTTAAAGGTTATGAGGCTGAGAGATTGGATTAAGATGGCGGAACAGAAGGACTGGAGTTCAACTTCTCTCCCGAAAAACAGAAAAACTACAACCAAATGCCGAGCAGCCTTCAACCAAATGGACTGTAAACTTCCAAAAAAGATATTCTACTCCAGAAGACACAGCGGAGACCACGTCAAGAGGTAGGAGGGGCAATTACACAATAGAAGCAACCCCATACCTCCCGGGTGGGAAGCCCCACAGACTGGAAAGTAACTGCATCACAGAGACTCAGCTACAGGACTGAGAGTTCTGAGCCTCACGTCAAAACCCCACACCTGGGATTCGGGCACAGGGAGAAAGAGCCCCCGGAGCATCTGGCATTGAAGGCCAGTGGGGCTTGTGTGCAGGAGCTCCACAGGACTGGGGGAATCAGAGACCCCATTCTTGAAAGGCACACACAGACTTTCACGTGCACTGGGTCCCAGGGCAAAGCAGTCTCCATAGGAATCTGGGTGGAACCTGACTGCAATTCTTGGAGGATCTCCTGGGAAAACAGGGGTGACTGTGGCCTGTTGTGGGGGAAGGACATTGGAGGCGAAGCTCTC
>PVHT020004020.1:31444648-31499048 GCA_004024745.2 Catagonus wagneri
TGCACTGTGGGTTTGGGACACAAAATCTATCGAATTGACTTATGATCTTTGTACACCTACAACTGAAATAAAATTCATTGTTAATAAGAAAAAAAAATAAAGGTTATGAGGCTGAGCCATTTAATTGAGTAAACTCTAATGTCACTATCTTTAGGTGTTTCCTCATGGGCTAATCAGATTGCCTAGGCAAGAGCCTTCCAATTTCCCACTTGGAGGGTAAAGGCCAGGCTGCCACATTCTGGTTGCTGAGCAGGGGAAGAAGGATGGTTTTTAGTATGTACACAGCATCACAAACTCACTACTGCCACTGTTCAATATTCTCTAATTCTGAAGTAGACTAATACCATAGTGTCTCATTCAATCTATCAGGTGTGTTAAGTCATAAACCACTTTCCCTTCTGCTGAATAGTTTCCAAATTTTTTAACTCATCTCTTCACCCATTCTTCCTTTTCTTCTGGATTTATGCATTTAAAAATTTTTAAACTCTTCTCTTTTAGTGGTTACTATCTTTAACTAGAAATTCACATTTCATCAAATTTCTAGATCAAAAATAGGGTAAAAGAGGAAGTTACTCTTCTGTCTCAGTGGGTAAAGAACCAAACTAGTATCCATGAGGATGAGGGTTCAATCCCCGGCCTCGTTCAGTGGGTTAAGGATCTGGCATTGCCACAAGCTGTAGCATAAATTGCAGATGTGGCCCGGATCTGGTGTTGCTGTGACACAGGCCAGAAGCTGCAGCTCTGATTCAAGCCCTAGCCCGGGAACTTCCAAATGCTGCAGGTGCAGCTCTAAAAATGAAGAGAGAAAAAAAAAAAAATAGAGTAAGAGGAGTTCCTGCTATGGTGCAGTGGGTTAAGAATCCAACTGCAGTGTAGCTTGGGTTACTGCAGAGGCTCATCCATCCCCAGCCCGGCACAGTGGGTTAAAAGAAGCCAGAATAGGGGGCTCGGATTCAATCCCTGGTCTGGGAATTTCCATATGCTATGGATGCAGTCATAAAATACAAAAAATAAAAATAAATAAAATGGGGTAAGAAAATGCCTAAGGCCGAGAAACCCAATCCCATTCCAACCCAGAAAAAGACGCAAGTGAAGAAAGGTAACCTTAAAGAGGGGAGTAAAAAATAAACTTTTAAAAAAGGAAACAGTAAGGTCAATTTATGTAACAGAAGTATATCTACTTTCACTGCTCTGAAAGACAGGAGTTTCTCTTTAAAAAGGTGGGGGCAGGAGAAACAATACCCAAGGGTCTTTTCTAACTTTAACAGATAGGTTTGGGTGCTGGCACTGAAAGCAACTCCTACACTGGTATTCAAGGGTACTCCAGTGTAAGAGCCAGCTCCCTAGGTACTCACATGAAGAAGCCTAGCAACACATAAGCCTCTCTACAGCCTCATCTTACATATGAAACAGCAACCAAAAATCACCCAACGTCTAAAGAAACCTAAGTCGTGACAAAGAAAAAAATGAACACATTAGTAAATCTGGCCCTGAAAAAAAGATAGCGTTGAGGACATCTCCTAAAACCTTAGTTCTGAAAGTGTGGACCCTAGACCACCTGGGAGCATAACTGTGAGAAGAGAAACAGACATTTCTTTCAGTCATACATGGACTTAGAATTATTTACTCCCTAATGACCCCCTCAAAGGAAATTACTTTAGAATGTGCACCAGCCAAACAAAAATGAAAACCAAGAAAGTGTATGAGATTCAAGAGAGAAGAGACACAACCTGGGAGAACAGGGAAAGGGAATTCTAGTATACCAGTTGTCTGGCAAGACTAGGAAGCCACCAATCCAGATTAGAGTAGGAGAGTGGAGGTCTCCAAGAGGGCATTCTCCAGAAAAAAACAATTCTGTAGAATGGTAGAGAGCATGACTGAGGGACATAATAAAGGAGCAGATGAGGGGCAGGGGTGAGGGGTAGAAAGCAGGTAGAAACTCTGAGCATGTAAGGGGAGAAGGGTAAATGTACAAAAGAATCGTAGTCCAAACATGAAGCAAACAAAAGGACAAAACAAAAGTTAGAACAAAGTTCAAAAATTTTACTTTGAAAACAGCTAAAAGAAATCAGAGAATAAGGAAAAAAGCATAAGCTTCTTTCTTCAAAAGAAAAAATTAAAAGATCATTATGACCAATGTGTAGGAAGTAAGAAAGGAGAATTCATTTGGACATTTCTTTGAAGACCCTTACAAAGGGATCATGACTAAGGCCAGACAGAAAAGAAACAAAATTCCAGCCACTGCAGACTTGTCTCTACTGTAAAAAAAAAAAATTGACATATTCATAATGTATAACGAGTGCTCTGTTCAGCTTTTGCAATCAACCAAGAGTAAAAAGTATAACAGACTTCATAAGGTTACAAAACTTAATGAAAATATTATTAATCTTAATTTTCATTTTAAGTTCACTTGGATAGAAGCTGAGGGACTGAGTAAGAAAGAAATGGAAGAAATGATACAGCACTAATTGCCCTCCCCTACCAAGAGATACTCAAGAGATACCGTTTAGAAGTTCAGAACACAGGAATATTAACTCTAAGCATATTAACATCACAAAGGTAACCAAAAGAACTATTTAAAATAATGATACAACTGGACCGGAAGGGCAACAGTAAGCGTAACTAAACCTTCACCTAGTAACCTACCAAGATAAACTAAATCCTCAATCTAATGTCTGAAGTTCATAAAACAAAAGAACCAGTACAAGTATACTTGAAAAGAAATTAATTTAAAATACTGAAGTACCCACCAGAAGAATTCAACACAAAACAGGTAAAAGTCCGGAGAGCAGAAGTGGAATAGAAAGGGATATAGCAAAGAGATCATTGCTTTTGTTTTATAAATTCATCCGTCCTACACCACAGCAACAGCAAGGTGGGATCCAAGCCGGGTCTGCAACCTAGACCGCAGCTCATGGCAGCAGTAGATCCTTAACCCACTGATCAAGGCCAGGGATTGAACATGCATCCTCATGGATACTAACTGGGTTCTTAACCCGCTGAGCCACAATGGGAACCCTGAAGGCTCACTTCTTTAAGAAACTTTAAGAAAAAGGAAATTTTGATACAAGAAAACTACACTTTCACTGTGTGACTTTTTTTGTTCTATTTTTAAAGATTTTAAAATTGTGTATATACACCTATACACGTATACTGCAGTAACTCCAGACCCTTAACCCACTGTGCTAGGCTGAGGATGGAACCCATTGCCTCAGCAGTGACCTAAGCCACTGCAGAGACAATGCCAGATCCTCAACCCTCCGTGCCACAGTAGGAACTCATATTTTTTTTAAGGCCACACCTGTGACATACACAAGTTCCCATGCTAGGGCTCAAATCAGAGCTGTAGAAATGATTTCCATAACATTCTGTTATAGGAAAAATTTCTCCACCTCACAAAAATAGTCTTACAGATAAAAAAAGCATTAGCACAAAGAATGTAATTAATACAAAAATGTTTCAGGTGAAATGAACACTAAAATGGCAACTGGAAGATGAGTAAATTATTTAATTAAACTGCATGATCACCAAAACAGCAACATTAGTTGCCAGAAAATACTTTTCTCCTTTTAACACTAGTGCCCTCACCAATTAATTCTTAAAGGAGTTTATTTAAAAACAACAACAAACCCACCAAGTATTTCTCCAAGAGAAACAACCTAGCAAATTGCAGTTTTTAGTTTTTACTTTAAAAACATGCTTTCCGGGAGTTCCTGGTGTGGCTCAGTGGGTTAAGAACCCGACTAGTATCTATGAGGATGCCAGTTCAATCCCTTGCCTAGCTCAGTGGGTTAAGGATCCAGTGTTGCCATGAGCTGCGGTGTAGGTTGCAGATGTAGCTTAGATCCCACACTGCTGTGTCTGTGGCGTAGGCCGGCAACTGTAGCTCCAATTCGACCCCTAGCCTGGGAACTTCCATATGCCACAGGTGCAGCCCTAAAAAACAAAAAATAAAATAAAATAAAAAATAAAATAAAATCATGCTGTCCAAATCTTTAACAAACTAATTTATATAGTAATGAAAAACTGTGGATTTGACTTTTAATGTCAAAAATCATGGTGCTGATTTACCTTTCTACATAAACATACATGTTGGTGGCGGGGGTGGGAGTTAGACTTGCCCACGGCCAAGCACATTCCAAAGTCTGGGATCAAACCCATGCCACAGTGGCAACCTGAGCCACAGCAGTGAAAACGCCAGGTCCCTAACCCAGTGAGCCACCAGGGAACTCCCAGATACATATTTTATTATAAAGTAGTTTTGGTTCACTAAAACATTTTAGACAAGTGTCTTCCCTTCCTCTCCTCTAATTCCATTCCACTCAGAAGTCACCAGTATTATCAGTTTAGTGTATATACTTTTAGACTTTTCCTGTGCATGCACATATATATACACAAAACATTTAAAAATGTGTTTTAACAAAAGGCATCAAATGACTAATTATTACACACAGCAGTATACTGTGTACGTCTTTGCAAGACACAAATACTTTCCTTCAGTTTACTGTTTCTTAACTGCCTTAGGATTTTCTAATGGCTGTAGAGTACTCCACTAAATCAAATGTTGTATATTCAACCACCTGAAAGATAACACTCAGTATTTTAGGTTGTAAGCTGTCTAAATGGTTACAAAGTCACATCTTAAAAACATAAATTTCCTACTCTAATTTTTCACATAAAACTCTGTTTCAGGGAGATCCCATTGTGGCTCAGAAGGGTACGAACTCAACTAGTAACCATGAGGATTCAGGTTTGATCCCTGGCCTCACTTAGTGGGTTTAATGATCCAGCATGGCTGCGAACTGTGATGCAGGTTGCAGATGAGTAGAGTAAGCCAAGTAAGCAGGTAGCAATAGTTCCGATTCAACCCCTAACGTGGGAACTTGCATATGCTGTGGATGTAGCCCTAAAAAAAAAAAAAATCTTCAAAAGGAGTTCTCACTATGGCACAGCAGGTTAAAGACCCAGCACTGCCTCTGCAGAAGCCCAGGTCACTGCTAAGGCATGGGTACCATCCCCAGCCCAGCACAGTGGGTTAAACCTGGAGTTGCTGCAAGCTGCATAGGGCACAGCTGTGGCTTGGATTCAATCCCTGGCTGGGAACTTCCATAGGCGGTGGGTTCAGGGGGAAAAAAAAAAAAAAAAAAGCTTTAATCAACAAAGATAATAAATACTAACTTGTAAATGATACTACTTTTAAAACCTACACTTTTTATTTGCTTTTGTCTTTTCAGGGCTACACCCGTGGCATATTGGAGGTTCCCAGGCTTGAATCTGAGCTGTAGCTGCTGGCCTATGCCACAGCAACACCAGATCCAGCTGTGTCTGTGACCTACTCCACAGCTCACAGCAAGACCAGATCCTTAATCCACTGAGCGAAGCCAGGGATCGAACCTGCATACTCATGGATCCCAGTCAGATTTGTTTCCACTGAGCCACGACGGAAACCCCAAGACCTGCAGTTTTTTTTTCAAAACCTGCAATTTTAAGAAATGCTTGTTTGGTTTCGAAATGGAGCAGGACCCTGCTGACCTGCCTGGGGAAAGACACCTCCCACACCCCACCCACTGTTACCCACCTCTTGTTTAGAGAAATTTTTAGCTTCCTATACTAAATATGATTCAGAGAAGCAACAAGATGCAGAAACAAAGGAAAGCAGTCAAGCAAGACAAAATATTAACAGCTTAGCCATAAAACAAAGTCAAAGACCTTTAGTTCCTCAAGGTCTACAGATAATGTCCTGAGCCATATCCTCAAGCTGTTTTGCAAAAATTAAAACCCCACCAGGTGGAGGAAGTTAACTGCATGCTAACCATAAGCACAGAGACCTCAGACCCCTGAAACCTGAAGGTTGATAATTTGAGACTCCTAAAATCTCACCACTAACTGATCAGTAAGATGTCCTTGAGCTGATGACTCACCCTGGACCCTCTTCCTCACCTTGCCTTTGAAAACACTTCCCTGAGAGACACTGGGGAGTCCGCCTTTTGACCTCAGCTGCCCTTTATTGCTTGCTTATCCTGGCAGTACTAAATGCTCTACTTCCCTTCATCACAACGCTGTGTCAGTATTGGCTCTGAGCCTTATCAGGCTAGCAGACCCAAGTCTGCTTTAGTAACACTTTCACTACTAGTTTATCAAGTAGCTAGACTAGCCCTAACTTTTCAACATATCATCCTTACAGAACCAAAACAAGTAATTACAAAAAATTTTCCTTAAGGGAAAAAAAAGAAGTTTCTCTATTCCAAAAGATTTGTAAAAAACAGCTTAAACACACTCACAGGAAAACTTAAGAATCTTTAACACTCACAGGTGTTTAACATGATGTTAACAAACCCAACACCATTATTTTGTAAGACGACACACATAAAATCAATCACCTTCAGAATGGCTGATGACTTCTTTAAATGATGTAATCTTCTGTAATACACAGAATAAACCCAATCCTAATGGGACAATTAGTATAGATGCCTGTAAAGAGTAGATTACCCACCCTTTTCTAAATCAACCTGTATCCCCATTAACTAATATACAGTTATTGCTCACCTTCCCAAATACTACCCATATTTAACTTTTCTAACTATAAAATGCATCTTGGAAACATGAAAAATAAATAAAAATCATAATCCCATTTTTGGTACAAATTCTTCCAGCCACTTATCTATACAGACATCAAACCTCTTTTTTTTTTTTCTAAGAAATTGGGGATCATAGAAAACGAGTGCCTTTTAAGTGGTTCATTCGAGTCTACCATATTCCATAAGTTATAATCACAACATTACTAAAGAAGTACAGTGTCGTTAATTCTTATTAGTTGCAGAATTTGCCTATTTACTTATCTACATGTGGTTTTCTTTTGCGAGGGTATACTGTTAGACTTGATTTTCTATTACATCCACTTGTGTAAGAGAAAAAGCACAGACATGAGAGAGAAAAAGGCCCATCTTTCAAATCTTGATTTTCTAAATTAAGATGAATGTGACCTTGTGTAAATTACAACCTCTCTGAGTCTGTTAGACAGAAATAACTGCACCAACCACACAGGGTTGTTTCTAGGATTAAATGATACATATGAAGAGAGCAACCAGTGCCTGCCTGGCACTCAGTATTAACTCCACAAATACAGTTTTTCCCTTTTTATCGAAAAAAGGCATGAATGCGACACAACTACTAAAAGTCATACTTTTAGACATAAATACGTGAAAAGCGGTTATTTTAACCAGAACTTGCACTCATTTGTAATTTAAATTACTTCACAACCCACTTACGCCGACGAAAACTCAAGGTATTACTGCACTAAAAATATTTTCTTTTCCTGAAGTAAAATTTTAAGTCCATTTTACACGTGCTTAGCTAACTGAAAATACAGCCATCGAGAAGAATGTAGAAAATCTCTCTTGTAAAACTACACTATGAGTTAAAAGCCTGCAGCTGAGAACTTCCTTTAAAAAGGATAATTAAGTGATGAAAAAAAAAGAAAAAGGAACTCCAGACTTTCTTTTCCACTTCCAATGTTAAGTTTTGGGATGAACTAGAGAATAATTCTTTACAGCAATTTAGAGAACGCCACGGAAGCGAAGGGTAAATGTGAACCGCTCCCTCCTTAGGTCCAAAGACCTAGGATCCTAAGACCTGGGGTATTTCAACGGACCTGGTGAATGAGGCTGAGGGAGGAGAGAAGAAAACGGTCTGTAAAAGTGAGAGCAGAAAAAGCACCGGGAGGGGGAGGGGCAGCCCCCAATGCTAAAAACCGAGGCTTTGGAGAAGCGGCTTTGGGAAAGAAAAATAGTTAGGGAACTAAGAAAATGAGGAAATTCCAACGCACGCGGGGAGGAGTGGAGGGGGGCGTGAGAAACCGGGAAGCTGCGGCCAAAAGAGGGGCAGTGCCGTCCAAGGGGCAGGGTCGACCCGAGGAAGGGAGCAGCGGCGGGACCAGAAAGCCAAGACAAGATGTGGGCCCGGGGAGGAGACCCGGAGGCCTCCGGGGTCGCCGAAACTGAGTAAAAAAACAGGGGGTGGAAGGGGGCCGGAGCAGCGCTGGGCGCCACGGTACCTGCAGAGATCGTCCAGGACGCTGCCGGGAATCTCCATCCGTTTGGTCTCCATGATGAGGACCCACAGCAGGAGCAGTGCATCCCGGCTCCGCGCGGCCGGGGACCGAAGACACGGAACGGAGACTCCGGCGAGCCAGAGAGGGTGCAGCAGTTGTGGCAGCTTCAACGAAAACCAGAAGGGGAAGGGGCGGGACCCGCTCACTTCCGTCCTGCTCCTTCAGCCCAAGACCCCGAGGCTGGGCCCGGGCGCGGGGCGGAGCCCCTGGAGCCACGCCCCTGCTCTGCTTGAAAGGCCCAATGGGAAACCTGGAGAACCGGGAGCCTGGGCAAGCTAAGCCAATGAGACATTTGTTTATTGGTCCGTCGACTCCAATCCGCCTTCAAGTTTCTCAGTTGCTACTCAGAAAACCAACTTCCCGCCGCCTAGGACTGGGCCTCGGGGAGATAGCGCATGCGCACCATGCTTCCTTTGCACTACTAGAAGTCTAGAAGGCTCAGGTTTTCTCTGTAGACCCCGAGACCATATCCGGGATATGGGCAAGGTCTGCGCGTCCTCTCGGTGACCGAGTAGGCTCCGACCTCTGCACCGCAGAGCCTGCAGGCCCGGTTCCTGTTACATGATATCCCGCACACACACTCATCCCCGCCCCTAACCCCTCCAGGCTAAGTGTGATGTCTCTTTTCGCTGCTAACCCAAGAAGAGAGTTGTAAGTTTTATAGTGGCTCACCTCTGTCCCTCTGCGGGCACTCATCCCTGGCTGTGAAAACGCCACTCATTCGTGGCGTTCTCTAAATTCGCCGCTATTTGACACACTGAGATCTCAGAAAATATGGATTGATTTAACCCTGACTCAGGAATCTGCATTCCACCTCCTGCACGTTCACACCACTCCAGCCGGCCAAGTGCTCATTATTTCCACATCTTGCTTAATGGCGTCCAACCCATTTGGGATCAATCCTTAGAGAAACTCTGGATCCAACCATTTTTTTTAACTTGCTCCGTTTATATCAGACCCACAGGCCCACACACACGGTCGTGAAATATTGTCCATTCTATCATTTAATCATTTAATCTCCCATCTTTTCTCTAAATTTCTGTTCAAATGCCCTTTGCCTTTATATCGGGTCTGATTCTTTCTGGCGGGGGGAGGGGAGGCGCACCCTCAGCATATGAAAATTCCCAAGCTAGGGGTCAAATAGGAGCTGTAGCTGCCGGCCTGCACCACAGCCACAGCAACACTGGATCCGAGTAGTGTCTGCAACCTACACCACAGCTCACAGGCAGCAATGGATCCTTAACCCACTGAGCAAGTCCGGGGATGGAACCTGTGTCCTCACGGATGCTAGTAAGATTCTTTCAGCTGAGCCATGCCGGGGAACTCCCGGTTGGCATTATTTTTCCTAACAAATCTTAGACCTCTGCCTGCATTTTTTGCCTGTACCAAACCCTGCCCAATTTTTGTTTTGTTTTATTCAGATATGAGCTGGTTACCATCTTTGCGGCTTCTGATACCTCCCCTACACTATCTTCTGTTACCATCTATTTTACTCTCCTGTTTTCCATAGTTATGCTTTTGCTTTTTATCGGAGGATTCGCCAACTTTATTTTCAAGCTGTCTGTAGTTTTTACTTTTGTAGAATTCTTTCATTCTGCCAATGTCTCTTTGGATTTTTGTTTGTTTGCTTGCTTTTTAGGGCCGCACCCGAGGCATGTGGAGGTTCCCAGGCTAGGGACTGAATCAGAGCTACAGCTGCCAGCCTACTTCATAGCCACAGCAACACAGGATCCAAGCCGCATCTGCGACCTACACCACAGTTCACGGCAACGCTGGCTCCTTAACCCACTGAGCAAGGCCAGGGATCGAACCCGCAACCTCACAGTTCCTAGTCGGATTCGTTTCTGCAGCACCACCACGGGAACTCCAAATGTGTCTTTGTTGTGGTGTCACAGCCTTGCTTCAAAGATGCCCTATCCCTAGGAGACTAGTAATAGGTTTTTAACATTTCCTGCTTCCTGAATAGTCTTTTATTCTTCTCAGTTGCTTTATCCTATTATTTTGGTCTCCACCTATCTTACTAGAAGTTTTCTAGTGGTCTTCAACTATTCACTCATACTTGAGAGTATGGCACTAAAAAACTGAAGTCGAGTGCTGTAAAAGCTGATCAGAAACTCCCAGCATGTAAGTGGGACTTGTTTCCCAAGAGCTTCACAGTAGGATTATCTGACTGGGCTATTGGTTGGAAACACATGGCATCAGTATCTATAGGTCAATCTTTCCATCTGGTCCATTCCCTAAAGAGAAAATCTTTTCATCCAAACAGGAAATATTCTGGGCGTCAAGCTGAATATTCTGTTTGCTTTATTCAATCCTCCCTGGCACAGTTCAAGTCTAGTTTGGGTTTCCAAAGGAAAAGGCCCTGAGACAGGGCTTGAGTGCAAGTAGTTTATTTGGGAGGTGATACTGGAAAAGAGTAGTGGCAGAGCAAGGAAGTGAGTGGAGGAAGGGAAGAAAGCGAAGGAAAGGAAAGGGGCCAATGGCAAAAAAAAAAAAAGGGAAAAAAAGAAAAAAAAATCAGGTTACCAGCCCTGCTGAAGAAGCGAGAGGAAGTCTCCCTGCTCCCTCATCTCTTCATAGTCTCCTGACTCAGGGGAAGCTATACAACTCCTTTTTTGGCTTTTAGGGGCCAGAAACTCATTCAAAGTGCTAAACCAGTCGCCCCCACAAAGAGCGCCAGTGCCGTCTGGGGGCAAGCATTTTCCAAGTTACTTTCCTGCCCATTACCCCTCTCACCCCTGCCTCCTCTGACACACATTTCTAGGCCCTGAGCTAGTGCACAGGAGCAACCCTCATAGTGGTCCTCCAAGCTGTGACTTGCACAGAACCCAAGGCCAGATCCAAACCCAACTACGCACAGGCCTCAGCAGCCTATGGCTTGAGTAAGGGAAATAAATTGGAGTTTAAGAGTTAAAGGCTAGTGTTCTTAAATTATAACACTGATATGATTTTTAGATAATTGGGCTGATCAAAACCTTTTTTTTTTTTAGGACCCCACCTGCAGCATATGGAAGTTTCCCAGGCTTGGGGTTGAATTGGAGCTACAGCTGCCGGCCTATGCCACAGCCACAGCAACTTGGGATCTGAGCTGCATCTCCAACCCACACAGCAACGACAGATCCTTAACCCACTGAGCAAGGCCAGGGATTGAACCCGCATCCTCATGGATGCTAGTTAGGTTGTTACCAATGAACCACCACGGGAACTCTCAATCAAAACCTTTATAATTTGGAGTTCTCCCGTGGCCTAGTGGTTAAGGATCTAGTATTGTCCCTGCTGTGGTGTGGGTTCTATCCCTGGTCCACGGACTTCTGCATGCAGTGGGCACAGCCAAAAACCAGCCTACCAAACAAAAACCTTATTGTTCTAAAATATGCTCTCTCAGACTTCCCATGGTAGCTCAGTGGTTAACGAATCTGACTAGGAACCATGAGGTTGCAGGTTCGATCTCTGGCCTCACTCAGTGGGTTAAGGATCCGGCGTTGCTATGGCTATAGTGTAGCTGGAAGCTGTAACTCCAGTTTGACCCCTAGCCTGGGAACTTCCGTATGCTGCAGGGTCGGCCCTAAAAAGCAAAAAAAAAAAAAAAAAATGTAGCAAGCTAAATGACACAGCCACAGGCATCACCTAGGTTCTGATGCAGACCAGAAAAGTCCAAAAACTGGGTGGTGGTCCAATTCCTAGAAATCTCTGCCCCTTCTCCAAGATAGAATACTCCTCCCCAGGATAGTTAGAATATTCCCATATGAAATTACCCAGCCCATAAACACTAACCACTCCCACACCCCAGGCTACTCTCAAAACTTACTGCTCTGGGACCATCCCTCACTCTCTGTCTGAGATGGTCCACACCCTGTCTATGGCGTATCTCCACGAATAAACCTGCTTTCGCTCTACTTTTCCTAGCTCTTGTATTTTTTCCTGCATGAAGTCAAGGACTCAGGGACTTATCTAAGACCTGCATCATAACCATCCTCTCACACCCCAATTTTCCTGCAACAACACAACGTTTCTAAAACAAGAGGGAAGGGGACAGGACACAACTCTTAAAATAATGACATAGTCCTTGAGGATATGACAACAGCTAGGTCCTAGATAGTGGATGATTTGACTTCCAGTGGACCTTGAATTTGATTATATACTCATTCTTTTTGTTTGTTTTTTGTTTTTTAGGTCTGCATTCACGGCATATGGAGGTTCCCAGGCTAGGGGTCAAATCAGAGCTAAAGCTGCCGCTCTACTCCACAGCCACAGTAACGCCAGATACAAGCCACGTCTGCGACCTACACCACAGCTCACAGCTCTTTAACCCACCAAACGAAGCCAGGGATCCAACTTGTAACCTCATGATTCCTACTCAGATTCATTTATGCTGCACTGCAACAGGAATTCCTGTATACTCATTTTAACACATTAACATGCTGAATGACATGCCCACAGGTGCCATGACAGTTCATAAACTCTCCAACCATAAAAAGCCAAAAAGTGGGCATTGGCCAAATTCCTAGAAACCCTGAAAAATTCCAGGAAGCCCTTCCCTGAAATAGTTGGAATAATCCTCCCACTCATTAGCCTAGGAAATTTCCCAGCCTGTAAAAACTCACCACCCCATATTTTGGGGCCTCTTGGCATCTCACCTCTTGCCTTCTGAGACGGCCCACACTTTGCCTTTCTCAATAAATCTGCTACTTACCTATCCCTTTGCCTCTTGCTGAATTCCTTCTGTGCTGAGACATAAAGAAACTAAACTTCAGGAGTTCCCATCAGGGGTCAGTGGAAACGAATCTGACTAGTATCCATGAGGACACAGGTTCGATCCCTGGCCTCAGGCAGTGGGTTAAGGATCCAGCATTGCCATGAGCTGTGGTGTAGGTCACAGACATGACTCTGATCCCGAGTTGCTGTGGCTGTGACGTAGGCCAGTGGCTACAGCTCCAATTTGTCCCTTAGCTTGGGAATTTACACATGCTGAGGGTGCAGCCCTAAAAAGATGGGGAAAAAAACAACAACGACAGAGAAGAACCTAAACTTCAGTGAGTCCTGGGACCAGGTATGTGATTTTAATAAAAAAAAAAAAAAAACAGTGGGTTTGAGTCCCAATGTGAGTCTTGGCTGGGTTAGAGTTCTAGCACTTGGGTTCAAGTCCCAATCTGAGCTATGTGGTTCCATTTCTTCAATTTGAATTTTTTCAACCCATTTTTCCTCTCTCCCCTATACCATAAGTTACAAGAAAGCAGGGATCTTTATTATTCATGGAATCCTCAGAGCTTAGAATGTCTTTGTCATAAGGTAGGGACTCTATAAACATTTGCTAATTAAGGACAGGCAAATAAATTATCACCAAATATGTGCTGAGGTTACTGACGAGGAGGTGACAAGATGTAAAATCTTAATATGAGTAGCGTAAATCTCGAAAAAGAAGCGAATCTCCGCTTAGAAATCTGTTGGAAAAGCTGAACTCATTCTAGCCATATGGGTTATTGTTACTTTTACCAGAAAGTTCTAATTAATGCAGAATACATTGTATATGTATGTATATATTTATATATATATATATATACACGTATATTATATAAATATATGCAATATATAAATATATAATATAATATACAATAGTATAATAAACAATATAATATATAATGTATAAATATGTTAAACATAAATATATGTATAAATATATACATAAAACTCTACATTCTAGAATTCTTGCATATCTTCCTTTACTTTTTTTTTTTTCTAATGGCTATACCCATGGCATATGGAAGTTCATGGGTTGGGGTCAAATTGGAGCTGTAGCTATGGGCCCATGCCACAGTCACAGCAAGACCAGATCTGAGCCACATCTGTGACCTACACCGCAGCTTGTGGCAATGATGGATTCTGAACCCACAGAGTGAGGCCAGAGATTGAATCCAAATCCTCAGAGGGACAGCATCAGGTTTTTATCCTGCTGAGCCACAATGGGAACTCCTAGAAATAATTTCTTAATTTTTTTTTTTTTAGGGCCACACCCATAGCACATGTAAGCTCCCAGGCTAAGGGTCAAATCTGAGATGTAGCTGCTGGCCTACACCCTAGCCACAGCCATGCTGCATCTGAGCAGCATCTGCGACATACACCACAGCTCATGGCAACACCAGATCCTTAATGCACTGAGTGGGGCCAGGGGTCAAACCTGCATCCTCATGGATACTAGTTGGGTTCATTACAGCTGAGCCACATAGGAACTCCCACTGTGTTGAATCTTTGAATAAATTTTCTTGTTGCATAAGCATGCCAGAGGATGCTTTCTTTTTCTCAACTGTCATTGTAAGCATCCTAATTAGAAAGATCTATCGGAGCTCAACTTCTCTCCCAAAAAACAGCAAAACTACAACCAAATGCCGAGCAGCCTTCAACCAACTGGACTGTAAACTTCCACGAAACATATTCTACTCCAGAAGACAAAGAGGAGACCACATCAAGAGGTAGGAGGGGAGATTACGCGATAGAAGCAACCCCATACCTCCTGGGTGGGAAGCCCCACAGACTGGAAAGTAACTGCATCACAGAGACTCAGCTACAGGACTGAGAGTTCTGAGCCCCACGTCAAAACCCCACACCTGGGGATCGGACACAGGGAGAAAGAGCCCCCGGAGCATCTGGCATTGAAGGCCAGCGGGGCTTGTGTGCAGGAGCTCCACAGGACTGGGGGAATCAGAGACCCCATTCTTGAAAGGCACACACAGACTTTCACGTGCACTGGGTCCCAGGGCAAAGCAGTCTCCATAGGAATCCGGGTGGAACCTGACTGCAATTCTTGGAGGATCTCCTGGGAAAACAGGGGTGACTGTGGCCTGTTGTGGGGGAAGGACATTGGAGGCGAAGCTCTCGGCAACATTCATCAGCCTGCATTTCTCTGGAGGGGGCCATTTCTGGGAAAATCTGGTCCCTCCCATCAGCGCTGAGAAGCCCCAGGCCAAACAATAATCCAGGTGGCATCACAGCCCCACCCATCAGTAAACAGGCTGCCTAAAGACCCCTCAGGCACACAGCCAGCCTCTAATCTCATCCAGAGACAAAACCCCACCCATCAGAGGGATAGGAATCAACCCCACCTACCAGTGGGCAGGCATCAGTCCCTCCTATCAGGAAGCCTACAGCAAGCCCCGCCCATACCAGCTTTAGTCACAGGGGAGGCAAACGCCAGAACTAAGAGAGGCTACCACTCTATTGTTGGCAAAAAGGTCACCACACCAAAAACCTATAAAAATGCAAAGACAGAAAACTATAACACAGATAAGGGAGAAAGAGAAAAGCCCAGAAAAACAGCTCAGTGATGAGGAGATTATCAGCCTCCCAGAAAGAGACTTTAGACTGTTGATGCTGAAGATGATGCAAGGCATTGGAAACAGACTGGAGGCAAAGATTGATCATTTACAGGAAACACTGAGCAGAGAAATACAAGCTGTACAAATTAAACAAGAAGAGATGCAAAATACAATCACTGAAATAAAAAATTCATTAGAAGCAGCCAACAGTGGAATACAGGAGGCAGAAGAACGAATCAGCGAGGTGGAGGACAGATTAGTGGAAATCACTAATGTGGAAGAGAAAAGAGATAAAAGATTCAAAGGAAATGAGCTGAGTCTCAGAGAACTCTGGGATACTGTTAAACGCACCAACATCCGTATTATAGGGGTGCCAGAGGGAGAAGAGAGAGAGAGAAGGGGACAGAAAAAATATTCGAGGAGATAATAGCCGAAAACTTCCCTAATATGGGAAAGGAACCACTCAGTCAAATCCAGGAAGCGCAACGAGTACCATATAAAATAAACCCAAGGAGGAACACCCCGAGACACATATTCATCAAAATGACCAAAATTAAAGACAAAGAGAAAATTTTGAAAGCAGCTAGGGAAAAGAAACAAAAGACATACAAGGGAACCCCAATAAGGTTATCAGCAGATTTCTCATCTGAAACTCCACAGGCCAGAAGGGAGTGGCATGATATACTTAATGTGATGAAAGGGAAAAACTTCCAACCAAGATTGCTTTACCCTGCAAGGCTCACATTCAGATTTGAAGGAGAGATCAGAGCCTTTACAGATAAGCAAAAGCTAAGGGATTTCTGCGACACTAAACCAGCTTTACAACAAATCTTAAAGGAACTTCTCTAGGCAGAAAAGAAAAGGCCACGACCAGAAACAAAAACACCACAAATGACAAGGCTCACCAGTAAAGGCATATATACAATAAAGATACTAAATCATCCATGCACAACTATGCTACCAAAATCAGAAATCGTGAGAAGAGAGCCCAAATGCAGGTCACTGGAGACGCATGTGCAATTAAGAAACCAGCAACTTACAACAATCTCATTTGTATATAGACTCCTATATCAAAACATCAGGGTTAAAAAAAAAAAGGCAACAAAAACCCCAAACAGTTAATACAATGGCAATAAGAACATATATATCAGTAATTACCTGAAATGTTAATGGACTGAATGCCCCAACCAAAAGACACAGACTAGCCGAATGGATACAAAAACAAGAAAACAACCAATGGATCACTGAAGAAATCAAATAGGAAATTAAAAAATACCTAGAAGCAAATGACAACAAAGACACGACACTCCAAAACCTCTGGGATTCAGCAAAAGCAGCACTAAGAGGAAAGTATATAGCAATACAAGCCTACCTCAGGAAACAAGAAAAAGCTTAAATAAACAACCTAACTTTTCATCCAAAGCAGCTAGAGAGGGAAGAAGCCAGGTCATGGAAACAACCTAAATGCCCATCGACAGAGGACTGGATAGGGAAGATATGGTACATACACATAATGAAATATTACTCAGCCATTAAAAGGAACGGAATAACATTTGTAGCAACGTGGATGAACCTAGAAATTATCATACGAAGTGGAACCAGTCAGACAATTAGACAGCAACACCCAATGCTACCCTTACATGTGGAAACTAAAGAGACACAATGAACTTCTTTGAAGAACAGACAATGACTCACAGATTTTGGAAAACCTTGGTTTTTCAAATAAGACAATCTGGGGGATGGGGGGTGCACTGTGGGTTTGGGACACAAAATCTATCGAATTGACTTATGATCTTTGTACACATATAACTGAAATAAAATTCATTGTTAATATGAAAAAAAAAAAGATGTAACTGTTGAGTAATTAATTCTGCCTAAGCCATGTCAACTAGACTTAACATGAGTATATTTAAAGCCACAAATAAAATGAAGGACAACTGAGCTGAAACCAACATGTGGTTGGCATTTGCCAGGATTCCCAAGGAATAAAGATTACTGCCTTGTTACTGCTGATATAACTGCAGCAATTTTTTAATTTTCTACATTTTTTATTTTTTGCTTTTTAGTGCCACATCCGAGACATATGGAAGTTCCCAGGCTAGGGGTCAAATTGGAGCTGTAGCTGCTGGCCTATGCCACAGCCACAGCAATGCTAGATCTGAGCCACATCTGGGAACTACACCACAGCTCATGGTAATACTGAATCTTTAACCCACTGAGCAAGACCAGGGATTGAACTTACGTTTTCATGGATACTAGTCAGATTCATTTCCACTGAGCCATTACAGGAACTCCAAACTGTAGCAGTTCTGAAAATCTATGTATGCACCTTCTAGTGACTACAGATTATTTTCTTAGAATTGCATAACTTGCCTTAAATAAGCATATACACATTCTATAAGCAGGCCTATAAAATATGGTACTCACTATAGGTAATCACTCTATATAGAGATATTTATTTGAAATTATTAGAAGCCTCTTTTTCATTTTCTTGGAAAATCCTTCTATAAATGTTATATATCATTCCCATGAATATTTTTATATATTTGCCATACTATCATGTGTCCATAAATAACATATACTATTGCTATGAATGCATTTCTTTTTTCTTTTTTGGCTGCCCTACAGCATATAGAGTTCCTGGGCTGCAGTTACAACCTATGCTGCAGCTGTGGCAAGGCCAGATTCTTAACCCACAGTGTTGGGCTTAGGATCGAACCCACGTCTCAGCACTGCAGATATGTCACTGATCCCATTGCACCACATCAGGAACTCCTATGAATGCATGTTTTAAGTGTTATCATACTCTCCTTACTATGAAATCTCCCTTTTTCCTCTTCACAATATGTATTTGTAATTTACGTCATGTTAATAAGTTAACTCTAGATAATTTATTTTAACTATTCAAAATTTTATTTTGGTAAACTCTTCTTCTTGTTGATGCAGATTTAAATTATTTCCAGTTTTTCCCCAGGTTCAAAAAAAGGCTGCAAAGAATGTTGTTGTTCATATTCACTCACATACAGAAAGAAGAGTTTCTTGGTGTATATGCCTGCAAAGCCATTTCTGGATATGGATATCTTCAACTTTGATTGTGTCAAACAGCTTTCCAAAATGCTTGTAACAATTTCGACACCTACCAGCAGTACATCAAAGTGCCCATTTCCCCCCACCCACCCCGAATCCACCCATGATTAGTGTCAATATAGTCTGCACAGTGCATAGACTTCATTACCTCAAGCCCTGCTCTGACCACTGTATGGCTTGTGGGGACCAAAATCTTGTGGCCCACCAGGTGGGAAGCTCTGGTCCCTTTGTTATACATCAGTTCAGTCAAGCTTATTCATTTCATTTCTTTCTATCAGCTTAACCTAATAGTTGAAGTGGTGTTAAGGTCTTCGCTCATTGTATATCAACTATAATAGAAAAAATAAAAATCTTAAAAATAAAAAGATCTTCTCTCTTGACTGTCATTTGGTTAACCATTCTTCTATAGTTCTTGATGGTTCCACCTTCTGATAAATTATTCTCTTACCAAATCGTTTTACTTTTTAATTCCAAATGATGCTTTGCATCTTGATTCCATTTGCTTGCTATTAATTCTATGAAATATTATTAC
Source organism: Catagonus wagneri (assembly GCA_004024745.2). NCBI lineage: Eukaryota > Metazoa > Chordata > Mammalia > Artiodactyla > Tayassuidae > Catagonus > Catagonus wagneri. The sequence goes on from PVHT020004020.1 coordinate 31,463,688, forward strand.
TCTTCTGCAAACTCTTTCTTTTCATTTGTATTTGATTGTTGTAGTTTTCCTTTTATTTTCAAATATGTTTTAAGTGTGCTTCTTGAACTGGATATAGTTTTGTTTGTTTGCATGCTTGCTAATCAGATGGGATGGTTTTGATCTTTTAGTAAATGAATTATGCCCATTTAATACATAAAGTTTCCTGGTATATTTATTGTTATTTTTTTGTCTTTTTCTCTTGTTTAGGGCCACACCCACAGCCTATGGAGATTCCCAGGCTAGGGGTCTAATTGGAGCTATAGTCGCCCTACACCACAGCCACAGCCATGTGGGATCCCAGTCACGTCTGCAACCTACATCACAGCTCACGGCAACGTCGGATCCTTAACCCGCTGAGCCACAATGGGAACTTCTATATTTCTATTTTTAGCATGCCTATTTATCTCTGCATTTTTCCTACAAAGTAACTTATTCAAAGTTTGTTCCTTTCTTTTGAATAAAACAGATATTTTAACAACCTCTTAAACACTCACATATTTAAACCCTTGGATTTTTTTATAGCTAATTATATTTATTAATTAATGTGTTAATTTCTGTACTCACTAGCCCCGACAAGCCCTGGGCCCTGGCCCCATCCACCAGCAGGCTGAAAACAGCTCTAAGACACCCTTACCAGTTTCTCTGGGATCCAGCCTCACTCACCCGTGGGTTGGCACCAGCTTTGGGACACCCCAGAAAGCAAAGCAAGGAACCAGCCCTACTAGTTGAACACCAGGCCAATACCAGAGCCAGGAACAATGGCCCTGCAAACACTCACCCACATCAGAACCTAGCTTTGGTCACCAGTCGACCAGAATAAGCGCTGGGACCACCGAGGATTCCACAGCCAGCTGCCTCATGATCAGGACTCACTAACCAGCATACAGCAGCCTCCACACAAGGCAGGGCAACCAACCCATACTGAGAACCAGCCATACCTACCAGACCATCTGCCACCACAGAAGGACTCACAGAGCCCCCATAAGGGACACCCCTAGAACATATAGCTCTGGTGGCCAGAGGGGAATGCGCTGCTAGAATGCATAGGACATCTCCTGCAACTGGCCACTTCCCCAAGCTCTGGAAACAGAACCAACCTACCTGATATATAGAAATAAAAACAGAAACTGAAGCAAAATAAGGGGAGAGAGGAATGTGTTCCAAACAGCGGAACAGGATAACACAACCCCCACAAAGAACTAAGTGAAGTGGAGATAGGCAATCTACCCGATAAAGAATACAAGGTAATGATCATAACGATAGTCAAAGAACTCGAGAGAACAATGGATGAACACAGTGAGAAGTTTAACATAGTTAGAAGACATTAAAAAAGCCAGAGCTGAAGAATACAATAAGTAAAATAAAAAATACATTAGAAAGAATCAACAGTAGATTAGATGATACAGAGGAATAGCACAGTGATCTGGAAGATACAGTAATGAAAATCATTGAAGCTGAACAGAAAAAAGAAAAAAATAACAAGAAATGGGTACAGTTTAGCAGCAACATGGATGGAACTAGAGACTCTCATACTAAGTAAAGTAAATCAGAAAGAAAAAGACAAACACCACATGATATCACTTATATCTGAAATCTAATATATGCACAAATGAAGCTTTCCACAGAAAAGAAACTCATGGACTTGGAGAACAGACTTGTGGTTGCCAACTGGGAGGGGGACAGAGTGGGATGTACTGGGAGGTTGAGGCTAACAGATGCAAACTATTGCATTTGGAATGGATAAGCAATGAGATCCCACTGCAGAGCACAGGGAACTGTATCTACTCACTTGTGACGGAACATGATGGAGGATAACGTGAGAAAAGGAATATATATATATATATATATATATATATATATATGTATATGTATATGTATATGTATATGTATATATATATATATCTGGGTCATTTGCTATACAGTAGAAATTGACAGAACACTGTAAATCAACTACAATGGAAAAAAATACAAATCATGTAAACTTAAAAAAAACAAGATAGATAAATGAAAACAAAAGTCAGACAGTGAAAGCATGGTGTTGATGCCTGTCATTGTGTTGGGCCCTTGGTTTTGTTGTTTTGCTGGCTGTGCTTCAGTACTTTTCAATAGACTAACAAATATATCGAGCTTAGGTGCCACACGTAATATGGATTTAAGGACGTTTAAATTATTATTTTCATTTAAAGAAAGCTGTACATTTTCTTTTTTTGTCTCCTTAGGGCCGCATTCTCGGCATATGGAGGTTCCCACACTAGGGTCAAATCACAGCTGTAGCCGCTGGCCTACAACCACAGCCAAAGCAATGTGGAATCTGAGCCACGTCTGTGACCTATACCACTGCTCATGGTAATGCTGGATCCTTAACCACTGAGCCAGACCAGGGATCAAACCTGCATCTTCATGGATACTAGTCAGATTCGTTTCCACTGAGCCACGACGGGAACTCCTGAAAGTTGTACATTTTAATTTCAGGATAGCTTCTTTTTTTTTTTTATTACAATTATAGGTGTACAAAAATCATCGCAACTCAGTTTGATAGCATTTCCGTCCCAAACCCTCAGTGCATCCCCCACCCCCCAGACTGTCTTATTTGGAAACCAAAGGTTTTCCAAAATCTGTGAGTCATTGTCTGTTCTGCAAAGAAGTTCATGGTATCTTTTAAGTTTCCACATGTAAGCAGTAGCATTGGATGTTGCTGTCTAATTGTCTGACTGGTTTCACTTGCATGATAATTTCTAGGTCCATCCATGTTGCTAGGATAGCTTCTTTTGTTTACAGTGTTTTTTGTTTGTGTTTTGTTTCAACATTTTACCCATGCAGTCATCCACAGTGCTCTTACTTGTTACCATGATTGAAGAGTAAGGAAAAAGGCAGACTAAGAACTAGGGAGTGCAATCATGAAAGATTTAACAGGCCCCACTAAAAGTCTTCTTCCTCGACACACAGTTTAGTAAATAGCAAAGTGAGAGGTGCAGAATAGAGATGGGTCCTGCCCACCAATGAAAGATGAAAAAGAAAAGAGGTAGATCCATGAATGCTGTTGGAACGCACATGTGGAAACCTGTCCCTGCCCCACTGCTGACCTTCCTCCAGGGACTCATCCCTGCAGAAGTCTCAACCCAAAGATCACAATCACATTCTCTCATTTTGAACGGGTTATGGAGGATCCTGGCCCTGGTTCACCACGATCTCTGTCAGCTAAAAACTTGGCCATTTGCTATTTCAAAGTTATGTCTTAACTTTAGCTGACTGCATCTTTTCAGACTATTGCTTTGTAAAGTTTTGTGGACCTTAAACTTCCTTTGTACAAGCTTATTTGTCATGTTCTACCACCTTACAAAATTTCAACAGTCTTTTCCTATTACTTACTCACGGGCATTGAACAGTAGTATAAACAGTTGAAACCCAAAGTCCAGTTCTAATAGCCTATTAGGAAATCCCATTAGGCTATTAGTTGACTTTTAAGTGATGAAGTGGGAAAACCTATAGCCAAAAATACTCTACTTGGCAAGGCTTTTACTAAGATTTGATGGAAAGATTAAAGACAAGCAAAAGCTAAAAGAGTTCAGCACCATCAAACTAGCTTTATACAGAATGTTAAAGGGACTTCTCTAAGTGAAATAGAAAGGCCACAACTAAAAAACAAACAAACAAAAAAAAATGAAAGGAAAAACTCATTGGTAAAAATACAGTAAAGGTAGTAACTCAACCATGTACAAAACTATTGGGAAGGTTAAAAGTCAAAAGTAGTAAAGTCATCAAATCTACAATAAGAAGTTAAGGGATACATAAAAGATGTAAAATATGTTGTCAAAACCATAAAACATAGTGGAGGAAAGAAAAAAATTCAAGGTTGTTAAAATGTGTTTAAAATTAAGAGCTCAGGAGTTCCCGTCGTGGCTCAGTGGTTAACGAATCCGACTAGGAACCATGAGGTTGCGGGTTCGATCCCTGGCCTTGCTCAGTGGGTTAAGGATCCAGCGTTGCTGTGAGCTGTGGTGTAGGTTGCAGATGCAGCTCAGATCCCGCGTTGCTGTGGCTGTGGTGAAGGCCGGCGGCTACAGCTCCTGTTAGACCCCTAGCCTGGGAACCTCCACATGCTGCGGGTGTGGCCCTAGATAAAAGGCAAAAAGACAAAAAAAAAAAATTAAGAGCTCAACAACTTAAAAATCACATGCATGTATATATATAAAGAGAGAGTTTGCTGTACACACACACACACACACACACACACTGAAGGCTAGCATCACTGATGAACATAAACACAAAAATCCTAAACAAAATATTAGCAAACTGAATCCAACAATGCATTAAAAGGATCATACACCATGATCAAGTGGGATTTATCCCAGGATATAAGGATGACTCAATATCTGCAAATCAGTCAATGTGATACACAACATTAACAAAGAGAAGACTAAAAATCATATGATCATCTCGATAGATGAAGAAAAATCTTTCATTTTTTATTTTTTTACTTTTTCTTTTCAGGGCTGCACCCACGGTATATGGAGGTTCCCAGGCTAGACATTAATCAGAGATAGATAGATAACTTTTCCTTTATTATGAGCTCTGTCATGTACTTAAGAGAGAATGATTTGACCATGTAGCCTTTTGCTTATTATCCAGATGGTCTCTCTATAATGGATGCTGATGTAGATTTAGAAGTAGATAGAACTGAAGGATTTGAAATAAGATTTGGGAGTACAGGCTCTAGTTTTTTGGTCACCTTTATTTCCAATAACTCTTTACCTATTGGCCAGCATAACAAAAACTCTCTGCTGTAAGTTCCAGCAGAGAACTGGTAGCATAGTAGATTAAGGATCCAGCATTGTCACTGCAGTGGCTCAAGTTGCTGCTTTGGTGGGGGTTTGCCTGGGAATTTCCATAAGCTTTGGGTGTAGCAAAAACAAACAAACAAACAAAACCCCACGAACCTCTCTGCTGAGAGTGAGAATGTATTAGTATGAAAAACTATGATGTATGTGTACAGCCTCCAAAAAGCATAGCCTGTTTTACATATCATCTTAACCATTGTATATAATTTACTGACAGTCACAGTGTTGAGACTTTTAATGATTGTTCTTGTGCAAACAGTTTGAACCTGAGAACAGTCATCATTATAACTGTGATTTCTAATTTTGCACCACTAAATGTATGCTTAACCCAGTACACTAAATTTATGTTTGACCCAGTACACCAAGTCTTCAGGCTTTGTATACTTGGTATGTTTATAACTTCAGACAGTAGCCTATGAAATGGATTAAAGAAGAAGTTTCTGGCTTTGGGGGAATGTAATTAACTTATAGCAAATGTCTTTAACATGTAACAGAACCTTTATGCTTAAATTGCTTCATACCAGTTTCACAATTTTTATATAATGTTAAACAATGCCATGATTTGGATTAGATGCAAATATCTTAGCCACAGAAGACTTGAGTGCAAAACTACGTGGAGGATAGGCAGTTATCTTGATAAATTAAAATAGAAAAAACTACAGTGGCTCACTTTCAGAGTAATCTTTTAAAAACAATTTTTTGTAGTTACCTCGAATTACTTTTTCTAATGTGTATTAATTCAGAGGAGAATAAAGAAAAAGAAAATCAACTGAGGGTGAAGACCTGCCTCAGTTTATGGAGTGTGATTTCTTTCCATTTGCCTTAGATTACATCCACAGTGACAGAAAAAAGTGCAGAGTTAAGCAATAATCTTTGGATTTTTACCAGTAAATATTGTTTGAATAATACCTTGGTGTAGACAGCCCCACACTATGACATTTTTAACAGAGAACAATTGGACACAGGTAGAGTTTTCAGGATGACTTATTATGAGGCCGAAGAATGGTCAGAGCTGTTTTTGCCAAGTATAAAATAGATTCCAGAATATATTCCTCCACCCCCCAAGTCACTTTCCATTAGTATTAGACCTAGCTATTTAGATTTAATATGCTACAGGTTTTACACTCATTTTCAGAAGGGTATGAATCATCACTACTTATGAGTCATTCATTGAACAGTTATTTACTGAACAATGAATATCTGCCAGGCACTGATTATACACCAGGAACCAAAAGAGATGAGGTCCAAGCTTTGCAGATCTCACAATATTGAATGTCTATCAGTGAGAATTGAAAAGAAAATATCTTTTTTTTTTTTTTTTTGTCTCTTTAGGGCCTTGCCCATGGCACATGGAGGTCCCCAGGCTAGGGGTTGAATCTGAGCTGTAGCCACTGGCCTATACCACAGCCGTACAACACCAGATCTGAACCTCATCTGCGACCTACACCACAGCTCAGGGCAACGCCGGATCCTTCACCCACCGAACAAGGCCAAGGATGGAACCTGTGTCCTCATGAATACTAGCCAGATTCGTTTCCACTGAGCCACAATAGGAACTCCAAAAAGAAACCTTCTCAATCTAACGCTTATATTCTGTCTTAACCCACTACTTGTATTTTTTCATCACTAAAGAGAAAACCATTATTGGTTTTAAAAACTTCTCAAATTGACTCTCGTATCGTTTCTTCTCTCTTTACCAGTCACCCTCTACTCTGCCAGCAGCAAATCCTTTCCAACCCCATCAACTTTTCTCCCCACCTTTCTCCAGATTCCGTAGGAGTTGGGGGAGTGGTGACTTCACGGTTGAGCCATCATTATGCCCCATTACATAGTAAATGCACAAGTGTTGCAGCGGAAAGAAACTAAACAATGGGGAAGGATCCACTGTCTATCCCTCAGCTTCCTGTCTCCCAGTACTTCCCTAGTGGGGTCAGTTGTGAAATGATCAGACCCTTGAGGATTGGGAGGGAGAACTAAATCTTGACCTGACCTGGCAACTGATATTAATAATCTCTTTTTATTCTTTAGGGAGACATTTTCAACTGTATAAATAGACATACTATTGTTTTACCTTAATGCAAAAGGCATTAGCAGTTAGCAATTGTTTGCTACACTACTGAACAAACATCTGTTAAAAATGAGATTCTGGTGTCCTATCCCACATGAATTCTGAGGAAAAGGAAGCCAGAATAGCAGAGTGGCGGTCACCCCAAAATAGTCTGAGACTGCAGCTTTGGGCAGAATGGCCCAAAGCCAAACCCCAGAGGCCAGTGGAGTTGTTTATACCCTGACTCATCTGCTTTTACTATCTATCTGTGTAGTGGCTGTGAGGCGCTAAGCGTTATGCTTAAAGATGAACAAGATGCATTTCCTGCCCAAAGACATTTGTAACTCTTAGCTTCCTTCTCCTGACTTTTTTTTTTTTTTAACTTCTATACCTCGCCTGTACACACATACACACACACACACACACACACACACACACACACACACACACACCCAGGATCCTAGTGCTCCTTGTCCTTTGCTCTCTTTATTCTGTCCTCTTGTAAAAAAAAGCTCTTAATTAGGTAGAAGGTGGGAAGAACTTGATCGCTAATTCATGCCGTTGTGCAAAAGAATGCAATGGCTCAGTTCATTGTATTCTATCTTTCTCAGAGGTGTTTGCATTTTCAGAGAAAGGAGTTCCTTAATCTGAAGCAGTGAAATTAATGATAGAGCTCCAGACACATCAGGGAAGCAACAACAGAGACTTTTTCTCCCAAAGGCATACAATTTCTCAAGGTCCACCACACATGGATAAGTCTGGGCCTGACTTTGAGTCCTGATTTCTTAGTTCACATTTAGGTGTGAGTCCTGCTAAACCAAGCTGGCTACATTTTTGTGTGCGTGTTAATATAATTAAACCAAAATCTTTCAGATATTAGAGCACATGTCTCCTTTAGTCTATAATCAAAAATTTCATGGCTTTCCAAAGTAGTTTTCTCAGAAGATCCCTTGTGGTGCATCAGGTTAAGGACCCAGTGTTGCCACAGCCGTGGCACAGGTTACAACTATAGCACGGGTTCGATCCCTGCCCAGGGAACTTCCACACGCTATGGGTACAGGCCCCCAACCAAAAAAGTAGTTTTCTCTATTATGTATGTAATCAGTCAACAGAGGCCTGTTGAGTGCCTAAAAAATGCCAGTCATGGGAGTTTCTGCTGTGGCACAGTGGTTTAAGACTCCTACTGCAGTGGCTCTGGCTGCAGTGCAGTTTCAGGTTCCATCCCCAGCCCAGTGCAATGGCCTAAAAGATCCAGTGTTGCCACAGTATGTTGCAGCTGAGACTCAGATTCAGTCCCTGGCCCAGGAATTTCCATATGCCACAAGTGTGGCAAAAAACAAACAAACAAAAAACAAAAAACAAAACCCAAACCCAGCAATAACAGGACAAACTGAAGCTGCTGTAACAGGAAGAAATGAAAAACCACAATCATTTTGTTGCCATTTTTGTTATTGCTGTAGGTGGTGAGATTGATTTCCTTTCTGCATGCAGGGAAGTAAGCTATAAATGAACTTTCCAAGGTGAACAGAGGAGAACTTCTCTCCGCGGGCCTTCTGCATTCTCAGGCATCCGTTCTGTTGCCCTGCCTGGCTGCGAGGAGGAGCGCCTGCTATGTTCCTCTGAAACTGCTACACTGGGGAGTTTGCTAAAGCACCTCCGCAGCCCTTTCATGCTCTTTCTCCCCTGGGGTTGGATACCTTTCCACTCTCGCCCTCATTTTCCTTGGAAAATCTGTTTTCAGAAACTGGATTTCCTGTTATGGCTCAGTGGAAATAAATCTGACTGGTATCCATGAGAACATATGTTCGATCCCTGGCTGTGGTGTAGGTCACAGATGCAGCTTGGATCCTGCATTGCTGTGGCTGTGGTATAGGCCGGCGGCTGTAGCTCCGATTAGACCTCCTAGCCTGGGAACCTCCATATGCCGTGGATGCGCCCTAACAAGCCAAAAAAAAAAAAAAAAGAAAGAAAAAAAGAAATGTACTCAAAAAATGTCATTTCAGCCCCGAGATTTGTATCCGGATTGGAAACAAACCTTAAGGCAAAGCAAGACTAGAATGACCAAGTCTGAAATGATCTCCAGACCTCGACTTACCAGCTGAAGGGGAAAACTGCAAAAGAATATACCCCTACCTCTACATAGAGTGCTGAATTTGTTGTAGCAGTAAAAGATGTTATTCCATAAAATACTGGCCCCAGGGATGTGGATGTTTCTTTATGCCTTTGTAGGTATCTCTGTTCTCTGCCAGTTTTTAGTTTTGCTTCCCTCCGGCCCCAGGCATATGGAGTTCCTCTGCCAGCAGGGATCAGATCCAAACTACAGTTGTGACCTAAGCCACGGCTGTGACAACACCGGATCCTTAACGCACTATTCCCAACTGGATCATGTGAAAACATGCAGGGAGAAGCCAGCCATTTACAAGCCCAGGAGAGACACCTGGAGTGGATCCTCCCCTCACCGCCCTCCAGTGGAACCCAAGCTGCTCATACCTTGAGCTTGGACATCTGGCTTTCAGAACCGTGCGACAATTCATTTTTGTTACATAAGGCAGACAGTTTGTGGTGCTTTGTTACCGCAGCCTTAGCTAATGTAACTAGCCAACAGAATAACTGGATTTTGAACTTTTTAACCAGTTGTAAGTTTGTATAACTTCCTACTGAGAACAGTAATTATTCATTTGTCTGGAAGTCAGGACCACGTTTTCGAGAACTTAAAATGATTCAAAATTTGATAGTGTTATTTTTTATTTTATCATTATTATTATTACTGCTTTTTAGGGCCACACCTGAGGCATATGGAAGTTCCCAGACTAGAGGGTGAATCAGATCTGCAGCTGCTGGCCTACACCACAGCCACAGCAATACTGGATTCAAGCTGCATTTTCAGCCTTCACCACAGTTTGTGGCAATGCCAGATCCTTATTGCACTGAATGAGGCCAGAAATCAAACCCGCATCCTCATGGATGCACTCAGGTTCTTAATCCACCGAGCCACAACAGGAACTCTTAGTGTTATTTTTTTTTAAGCCAAGGAGGAAAATCCTTTTAAGTTAGGTATTCAAATCAGCCTAGATTTTTATCACTACTTTTCCTATAATGTCAATATTTGTACTATATAAACTACGCATGAGGTATCTGGAAACATGCTATTCATTTGCAAATCTTTTGTATAAATATTACTCCCTTCCCAGTTTTCTCCAAAATTAGATTCCAATTTTTTTCTTTCCTCAATCATTTTAACACTCTCAAGATGAGGCAGCATAATAAGGCATATGTGGAGCACAGCCTCTGGATCCAGCCTGTATGAGTGAAATCCCAGCTCTACCATTAGCTGTGTGATTTGGGGAAAATTACATAAGCTCTCTGTGCTTCTGTTCCCTCATTTGCAAAATAGGGGGTAATGAGACCCAGTTTCACAGGGTTATCATAATGACTGAATGAGTTGCTATTTGTAATATTTTTGGAAGAATGCCTGATTAAAATAAGTGTTCCTTAAATAATTTAAGAAAGAAGGAATTCCTCTGTGGCTCAGCAGGTTAAAGACCCAGCATTGTCACTGCTGCAGCTGAGTCATTGCTGTGGCTCATGTTTAATCCCTGGCCCAGGAATTTCCACATACCTCAGGAGCAGCCAAAAAAGAAAAAAATAGCAAAATAAGAATTTAAAGAAAGAAAGGAAAAAACACAGCTAGATGCTAACATCGAGACAGAAGAATACATAGCCCTTCCCTTTAGGAAAGTACAGTCAAGTTGGGGAGTGTGGGAGCCTTGGCTCATTCGGGCATCGCTACAAAGCTCAGAGTCTTTCAGAGATGAGAAGAGAGATGCAGAAGAGCTCAGCCTTAGGTCCCAGACTATTCACCTGCTGTGAATATATCCTAGGTGCCAGATCCTATTAGACTTGGGAACCAGACAGACCAGGTCTCTATCTGGAAGGCCATGGAGCAGGCTGGTCTGAAGCAGGTTGATTTTGGCAGTTCCTAAGAAGGAAGTCAAAGCAACTCGGGATGATACAAAAGAGATTACTCTCCCTTTTCCTGACTTAGAGAAGAAAATGCTACTAGAGACCCAAGATCAGGTCATTTATGTTCTCCACAGGTACTTCTTCAGGTTAAGATCATGTCTTTGTTTGTTTGTTTTTTGTCTTTTTAGGGCCACACCCGAAATATAGGGAAGTTCCCCAGCTAGAGGTTGAATCGGAGCTGCAGCTGCTGGCCTGTCTGAACCTCATCTGCCACTTACAACACAGCTCACAGCAACGCCGGATCCTTAACGCACTGAGTGAAGCCAGGGACTGATCTCACATCCTCATGGATCTTAGTTGGGTTCATTACCACTGAGCCACAACGGGAACTTCCAGGTTAAGATGATTTCTTAATGACTCGAAGTCACAGAAAGATTTTTGTTCTAACTCTCACATATGTTAGGAAGAAGCTGTAGTGTTTAACTTGCCAGATAATCTCTTCATTACCCTCCCTCCACCCCACACATGGAGGAGGGACTCTGGCTTTTATTGGAGCCTGGCACCCATGAAGTAGCCAGCCTTGTCAGTCAGGAGACCTTCTGGCCCTGGGAACACAGCCCTGTGGGCACACATGCCCCTCCCTCTGCTGGAGGAGGCTGGTAGAAACATGTCATCGAAATAGAAAAAGAGGGAAGAAGGAAAACGCAGAGGCTTAATATAACTTAAGAAAGTATTAAAAGCAATAATATGTGAAAATTACCAAGCTTCATTGGATATATTTGTGTTCCATTTTGTCTGCCTTTGTTTTATTCTTAAACATTTTCTACTGAAAATAGGGACTAAGCATTTTACTCGGTCTCCATTTATCAAAAAGGAATTTGAATTTTAGAAAGTAACTGCTCACAATTGAGAATAAACCAACCAGAGAATATCCTTCTGTTTAGCAAAATACCTTTATTCATATGTCATTGCTATGGCACATAAATCTAGAGATCTTCACCAGGTATAACTTCGCTGCCTATGTCACCTATCCATATCTCTAACAGAATGGTGTCTGCATAGGAGACACACAGAAGATAAAACACTGATAGGTTGTTTCTCTATGTTCAAGACCAGTTAGTCCAGTTCTGGACAAACCATGGCATCTGGATTCCATACTCGGATTGTCCTGTGTTCACTGACTCTGGGGTCTGATTTCAACCACAGAGAATGATACAGATTCATCTCACAGCCTACAAGGTGGTGTGCATGTTTGCTTTTTTTTCCCCCACATAAGAGAAGGACAAGAGAGTCAGACAATTCTATGCACTTCCCTTTGTGACTAGGCATCAGGTAGAGCATGAATAAAGGAACTGACCAGTTGTTTTGGTTTCCCATGGCCGCTGCAACAAATTACCACAAACTTGGTGGCTTAAAACAACACAATTTACTGTCCTACAGTTCTATCAGAGTCTTTTTTTTTTTTTTTAATCAGAAGTCTTGACACAAATCTCCCTGGGCTGAAATCAATATGTCCTCCACAAGGCTACATTCTCTTCTGGAGGCTCAGAGGAAGATCTCTTTTGGGGGGGGAGCTAATTTTGGGTTTCTGGCAAAAGTCGGGCTCTCGTGGTTATAAGACTGAGGTTGCATTTCCTTCCTCATCTTCAAAGCCAGCAGCTGTGGGTCCAATCCCACTAGTACTTCAAATTTCTCTTCCTTTTTCTTCCATCTCATCTCTGACACATCTGCCTTCTGCTTCCATTTTTTTTTTGCCTTTTTGCCATTTCTAGGGCTACACCCGCGGTATATGGAGGTTCCCAGGCTAGGGGTCTAACAGGAGCTGTAGCCGCTGGCCTTCGTCACAGCCACAGCAACACGGGATCCGAGCCGTGTCTGCAACCTACACCACAGCTCACGGCAACACCGGATCCTTAACCCACTGAGCAAGCCAGGGATCGAATCCGCAACCTCATGGTTCTTAGTCTGATTTGTTAACCACTGAGCCATGAAGGGAACTCCTCTGCTTCCATTTTTAAGGTCTCATGTGATTACACTGGGCCCACCCAGATGACCTAGAATAATTTCTCTATTTTAAGGTTTACAACTTTAATCACATCTGCAAAGTCCCTTTGCCATGTAAGGGGATATATTCACATGTTCTAGATATTAGGGCATGGGCATTTTGTGTATGTGTGGGGTCATTATTCTACCTACCACCCCAGGCTTACATGGAGGGTCCAAAACCAGCCTCAATGTCTCTAGAATGAATGAATGTGTTTGGATCATTGAATGGACATAATCCTTTTATCATTGAGGGCCCACCCAGGACACGGCAAAGGTTTTCTGTTTGTTTTGGTTTTTTGGGTCTTTTGTCTTTTTAGGGCCGCACCTACTGTATATGGAGGTTCCCAGGCTAGGGGTCAAATCGGAGCAGGAGCTCTTGGCCTACACCACAGCCACAGCAACTTGGGATCCTAGTCACCTCTTTGACCTATACCACAGTTCACGGCAATGCCAGATCTTTAACCCACTGAGCAAAGCCAGGGATCGAACCTCCATCCTCATGGATACTAGTCGGGCTTGCTAACCATTGATCCACGATGGGAACTCCAGCAAAGTTTTAATTAAGGTCCAGGCCCCAGAGAAGATGCTCTGGCTTATTAGCTGCATGATCTCAGGAAAGTTCTCAAACTACAAAAGCCCCACTTTCTTCAGTCTATAAAATGAAAATAAGTTGGTAGGTACCTGCTATAGACTGAATGTTTGTGCCCTCCCCAAATTCGTATGTTGAAACCTAATCCCCAATGTGCTGGTCTTTGGTGATGGGGTCTCTGGGAGGTAATGACGTCATGAGGATGGAGTCCTCACGAAGGGGACTAGTCCCCTTGTAAAAGATGCCCCGGGAGTGTCCACTGTAGCTCAGTGGTAACGAACTCTACTAGTATCACAAGGATGCAGGTTTGATCCCTGGCCCTGAGCAGTAGGTTAAGAATCTGGTGTTGCCATGAGCTGTGGTGTACATTGCAGATGTGGCTCAGATCCCACATTGCTGTGGCTGTGGTATAGGCCAGCAGCTGCAGCCCGGATTTGATACCTAGCCTGGGAATTGTCATATGCTGCAGGTGCAGCCCTAAAAAAAAAATTAAAAAGCAAAAACAAAACAAAAAGATGCACCAGACAGCTCTCTTGCACTTTCCATCACTCAAGGACTCAGAAAGGATGGTAATCCATGAACCAGGAAGCCAGCTCTCACCAGATACCAAAGCTCATAGCTCCTTGATCTTGGATTTTCCAGCCCCCCAGAGCTGAGAAATAAATGTTTAAGTTACCCAGTCTTTTTTTGCTATAGCAGCCTGAATGGATGAACACAATACCTTATAGGATTGTTAGAATAAATGGCATACTCCATTTAAGGTGCTTCTTAGAGTGACTAGCCTCACCGAGTACTCATGAAGTTTTATCTAATCTTAGAGATTCATATATATATGAAGTACTCATAAGAGTTGTTGCTAGCAGTCTGACTATCAAGACTTGCTATTAGTGAAAATAAAAAAATTCTAGAAGGCGGGTCCTTGATGGCTCAGTGGGTTAAGACTCTGGTATCGTCACTACTGTGGCTTGGGTCTGATGCCTGGCCCTGGAAATTCTGCATGCCACAAATGCAGCCAGTAAAAAAAAATACTCTGGAAGAAATAAGAGCACATCTTCATCAGCAATATGACTATGGGAAAGAGGGATGAAAACAAAATTTTTTAGTGAGAACCTATTTTGTGTTAGCAATTTGTGTCCATGAAGGATCTGAGAGAGAGCATATTTTAATGGAGCGGAAGCACCAAGTGCTTGAGGATTTAAAAATCTGGCTTTCTCTAGACACATGATAGTGAAAACAAATTGCAAGTTTCCTCTTCTGTCTAGGACCTCTTGACTGATCAGTGGTGAAGAGAAATGGACTCCTTAGGCCTGCACAGATGGGAGCAAGGATTTGACCTAACAACACGTGCCTGCTCAAGCCGAGCTGTCCTCTGACACGCAGCAAGCTGATGTATGCAGCTCTTTATCACTTAGCAGTCTCCAAATGCTTCCTCTCTTTCCTTGGGCTCTTTCAACATTTTTTTGAATGAGTTTTGGCCCAAGATCTTCTAGCTCTTGGACATCAATCATGCCGTGACAATACTCTTTGACTCAAGAACATGCCTTTTCCTTAAAATACATAGATAGGAGTTCCTGCTGTGGCTCAGTGGTGATGAGTCCAACTAGTTTTCAGGTCCGCATCTGTGGCATATGGAGGTTCCCAGGCTACAGGTCGAATCCGAGCTGTAGCTGCCGGCCCCCCCCCCCCAGCCACAGCAACGCAGAATTCCTGCTGCGTCTGTGACCTACACCACAGCTCACGGCAACGCCGGATCCTTAACCCACTGAGCGAGGCCAGGGATCGAACCCATGCCCTCATGGATGCAAGTCAGTTCCATTATCGCTGAGCCACAATGGGAATTCTTCACAAATTTCCCCATTTTATAAAGACACTACTCATATTGGATGAGAGCCTACTCTCTTAATCTCGTTTTAACCTGATTACTTTTGTAAAGACTCTACCTCCAAATAAAGTCACATCCTGAGACAGTGGGAGTTATCACTCCAACATATTTTTTTCAGAGGGGACACAACAACCCATATCAGCAGTACACTGAGGGATAAGAGTCCTGTTTGAATTCTAGCTCTGACCTCTATCCATTTTGAGAACTTCTACCTCATTTCCTTCCCTTAAATGAGAATAAAAATTGACAGTATCAACCCCATGCTGTTCTGAGGACTAAATAAATCAGTACATGTAACACCTAGAATACTGAGCAGTACAAGGCATGTTAGATATTTGTTAATACAACAAATAGTTACTGACCACCTATTAGGTACCAGGCCCTGTTCTAGGTGTTTGAGATAAAGAAGTAAACAAAACAGGCAAAGATACCCACTTTTGTGGAGCTCATAATTTAGTGGGGAAAGAAAAAAAGAGATACAAAAAGTAGAACATATAGATGGTCAGAGTCGTAAGTGTTATAAAGAAAAATAAAGCTAGACAGTACTGGGAGTTGTAATTCTAGATCAGAGAGGGCCTCATAGATGTGTCATTTGAGCAAGGACCTGACATGATGGGAGGAGAGACTTAAGTATTTCTCTGAGCTTGTATTTTGTCTTTTTGCCTTTTCTAGGGCCGCACTGGCGGCATGTGGAGGTTCCCAGGCTAGGGGTCTAATCGGAGCTGTAGCCGTCGGCCTTTGCCACAGCCACAGCAACGCGGGATCCGAGCCGCGCCTGCAACCTACACCACAGCTCACGGCAACACCGGATCCTTAACCCACTGAGCAAGGCCAGGGATCGAACTTGCAGCTTCATGGTTCCTAGTCGGATTCGTTAACCACTGATCCACAACGGGAAATCCTCTCTGACCTTTTAGATAGAGGAGGTTTTCCCCTATCTTTGCACCCCTACGTGGTAGCAGATGGGGGCTACCCTGTGCATTGCAGGATGTTTAGCAGTATCTCTACCAGATGCTATAGTGGTGGGTAGCATCTGCTCTCCCAGTTGTGACCATCTGTCTGACAACCAAAGATGTATCCAGACTTTGTTCTGTGGGGGACAAAATCACTGCTGGTCAAGAGCCACTTAGATAGAAGAAAAATGAAAGCCCAGGGGCAGGAGAAGCCTCAGCTTATTTGAGGCACAGGAAGGAGGCAATAGGAGATATAATTAGAAGAGAGAAGAACACACCATATACATCATCTATGACCTTGAGGCTATTCTTTGGGCAAATGGGAACCTATTGGAGGGTTAAGACCAAAAAGTCAACACAGTTTGACCCCCATTTTTAAACGATCCAATTGGCTGCCACACTGAGAACTGACTGTAGGTAGAAAAACAGAAATAAACAGCTCAGTTGGGAGGCTGTCTCAGTATCATTAGGTTTTTTTGTTTGTTTTGTGTTTTGGTTTGGTCACTGATTTGGATGGATGGTGAGGGCAGTGCTGAGAGAATTGAGCTAAGAAGTTCTGGAGAAGAAAAGAGGAAGGAGAATTAGCTTAAAAGGAAAAGGTTAAGAGTGGGTAAGATAGCTTTTTGAGGAAGTGAGCGGCAGTATTGTAAAGTCAAATTGAAAGAGCAGATGGGTTGTGTAGGAAAAAGAGAATGTTGGGGGCCAGTTTGCTCCCAGGATCAGCAAATGCTATTCTAAAGAACTGGAGCTCTGGTCTGTAAGTTCCTTTAAAGCTTAAGCAAGGAGGAAAACTCTGCAGCAGGGTGCAGATCACAGGAGTCAGAAAGAATACTTTCAAAAGGAGTTTCCCGAAATAATGGGCAAGCAATAACAAGAGCATACGTTTAGGTGGAGGAAAAGCATGAGCACAACATTCTGAAGGAAGCAAAGTGAAGCTCTGCCCCTAAGACCTGGAATCAACTTCTACAGTGTAAGTTTGCTTGTAGGCAAGCACACACCACTGTCTCTGGGGGGATTTGGAAACGGTATCAGACATCAAGCAAATGCCAAGCCCGCCACGAAAAGGTTTACGCTGTTCAGTACTTTCTTGGAAATGGTGTCGCTCAGAGGAGGGTGTTAAATTTCTTCAAGGGTTTCGAAAAGTGAGAAAAACTGCCGAGTTTCGGCAACGAAAGAAAAAAACAGGTCTGCAACCAAAGAGCATTTTCGGAATGGTTGTGCATTTCAACTTTTCGATTTAAAATATCAGGTTTAGCAGAGCAGCATAGGTGCGTTAAACCAGCCCCACTACTTTGCAGGTGGGAGCAACAAGGCCGCCTCCTTTCCAATCTGTGAAAGGAGCTCACAAGATTAATCACTCCGTTTTTACCCAGTTAACAGAGGCGTAGGGCGGCCGCTCCGCCGGGGGAACCCGTGCCACTCCATCCGCCACCCGGGGTGTGGCACTGACTGCAGAGCTCCGGGCTTCGGAGGGAGGGGGTGGCGGTTCGGGGAGGGGGTGGGGCGCTGGTGGTGTGGCGTGGGCGGGGCACGGAGAGGGGCGGTGGGGAGGACAGCAGAGGGACGCGTCGACGCGCCCGCCTCCAGCCCCGCCCGCAGCTGCCATCCCCGCCCCAGCCATTCCCCCCTCTGCGGCCACCCAGTACTAGAGGCAGCCCCGGGCGGCGGTGCGACGGTCCCCGCCATGTCTGCAGCCATGAGGCAGAGGTTCGACCAGTTCCTTCACAAGAAGAACTACATGACTGACCTCCTGGCCAAAATCGAGGCCAAGACCGGCGTGAACCGGAGATACATAGCGTTAGGTAAGTGCGGGGCGGTAGCCCGCGGGGTCCCGCCACTAACCCGGCCCGGAACAGCTGCTACACCCATGTCACTGTGCCGGTGACAGACTTGGGGTGGGGGCTGCATCCCCGGGGACCAAACTGGTCCCCTGGGTGGGCCAGGGATCAGAGATCCCGGCGGTTCGGCCAGGTGGCGAGGCGCCCGGGGCTCGGGTACCGGCTGGCGCTGACGTGTCTGCCCCGCTGCCGAGCGCCGGGCTGGCGCGGAGCGGCGGGGGCGCCTGCGGGAGGACGCGGTGGCCTGGTGGCGGAGTACCGGGTCCGAGGCAGACCGTCTGCGGAGCTCGGCTCCGAGAACGGGTGGCCGCTCGGCAGGGGTGGGGCTGCGGGCCGGCGCGGGAATTCTGGCCTCTCCAGACCGTTGCGGGAGCGGGGCTTCCCCCGCTGGTGCGCAGTATGGCTTGGGGGCCCCTTGCGGGAGGGAGGAGGGACACTACAGTGGGACCTGCCGTGTACCCCACACCCAAGGCGAAGCCCCGCGGAGGCGCAGGCCCAGTCTTCACGCGGTTGGGTTGGTTTTTCTGCGTCGCCGAGAACCGGCCAAGCCTTGCGGTGTGGGCGGGGGCTGCCCGGCTGGGAACGCTTGTCGTGGCACCCGACCCACTTCTCTCCTCGTGTCTCCAGGTGTCATCGGGTTGGTGGCCTTGTACCTGGTGTTTGGTTATGGAGCCTCTCTCCTCTGCAACCTGATAGGCTTTGGCTACCCAGCCTACGTCTCGTAAGTGGCTTCCTGCAACCGTCCCTTCCTCGCCTTCTCGCCCCGTCCCCCATCGTGAGCTGCCCTAGTTACTGTACACCCCCATTTCCCTGGGAGAGGTCAAAGGACCAGAGAGCAGTAACTGACTGCTTAAGGATGCACATTAGAGACCCTTAACTTGACAGCTGATCTCCTGATGACCAGCCAGAATGTATATTTCATCAGATTATACCGGCGGGTTGTGTACCTTCTAACAGATCAAAGACTGAACAAAGTCGACCTTTACTGTTGGGGAGATCTCGGCGGGCACAGAGAACCAATTTCTTCTTCCTAATAATTCTTCTAATGTGTATTTCACCTTATATTTATATACATAGGAAAACCCCATTAATTAGGGTTTCCTTAATTCAGAATTAATGTTAACTCAGACACTTTGGAGAATTTTGCCCTCTTGATATTAAAAAGGCTGGCCGCTTATTACAGGCAAATGGGAAACACTTACCCTAGTATAAAAACAAAAACAAACCGCATAAAATGCATCCCTAATATATCTCTTTGGTTGTATAAATGACTCATTTATATAATTAATCTAAGTTAAAAATGACTCTTAGATTATGCTGTGCCTTTTCTAGTTTCTAGGTTGTTTTTACTCTACTAGTTGAGGTTGTTTTTACTCCGTGTGTTTTGCAGATAGTCTACAATTTCATTTTTCCATTCATTCAAATAGGACTTTTTTTCTCTCCCCAAGTGAATTTTGTTTTACTCTTTTTCTTTCTCTTTGCGAGAAAGCTGTTGGGTTTCACTTTCACTGAATTGGTCTCTACAACCTTCCTCAACCATAATGACAAAACTAAAGGAAGAAAGAATAACAGAAGGCTAAGATACAGATAACACATTTTTACATCTATGTCTATCATAAGCCAGGCTAGAATTTAATATATGACTAAAAAGGGGAAATATGTTTGAGAAGTTAGTTCTGACTTTAACAATGAAATTAATGACCTATCCAGACAAAACTTTCCTTGAAAAGACATATGTACTCGCATGTTCATTGCAGCACTATTCACAATAGCCAAGACAAAGAAACAACCCAAATGTCCATCGACAGATGATTAGATTAGAAAGATGTGGTATATATACATGCTGAAATACTACTCAGCCATAAAAAAGAATAAAATAATGCCATTTGCAGCAACATGGATGGAATTAGAGACCTTCATACTGAGTGAAGTAAGTCAGAAGGAGAAAGACAAATACCACATGATAACACTTATATCTGGAATCTAATAGACTGCACAAATGAACCTTTCTACAAAAAAGAAAATCACGGACTTGGAGAACAGACTTGTGGTTGCCACAGGATTGGGGAGGGAGTGGGATGGGATGGGAATCTGGGGTTAATAGTTGTAGACTATTGCCTTTGGGATGGAAAAGCAAGGAGATCCGGCTGTACAGCACCAGGAACCATGTCCAATCACTTGTGACGAATCTATATATGTAAGTGTAACCGGGTCACCATGCTGTACAGTTGAAAAATTGATAGAAAACTGTAAGCCAGTTATAATGGAAAAATAATAAAAAATATATATACTAAAAAAATGACCTAAGTAGGAGGTTGCAGTGACCTGAGCCTTAAACTGCTAGGCCACCGGGGAACTCCGAGGATACTACTTGCTTTTGAATTTGGAGATCCTGTCCAGCATTATCTGCTAAAGTACCATCCGCGTGTATGTGGCTACTGAATGATTCTGAAGGCAGACCAGAAAAACTGGTTTCACTTTCAGATCCATGAAAAAGGTACAAGAATAGCAGATTTCCATAAAATAACAGATGATGTAGATAGAAACACTGATTCCAAATGGCTTGCACATCAATGAGTCTGTGATAACAGACAAAATAAAAAAATAAAAAGTAGTAGTGGACTACTTTCCTTCTGTATGTGTATTCTACTTTTAATAAGATTTTGAAGTATTTTTCAGTTTTGTGCTTTAGATGTTATTGATCACATTTAGTAACTGCCTAGCTGCTTGAATTATTTTGAACTAGCAAAGACAATGAATCTTTAAACATACTGAAGATCATGAAAAATGTTTTTTCCACAACAGTACCTTTGGTGTATAAGCTTCTGAGAAACGTAACCTGTCTATTGGTGCAATTAGATCAGTGGTATGAGCTTTAGGAAAGTGAAAATCTGTTTCTGGGTGGGACATGCAGGCTGGTATATGTGAAGGTGGTTGTGACTAAAGGCAGACAGAGCTTGAATGTGCTTCTCCTTGACCTGAAGTGGATTAATTCTAACAGGAGCCACTTTTAAAGTCATATTTTAAACTAACTTCAAGCAAGTCACTTTCAGTTTATAATCATTTGTTTGAAGTCATTCATTCATTTTCTGCATAGTAAATTGAATATTACTGGCTCTTTTTTTACTTACAAGAAGCTAAAAGTCCCTGTCTGTTGCTAGGAATTCTGTGAAATGGTAGAGATGGTCATGCTTCTGAATAGTTCAGGTAAATGGGTTTTATATATTTTAGATATTTTTTTTTTATGGCCACAGCTGCAGCATATGAAGTTCCCGGGCCAGGGATTGAACTGGAATTGCATCTTTGGCCTACACCACAGCCATGGCAACACTGTATCCAAGCCCCATCTGTGACCTACATCACAGTTTGCCGCAAGTTCAGATCCCTTTTTTCTTTTCTTTTCAGGGCTACACTCGTGGCATATGGAAGTTCCCAGGCTGGGGTTTGAATCCAAGCTGCAGGTGCCAGCCTACGCCACAGCCCCAGCAACTTGGGATCCGAGCTGCATCTGCGACCTTCACTGCAGTTAATAGCAATGCCAGATCCCTGACCCACTGAGTGAGGCCAGAGATCAAATCCACGTCTTCACAGAGACAACGTCAGGTCCTTAACCTGCTGAACCACAATAAGAACCCCATATTCTAGAATGTTTCTATTCACCAAGTAGATACGTTTTATTTATTTTTTTCTATCTGAGTATTCTGAGGCAAAATGACATTTATAGCATACCTTAATAGAATATTATCTAATATTAGATAAAGAGTATTAAACATCTAATAAAGGGAATTTAAAGATAAAAATTTCAGGAAAAAATGAACGAGCATCTCTAGATTAGTATTTATTCATTGGATGATTCTTTTTGGTAGATTCAACTCTCTTACCTTTAAAATGAATTATAAGAAAAAAACTACAACAATAAATAAATAAATAAATAAATAACATGAATATAGGATTCTGTTACCATAAAGGAATTAAGTGAAGGTTGGTCTTGGTGGGTACTTGGACTTTTCCCTATAACAGTGGTTCTCAGCCTTGGCTGCCCATTGGAATTACCTGAGGAGTCTTTAAAAATACTGATGCCTAGACTTTATCCCAAAGATTCTGATGTAATTGGTCTGGGGTGTGGCCTGTTTTTTTGTTTTGTTTTTGCTCGTGATGCATTTAAAAAAATTTTTGTTATAATTGATTGACAATGTTCTGTCAATTTGTGCTGTACAGTGAAGTAACCCAGATATATACATATATACACACACACTTTATCACATTATCCTCCAGCATGTCCCATCACAAGTGATCAGATATGTTTCTTGGGCTACATCGCAGAATCTCATTGCTTATCCATTCCAGATGCAATAATTTGCATCTACTAACCCCAAATTTTCAAAGGAGTCTTATTGTGCAGTCCATGTTGAGAAGTGCTGGTATAGAGGAGCAGCATAACCCATGCTAATCACCCTTGAAGAGGGGGTGAAAGGGGCAGAAGAATGGCTCTCTGACCCTGGGAATAGTCCAGAGGCCCCCCTGGCCTCTGCTTAGTGAAGGAGGTTCAAGGAAACCTGGGACTGTATATGCAGTAAAAGCAGACAGACCCTTGGTTAGTAAACATTCAGGCGACCACTGTTACATTTGTCTAATCAAGGCTGTTCATTGCTTAAACAGATGTGACCGTGTAATTGTCAGAATCAATGTTACTTAAGATGTCATCTGTGGTCACTTTACTTGTTCTCCTTGTCTCTTGGAATTCTCCCTAGCCAGTTATTTTTAAGCATACAGGTTCATCTATTTAGCAAACATCAAATGCCAGCCATGTGCCAGCACCTTAGGTATGCCCAGGGCTAAGGTGGACACAATCCCCATCTTTGCATGAACAGTCCACAGAATGAGCTGCAATAAATAGTGAAGTCGTGACAGTGTGGTGAGCCCTTCCCAAGTACACCCATGGGGAGCCGTAGTAGAGATTAATAGGAGAGACTCCCGTAGATATTTATCTGCAATACCACTTGAGTTAAGACTAGTGGAATGAGAAGGTGCTAGACGGGAGAAGAGCCAGGCAGAGGGAGCAGTCTGTGCTAGGTCCTGGGGCAGCAGGTGCTTAGGCTGTTGGAGGATCTGGCGTGTTGGAAGCTCTGAGAGGGAAGAGGGGCGAGGGAAGACCAGAAAGGTGCAGGTGCCATTAGGCACCCAGCACATCACGTGTGCCTTTTATTCTAGGCAGTCGTAGGGAGTTTGCATGTTTTCTGATTGCCTTGGATGAGTTTCAAATAGGGGTGACATGGCATGACTTATGTTTTAAGGTCATTCTGGCCACTGTGATCTCTGGAAGGAATTGGTGATCCTGCCAAACTATTGCTGATCCCTTCCTTTCTCACCTGGTAGCTTTGGCTCCTGCTGCTTCCTCTCCTTGGGTCATCATGGGGGGCCCACAGGTTGTGCTTAATGGTAAGTATTGAGCTTAGAGGCTGCAGGGGGCATAAATAAAACTTGGCAAGGCTCATGGGGCTTTTCTCATGACTCATCACCTTGGGAAATCTGTGGGTGGAGTTCAGGGACACCCAGTCTTGGAGTGCGTCAGGTCTTGGCGTGTTGGAGCACGCAGACAGCTGGAGGCTTGGCCAGCCCTCAGAGAGGGCTTATCAGAGACCCCTTCCTACTGCTTACTCTTATTTTCTGTGTACATAATTTCCCTTCGAGAGCAGGGCTCTTCATCCTCTCCCTCTGTGTTTCCACACTTTTGGGCCACCCTGTAAAGGCCATTTGAAATCTAATTCTAGCCTTCTCATTATCAAGAGCTGTTGACAGAATGACTCTCATTTCCCGTCTTCCTTCTATTTCTGATAAGAGAAGGCAGACTAGTGGGTCATATAGGAACCTTTATCATTTCAGTGGACCTGCCCTTCACCCCATTTTTTGCTGACGTACAGCTCCCATGCAACACTTTTAAAGTGACAGTTTAGCGGTGAGTATATTCATAAAGTTTTGACATCATCACTGCTTTCTAATTCCAAAACATTTCCATCACCCCGGAAGGAAACCTTGTATCCGTTACCAGTCACTCCCCATTTGTCCTAAGCCCTAGTCCTCAGAAACCTCTGATCTACTTTCTGGCTCTATGGAGTTGCCTGTTCTGGACATTTCATACAAATGGAATCATATACTAGGTGACTCTTTGTCTCTGATGCAGCTCTGCTTTTAATGGCACAAAAGCGAGTCCTTTTGAGAAATCTGTGCTGCTCTTTCACATACAAAGTCCAAGCCTGAGACCCAAGGTACCCTCCTTCCAGTGGCCCTAGAGGATGGGGGCTGTTCCTGTCACTGCTTCTTTATTCAAGTGGAATTACGAAGGAAAGTCTAATGATTTTGCTTCTAGGTTTGTTTTTGCCCTGTAGAGAAAGGAAAAGAGAAGGGCTGGCTTTTTGTCCTATTCAGCAACCTTTTTATTTAAAATTCTATAGAAACGTCTATTACTTTTCTTCTTTCTTTCTTTTCTTTTCTTTTTTTTTTTTTTTTTTTTTTTTTTTTTTTTTTTTTTTTTTTTTTTTTTTTTTTTTTTTTTTTTTTTTTTTTTTGCCTTATCTAGGGCCGCACCTGCAGCATATGGAGGTTCCCAGGCTAGGGGTCTAACAGGAGCTGTAGCTGCTGGACTTTGCCACAGCCACGCCAACGCGGGATCCGAGCCGCGTCTGCAACCTACACCACAGCTCACGGCAACTCTGGATCCTTAACCCACTGAGCAAGGCCAGGAATTGAACCCGCAACCTCATGGTTCTTAGTCGGATTCGTTAACCACTGAGCCACGATGGGAACTCCTCCTCTTTATTTCATATTTTTCTTAAGGAATAGGCTGCCACCTTCCTGGGACTACCAGAGTTGTGCCTAAGAGGGCAAACATGGAATCTGATTAGTTTTCAAAAGATCCAGGGACAGGGAGAATCAGAAGATTTTCCAGTCACACACAAGGCTAGACTTGGTCCAGAGCCCTCAACCGAACAAGAATATGAAAGCACATTGAGGCATATTTCAGTACCAAGCTCGACAAGATTAAATGTATTTAGAGTCCAGCATTTTAACATCTATATGTGTGTGTGTGTATATATATATATATATATATTTTTTTTTTTTTTTTGCCCTTTTTAGTGCTGCACCTGCAGCATATGGAAGTTGTCAGGCTAGCGGTCGAATTGGAGCTGCAGCTGGAGGCCTACACCTCAGCCACAGCAACGCCAGATCTGAGACGAGTCTGTGACCTACACTACAGCTCACAGCAACGCCAGATCCTTAACCCACTGAGCAAGGCCAGGGATCGAACCTGAGTCCTCGTGGCTACTAGTTGGGTTTGTTACTGCTGAGCCATGATCAGAACTACTGTACATATATATATTTTTTGGCCATGACTACTGTATATATATTTTTTTTAGAACCGGAAGTTCCCAGGCTAGAGATCAAACTATGCCACAGCAGTGACCTGAACCGCTGCAGCAGTGACAATGCTAGATCCTTAACCCGCAGTACCACAAGGGAACTCCATAATGTCTATATTTAATCTGGTGTTTGGCAACACTTTTCATATCTCAGAACCACTTCAGTGATGTGTCATTTTATCTTCTGGGTGTCCTCACCAGCCCGTTTTAAGCTTTTGCTATCAGTACAAAAAATATTACTACTTTTAGCTCTTTGCAGAACTGCTGAACACTTAAATATCTCTATTTAAGTGCTTTACACATACAGCTCATTTAATCCCCATGACAACCCTATAATGAATTAGGATTATTCCCACTTTACAGATGAGGAAACAGAGAAAGAGAAGTACCTTGATTAAGGTCTCACAACAGTAGATGCTGACACTGCTTTTTAAACACTGGAAGACTGGCCCCAAGGTTGATGTTTTTAACTGTTGTTGTATTTCTTCCCGTATAGCTCTGAGTGTCACACAGATACATGCCATAACCTTATACAGTAATAAATATCAACTACTGATGTAACCTTTTTTTTTGGGAGAGGGCTGCACCCATGGCATATGGAAGTTCCCAGACTAGGGGTCAAATCAGAGCTATAGCTGCTGGCCTATGCCCCAGCCACAGCAACGCTGGTTCTGAGCGGTGTCTGTGACCTACACCACAGCTCATGGCAACGCCGGATCCTTAACCCACTTCGTGAGGCCAGGGATTGAACCCGAGTCCTCATGGATACTAGTTGGGTTCATTACCACTGAGCCATGATGGGAATTCCCAGTAACTGTTTTTTAATCAGTTTGAAACTGTCATTACAAATGCAATGACCTTTATGCAGTGAATTTCTCTAATAAGGTACTACCATCCCAAACCATATATCTGCATACATAGTCACGTGCAGTGTTTTGTAAACATGGGTTAGAATCTATTACTAACAGGTTCTTTCTCTTGTTAGCTGTGATGTAGCACTCATTTATGACAACAGCAATATAAAATGTTATGTGCACAGACCTGGTTTTTTTTTTAACCAGTACACGCCCATCTGAAGATGGCACCCTGAACTGGATCTCCTGAGTGAATGCAGCCTTGCCTTTAGTTCTTTGTCAGGAGGCAGTGAATTTCAAGGGGAGATGAAGTTTGCGGATGATCCCTGTGAGGTCAGATCAAGAAAGGGGATGGGGGGGGGGGCGGGATATGAAGGAAACACTGTCACAATAAGTACAAGAGTTGTCATGCAGTCAGCCACAAGGAGAAGCTACAGCATCTTCCTGGCAAATGATGCACAGCAGATAGAATGAGGGAATATGCATTTAAAGGGTTGAAATCTATTTACTGATAGTTTGCAATGGCAGACTCCTGGACAGGGGTTCACTACCCAGATGAGAGTTTGGGAGAGTTGCCATGGGGTGATTGACAGTCATGAACCGCTTTCTGTTTCGCAAAAGCTCATCATCTGAAGCGGAGCTAGGCTTCTCTAATGGTGCTAGAGGATGTGTATTTGTGGTTCTCTTCAGAGGCTCATTAGTAAGGGGTGTGTCTGTTTCCTTAAAGAACTTGTAATTATCTTTTTTTTCTTTTTTACTCGTGAGCACTTGGGAACAGACAGCTTTTCTGCTAAGCTGCTTCTGTTCCTGTTCCATTAGCTTTTCTCTCTGCAACTGTGTGTTCCTTGCTGAGAGCCCTTCCTGGCAGAGAGAGCAGCGCATGCCCACACTTTCCTTTTCTAAGTAGCCTGAAGCACCTGCAAATATTCTGGCCTGCTGGACACTTGGACCAGAAATATAACTGGCATTCTGTAAATGTGGCCATAAGCAACACTGCAGTGCTAAACACGTAAACATTTTACCTTCGTCAAATTGTCACTTAGTGTTACTGCTCGTATTGCTGCACTGTTTTAAGATGAAGGGGTTGTGGAGAAAACTGAAAACACTAATCAAATAGTCTTATAAAGACATGTAAATATTTTGTAGATTATTATGGGCAGCATCTTGATTACATTTTTGTTTTTGTTTTTGTTTTTCCCCCTCTGTCCGAGTCACAGAGAAGAAAGTTTTGAGGCCTAAGTAAGATGAAATATTTCAATGATTTAGTTTCTGGGACCAAGTAAGATGAATGATTTCAATGATTTAGTTGTGGAGGGAGATCTCATTCCGAATACTATCTTGTGGAGTGTTACCCATGAACTTTAGTGGACTTTTTTTGTCCTCTTTATTGGAGGCCCTTAGAGATAGGGCCTGTTTGTCCTTCTGAGCTGCCGTCCTCTCCCCCTGACCCCAGAGCTCTCTTTTTTGAGGACTGACTTTGAATGAGGACTCTGTTTTCAACGTAATACCCTCACCTAGTATTTAAAACAATTCTGTCTTCATGGGACATTTCAAGGTATTTAGTGGCTATCGTTACTATTAGTATTACTATTATTAATTTTGAGAACAATGAATTAGTAGAGCAGAAGTTTAAAAACAATTTCAAAAACTGCTAATGAAATTATTTTTGTAGCAATTGAAATAGAAGCAGGGGTTGTAGAAACCTATCCTGACATCATCCTGTCACCCGCTTACTGTCCTGATTCCAGGAAGTGGAGCTGGCGTCTGTCTCACTCACATGGCCACTATATATATCCTGCAGCCGCTGATAGTTTGGCCAGGTGATCCAGTGACGGGATCACTTACATGTCAGAGCTAACTCCAGACTACTGTCTGCATGTTGATGTGGCCCTCCTTTTTTTGTTTGTTTTGTTTTTCTTTCTCATTTTTGGCTACTCCGCGGCATATGGAGTTCCCCGGAGAGGGTGAGCTGCATACACCGCAGTTGTGGCAGCAGTGGATCCTTTAACCGCTGTGCCAGGGACTGAACTTGTGACCTGGTGCTGCAGAGATGCCGCTGATCCTGTTGCAGCGGTGGCCCTGTTGTGTCTGGGAAAGGTCAGTTTAGGTTGTTTCTGTGTAGGTTGTAAGGATACTTAAGTGTAAGTTAAACTTACGATGCCATAGCTGACGTAGATTTTGTATTTATAGAGCCATCAATTTTCTTGACAGAGGGTTGTCCCAGTAGGGTTTGCCTCTGCTGTTTTGTTTGTTAAAGTCTAGTTGATTTACAGTGTTGTGTTTTGGTGTACAGCAAAGTGATGCAGTTATATACATTTTCTCATTCATATTCTTTTCATTAGGATTTATTACAAGATACTGAATATAGTTCCCTGTACTACACAGCAGGACTTTGTTGTTTGCAACTGCTGTTTTATTGCTTCAGGTGCTCATCTTTTTAAACCGTTTATCAAATAGTCTAATGCATTCTCTTTTGCGTTATAAAACATGAGCTAGGAGAGGTCTTAGAGATCGAGCTGCTGGGGTGATAGCCACCTTTAACAGATGTGGAAACCAAGGCAGCAAAATTAAGTCCTGTGACTCAGCTCACAAGTCTGTTGAGGCAAAGCCAGGCTTAGCTGTAGAAATGCCTTACTCCCCTGGACTACCCACTGTCAACATTCTTTGTGCTTTATATTTGACTGTGACGGAAGCTTCCATTTTGCATTAAAAAAAAACAAAACAGTGGATAGTCAGCACATAAAATCACTGTTAATAAAACACAAAAATATTTGACGACATAGTGACTGCTTATTTTTGGTAATTCAATGTCCTTTAAGGAGGTTTTATTTAGACTCATCTTAA
Organism: Catagonus wagneri; assembly: GCA_004024745.2. Taxonomy (NCBI): domain Eukaryota; kingdom Metazoa; phylum Chordata; class Mammalia; order Artiodactyla; family Tayassuidae; genus Catagonus; species Catagonus wagneri. Next base: position 31,492,981 of record PVHT020004020.1, read on the forward strand.
AATGCACTTGCCTGTGAATTTAGCTTATCTGACATTACGCATTTCATTAGGTTGGTCATTTAACCCTATAGGAGAAAACTGCATTAAAGCATAAAGGGGCATGGTATATTTTTTCATTGTTCTCATACAGTGATCTTAGAATATAGTTTCTACATGTTTAAGAAGCATATTTGCTTCTAAAGATGATTTCTTTTCTTGGATGGGGAGGAGAATTGGGCATGATATAAATAGTAAATAAGCAAATTGGTTTGTTTTTTTTTCTTTTGTTGTTTTCTCTCTTGCTCTGTTGGTCCTCTCTCTTGCTTTGAAAGCACACCTACTTTGCAGTGAAAAACGAGTGTACTTTTCTGAATGCCTGTATTTCCTGACCTTCTTTTGCCCCGTGAAAAAGAAAAAATCTTTTCCCTGTTGGCATGGAAACAAAATGTCCAATGTTCATGTCTTAAAATTTTTCCTTCTAATTTGATGTACTCTGTGAATCAAATAATATGTACGATGGTAGACTCCTAAATAGAGGTAATAGGAAATAGCAAAACCATTTTGAGCTGTCACGAATTCCGATTGCACATTCTCTGTTAAACACAGGCAGAAGCAGTCCTGCACATAGTGGGGACTGCAGGTGGTCACATGATATGTCTGCTGTATCAGAAAGGGCTATAAACATCATGGTCTCTGTTCTTCATATTCAGACTTCAAAGAATCCACCTTCAACTCTGGAATTTTTTTTTTTTTTTTTGTCTTTTCTAGGGCCTCACCCATGGCATATGGAGTTTCCCAGGATAGGGGTCTTATCAGAGCTGCAGCTGCCCGCCTACACCACAGCCACAGCACCGCCAGATCCAAGCCACGTCTGCGACTTACACCACAGCTCACAGCAACACCAGATCCTTAACCAACTGAGCGAGGCCAGGGATTGAACCTGCAACCTCATGGCTCCTAGTTGGATTTGTTAACCACTGAGCCACTACGGGAACTCCTGGAATAATTGTTATTAAACATAACTTCCCATGTTAGGTTAAGGATCTGGCATGGCCGCAGCTGTGGCGTAGGACTCTGTCCCTGGCCCAGGAACTTCCATATGCCACAGGTGTGGCCCCCAAAAAAAGCTGGGAATATTATTTGATGTATTTTTTAATATTTGTTCATTGTTTATAGCTCTGAAAGCTATTACATGCTACACTTAATAAACATGGACTTTGTCCTAAAAAGATAAGAATTAAAAATGGAAATATAAATAGGTTGTACAAGTCATATATAGGAAAGCCTTTTTATCTATTTTGCTTACTAAGAGCGTGAATCTGAATTAAGAGCATGTAAAGGTGGATGTTTTCCCTGCTGGGTATGTTGTGTCTAAAGTAATTCTAAAAATGGTATGAAGAGTTATCTCTTTCCTGCCCTCCCCAATGAGCATTAACTGTAAACAATGATATGTTTAATTAATAGATGAAACCTCAGCAAGGGAATCAGAGCTATTTCTGAGCATTATCTAGGAATCTAACATAAGCTTGGTTTGGAAAGTTTTTGTTGGAGCCAGTCACCTTTTATGTCAGGGTACAGTCAGCTGCCTCCATTAACAGTGGCCTGAGTGATAAGGACCTTGAATTTTCTAGCGTAAGAAGAAGCCTGGAGGTGAAGTCCAGAGCTGGGGGTTCAGGCTTTTCTCCGGTGATCTGGGAATGTTGCCTCCCCCCCAATGCCTCTTTCTCCACAGTGCAGCAAGATTGCCACCTCCCTTAATGATTTGTTTGTTTGTTTGTTTTTGGCCACATGCATGGCATGCAGAAGTTCCTGGGCCAGGGATCAAACCTGCACCACAGTAGTGACAATGCCAGGTCCTCAGCCCACTGAGCCATCAGAGAACTCCTCCCTTAATGATTTTTGAACTAGTTCGTCTCTAAGATATCTTCCTTTTGCCTCATACGTTTGTGTAAACCCATCAACTGCCCTTAGTTTACAGTTTCTTTTTAATAAAGTGCTTTGGGAGATTACAGTTTGGTCTTGTCTGTGGGTCAGGGATTACTTAGGTTTCTCTCTTTCCTTTTTTTTTTTTTTTTGCTTCTTAGGGCTACATCTGCCCTAAAAAGCACTGGGCTTCGTGGTTCCCAGCAGGATTTGTTTCTGCTGTACCACGACGGGAACTCCATGGATCACTTAGCTTTCTGAATGACGACTCAGTTTGGGAGAGAGAGGATACTGGTAGCCTAGGACTACTTGTGCTCAAACTTTGTTTTTTTCACAAGCGTTTAATACTATCCTTTGGCCATTGTTGGTTCCTGGTCTTGTTTTTAGAAAACCACATGTAGAACGAAACAGACGAGCCAACAAAGTGGAGGCAGCTGACACCAGTGGCTATCGGTGGGGCTGGGTGGTCTGGATGAAGTCTGGCTGGTAGGTGACGTCCCTCTCAGGACCAATCCAATACCACTGTCAAGACTTTTGGCCAGTTCCCTTTTGCAGCATGGGCCTGAAAAATGTTTTCAGCCGTGTTCAAATTTGTTCCCCCTGACCTGCAAATAGGATTTTTGGATTTCACCTAGCACTTTCCATACCATTTGGGATTTGGCAGGGAGGTACAGTTAAAATCCATGAGTAATTTTCTTAATCTCCTTTTAGCCTTATTATCCATGCTATTAATGCTTTACCCACTGTACTTAGCCAGAACGCGTGTTCTTATTGCTCTCTGTTCTTTTTAATCTCTTGCTTCCCTATAGTAATACTTTATTATTCTTATGATTGTTATGTATTAATGTAACATTTCAGAGTACTTACTCTGTTTAAATGCTTAACGTGTATTAACTGAGTTAATCTTCATCACAGCACAATGAGGTTTATCATCCCTACATGATAGATGAGGATACCTAAGCCCAGAATAACTTGTCCAGGGTCATATACCTACTAAGCAGTAGAACCAGGATACATGTTGCAAGCCAAGAATGGTGAAATGATATAAAGCCAGATGACCACTGGGAAGAAATGAAGGGAAAAGCCTGGCCATTTCATAGTTCAGTGTAATTAATTTTATAGTTTAAGTGGAAAATTAGAGTGAGTCAATTCCATGTGCTGGGCAATGTGGCTTTCTTTGCTCCCTTTGTGTCTTTCTGTGTGTACTGAAGGCCTTTTAATGCTCTAAAACACAACAGATTGTGTCTGATCATTGCTAGAGAACTTATTTGTAAGAAAATAATGAGCTGTTTAATTTAATTTCCTCAAGAGAGAAATTAAATGATTGTGTCTGATGTTCACTTGCTGTTCATTTTTAACAAAGCCCTAAAGAGAGACCTAGTCACGTTAGAGGAAGTAATTATTAGCAAGTCTGGGAGGTCTCTTGTGGTGCAGGTTAAGGATCCAGTATTGTCACTACAGCAGCTATGGTTGCTGCTGTGGCACAGGTTTGATCCTTGGCCCAGAACTTCCATGCCCTGGGTGTGGCAAAAAAAAAAAAAAAAGAAAGAAAGAAAGAAAAAAGAAAAAAAGAAAGAAAGAAAAAGAAAGTTTGGTCCATTGTGTTGGTCCACTGTGTTTTTTTTCCCCCAAGTAGAAATGTTTTTCCTGATTGTTGTTATCAAAAAATAGTACATGCTAACAGATACAGAGAACAGATATAGAGGACAACTAGTGGTTACCAGTGGGGAGAGGGGAGGCGGAAGGGGCACAATAGGGGTGGGGGGATTAAGAGATACACACTACTATGTACAAAATGAGCTACAAGGGTATATTGTACAGCATAGGAATAGAGCCAATATTTTATAGTAACTATAAATGGATTTGTAGAATTGTAAAGCACTATACAACTGTAAAGCACTACATTGTATACCGGTAACTTATATAGTATTGTACCTAGGTAATACTTCAGTTTTTTAAAATAATACATGCTTATTGTAAAGACTTTAAAAAAGTAAAATCCTGCAACCTCAATGCTCAAGATTATACAACTTGAAATAGATGTTTCAAATACTATTCTTGGTCTGTAAACACATGGTAATATATACCTGTCTTTTCTTTTCTTTTTTTTTTTTTTTTTGCTTTTTAGGGCCACACTTGAGGCATATAGAGGTTCCCAGGCTAGGGGTCTAATCGGAGCTACAGCTCCCTGCCTACACCACAGCCACAGCAACGCCAGATCCGAGCTGTGTCTGTGACCTACACCACAGCTCACTGCAACGCTGGATCATTAACCCACTTAGCAAGGCCTGGGATTGAACCCACGACCTCATGGTTCCTAGTCGGATTCGTTAACTGCTGCGGCACAATGGGAACTCCACGTCTTTTCTCTTTTAAACACAAAGTTAGTAATCTCATTTTTCCACTCAACACTGTATCTTGGATATCTTTTCCTGTGACTATTTCATTGTATGGATATAGCCAAATGTATTTAAACAGTCCATTGCTCCCCTTAAAAAAGGCAGACATATGCTTCTGTAATCTTAAAAGTTGAAATTCATTTTAGTATTACTTTCCTCTTTGAACTTCATCTTTGTGTGTCTATAAAATGTAGAATTTGAACTAGTTCATCTCTAAGTTATCTCCCAACTCAACATTCTATAGTTTCTAATTCTGCCCAGTTAATTTTTTTTTTTTTTTTTTTTTGGTCTTTGTCTTTTTAGGGCCGCACCCACGGCATATGGAGGTTCCAAGGCTAGGAGTCGAATCAGAGATGTAACTGCCGGCCTTCGCCACAGCCACAGCAACGCGGGATCCAAGCCACATCTGCAACCTACACCACAGCTCAGAGCAACGCCGGATCCTTAACCCACTGAGAGTGGCCAGGGATCAAACCTGCGTCCTCATAGATGCTAGCCGGATTCGTTTCCACTGAGCCATGATGGAAACTCCTGCCCAGTGAATTTTTAGAACTGCTAGCTGCTCATGTAGTATTGCCCACCAACTTCCACAGGCCAGCCATGTCTGCTACTCACTCAGGCCTTGCTTCTCTTTTGCCAGCTGCTTGAGGGAGCTGAAGCCCTGCCCCTAGAACATGGTAAGTGACTCATGAGGGAAAAAGGAGCCCCAGCACTGAGTGAGAGTGTGGTAGTCGCAGTGGGCAGAGAGAAGCGGAAGACAGTGATGCCCGTCTTTTGGGAATATATCCCGCCTCTTGCCCCGGGGACCCATTCTGAGCCCAGGGTCACTGCTAACATGTGCAACTTGAGGATAAGATAACACTAGAGAGATAGACCAGCCCTGTGGAGAGTGGTGGAACTACTGCGAGCTGCTGCTGGGACAGTTCCAGGGTGCCTCCAGGATTCAGCCTGTCTCCTCTTGCCCCCTCATTCATTCATTGCTGGAAAGCCTACCCTCTGGCTACAGCTCATTGGACTCAAATCAGTCACGTTGATTTTCTGTCCTAGAGATAATATTGCGAGGTGGTGCTGACATTGGAACTTGGAGTTGGTGGTTCTGAGACCCGGCTGTGTGTTAGGATCACCTGCATAACTCTCTAAAAGCACATAGCTGTGCTGTACATGCGGAGAACTTGAATCACTAGGTCTAAAGAAGCACCTGGCATGCTTATTTTTAAGAAGTTCCCAAGGCCTATGTGGATCATCACCCAAGTCAGACCCAGTGGACTAGAGACCATCTCAGTACACCATGTTCACTTCCAGTGGTCCCTCCGACCTCTAAGGAAGCAGGATGCAGAGTGGAAGGGTCCCTTGGGGATCTGGATGTTCAGACTATGACCTTTCCTCCTGTTTGTGTGTTCTGTGCCCAAGTTAGCCTTTCTAAGCCTTGATTTTCTCCAATATAGGACTCTGGTCCCTTCTAAAAGGAAGATTATGAACTCCTTTCGTATTTATACTAATGCAATAAATATTTATTAACTGCCCACTTAGTATCAGACACTTTGCTGAGTGCTGTGCCCCATGATAGTGAGTTGTTCTCCCAATTTTCCAACAGCTTGAGAAAGAGAAACAGGCACAGGCTTTGTCGGAGTTAGTCTTGGGTGTAAACCCACTCTCTGCTTTTGGAGCTAGGCACCCTACACATGTTATTTTTCTTCTCTAAGCCTCAGTTTCTTCCCTAAACATACTCTCTGACATAAATCGCCACAATATCTTTTTTTTTTTTTT
>PVHT020004020.1:31500048-31541181 GCA_004024745.2 Catagonus wagneri
GAGTTGTTCTCCCAATTTTCCAACAGCTTGAGAAAGAGAAACAGGCACAGGCTTTGTCGGAGTTAGTCTTGGGTGTAAACCCACTCTCTGCTTTTGGAGCTAGGCACCCTACACATGTTATTTTTCTTCTCTAAGCCTCAGTTTCTTCCCTAAACATACTCTCTGACATAAATCGCCACAATATCTTTTTTTTTTTTTTGTCTTTTTGCCTTTATGTAGAGCCGCACCCGCGGCATATGGAGGTTCCCAGGCTAGGGGTCTAACAGGAGCTGTAGCTGCTGGCCTACACCACAGCCACAGCAACGCGGGATCCGAGCCGCGTCTGCAACCTTCACCACAGCTCACGGCAACGCCGGATCCTTAACCCACTGAGCAAGGCCAGGGATTGAACCCGCAACCTCATGGTTCTTAGTCGGATTCGTTAACCACTGAGCCACGATGGGAACTCCCACAATATCTTTTTTGATCCACCTCATACAGTAATGAAAATGAAAACAAACAAATTGGACCTAATTAAACTTAAAAGCTTCTGCACAGCAAAGGAAACCATTAAAAAAAATGAAAAGATGATCCACAGAATGGTAGAAAATCTTTGCAAATGAAGCAACTGACAAAGGATTAATCTCTAAGATATAAAAACATCTCATGCAGCTTTATATCAAAAAGACAAACAACCCAATCAAAAAATGGTCAGGAGATATAAATAGATATTTCTCCAAAGAAGACAGACAGGAGTTCCCATTGTGGTGCAGCGGAAATGAACCTGACTAGGAACCATGAGGTTGTGGGTTCAGTCCCTGGCCTCGCTCAGCAGGTTAAGGATCCAGCATTGCCGTGAGCTGTGGTGTAGGTTGAAGATGTGGCTCGGATCTGGCATTGCTGTGGCTGTGGTGTAGGCTGGCAGCTATAGCTCCAATTCGATCCCTAGCCTGGGAACTTCCCTATGCTGCGGGTGAGGTCCTAGAAAAAAAACAGAAAAACAAAAAAAGGACCAAAAAAATTCCACAGGTGAAAAAAGCTCAGTCCATAAAAAAAAAGCAAAATTATGGCATTTGCAGCAACACAGCTGGAATTAGAGATTCTCATACTAAGTGAAGTAAGTCAGAAAGAGAAAGACAAATACCATATGATATCACTTATATGTGGAATCTAAAATATGCCACAAATGAACCTATCTACAGAACAGAAACAAACTCATGGACATAGAGAACAGACTTGTAGCTGCCAATGGGGAAGGAGTAGGATGGACTGGGAGTTTGAGGTTAGTAGATGCAAACGATTGCATTTGGAGTGGATAAGCAATGAGACCCCGCTGTACAGCACAGGGAACTATAGTCCAATCACTTGTGATAGAACGTGATGGAAGATATGAGAAAAAGAACGTATATATTTGTGTAACTGGGTCACTTTGCTGTACAGCAGAAATTGACAGAACACTGTAAATCAACTATAATAAAAATATATATTAAAAAAAGGCTCAGTCCAACAGGACCACCCTCCTCTTCAGACTCCAGTCACAAGCCCGTGTCGTTTAACCTATTCTACCAACTGCCTACAAATCAGAACTTCCCATGTTCCCTTCCTCAGGGTCAATTAATTGGCTAGCATAGCTCACAGAACTCAGGAAAACCACTTACTCACTAGATCACCAATTAATTATGAAAGGATATTATAGGGAACAAATCAACAGCTAGGTGAAGAGAAACGTAGGGCAAGGTCCCAAACCAAAGAACTTCATCTTGGTGGAGTTTGGGGTTCAGCACAGTGGCACAAAGAAGCCTTCTGGTTCCCCAACATGAAAGCTCTCCGAAGAGTGACAAAAAGTTGTCTTTTGGGGGTTTTATGAAGGCTTCATTACATAGTCCTGATTGACTAAATCACTGGCCATTGGCGACTCATTCAACCTCCAGCCTCTGTCTCCTCCCTAGAGGTCAGGTATGGGACTGAAAGACCAAAGTCACCCCCTTAACATAAAAAAAACAATTTCTCTCTCTAAACACATCAGAAATTGCCTGGGTTTTGGGAGCTGTGCAGGGGTCACAGGTGAGCAAATATGTATTTTGCTTATAAACCACGATTTTGCATCCACTCATTTGGGTAAAAAACTGTATGCATAAATAGCTTTCAGGAAACCCCAGTATTATTTTCTTTTTTTTCTTTCTTTTTTTTTTTTTTTGTCTTTTTGCCTTTTCTAGGGCCGCACCCGCGGCATATGGAGGTTCCCAGGCTAGGGGTCGAATCAGAGCTGTAGCCGCTGGCCTATACCACAGCCACACCAATGCCAGATCCAAGCCGCATCTGCAACCTACACCACAGCTCATGGCAACGCCGGATCATTAACCCACTGAGTGAGGCCAGGGATCGAACCCGCAACCTCATGGTTCCTAGTTGGATTTGTTAACCACTGAGCCACAATGGGAACTCCCTTAAGTTATTTTCTTCTCTCACCTTTTTGTCTTAGATTCCTCACCTGTATCCTGAGTAGGTTAGATTATATTTTCTGTTCTTTCTTGTAACCAGCTTAGGGTGTTGTGACATGTAGACACATTTTAGAAAATGAACGTTGCACTATTTTAAATTTAAACAGTCATTAACTGCTTCAATAATAGGAGAATTTCTATTTAAAAAATCTCTTCCCCCTTAATAAGACTCTGTGATCTTTTTCTGTCTTCTTTCCTCGGCCTTGGTGTATCTACAAAGTTGTGATTAATGTGCGTGTTCATTTTTGAGTTCTTTCCTTCCTGCTTGTCAGTGCTCCTGCAGAGTGTTTCAAGGCTGTCAGTATGGAAGGTTTGGAATTCCTATTGTTGCTAAGTTAGGGAACTAACCAATTTTTATTCCTTGAAGGACTAAACTTAAACTGTTAGGGTAGTTTTTCTGCTTTTGAATCTGTGGATCCTAACATCTTAGAAATAGTGACAGAGAATGAAATTGAAAGTACCAGTGTGGTTTTACAGATGCTTATTTCTGTTTATATCTGTGTGCGGATGTGTGTTGACGTAGCCTTGGTTCCCTCACATCATTCACAATCATCTCATCCAGCTGTACTTTTTCCCCTTGGTTGTTTTTTGAAAACACTCATGCAGGCACGCACATAGACACCCAGGACTGCTGCTAATTAATTCAGAGGCTTTCTTAGGGAATGACTCAGCATCATTCCTAAGCCTAACGGTCTCTTTGGGAGAACCCGGTTTACCACGTAGCCAGTGTATTTCCATAGTTAACCCATGGCGTAGGCTAAACGAGACTCAGATTTCTCGATTACGATCAGTGTCCAGACATATATGAGGATTGGATTTTAAAAAATAATGGAATTAGGGGTCAGAATGAAGGGATTCCCAGGACTGGAAGAAATTTCTGTGATTCCAAAGTAAAAGTTTACTTTAAATTTAGTTCTGTTCATTTACAGAATGATTTTATTTAAGCAGTAGTTGGTACTGAGAAAGTCATAGTATTAACCGACAACAGGAGCCAAGAGCACAGCCTGAGAATCCATAATGACAATTGGCACCAGATAGACACTATGATGTTTGCTTTCACCTGTTATGAAGTATATTATGAACTTTGGACAGTGCCTAAACTATGGTCAGTCACATTTTTTTTAATGAAAATGACTATTCACCCATGAACTACTCCAGTTACTAAAAGTACATAAGAAGTGAGTTACGTGAGCTTATTCTTGATACATCCAGAGTGGCAGGACCACCCTTGAAAGTGGAAATTACTCTGGTGCCCAGACACTGGTGGTATCTCCTGGGGCCATGGTGGAGATTCAGGGGACAACTGGTCCTGGTTTCTCTGGTGACCAGAAGACTAGTAACAAGTGGTTGTGATGGCTTGGCCCCCCTATCGCCACCTTGCTGCCTCTTTTCGTATTGTCCTCTTGCATCTAGTGGTGAGTGGGGAGTGTAATATTTGAAAATGTTTCACTGAGATCTTACTATCTGATACACTTGCTCTTGTGTTACCTTTCAGAATTAAAGCCATAGAGAGTCCCAACAAAGATGACGATACCCAGTGGCTGACCTACTGGGTAGTGTACGGTGTGTTCAGCATTGCCGAATTCTTCTCTGACCTCTTCCTGTCATGGTTCCCCTTCTACTACATGCTGAAGGTATGTCAGCTTTTCCTGAACTGCTGTTTTCTTTGCTCCTTACCACCAAAATAAACTCTATTTCAGGACCCGTATACAGGAGACAGGGACAAATGCTTGAATGTTGGACATCTGTTGCTTCACCTCAGGTTATATAAGCAGGAAGACAGGATTCAACATGTCTAACTTATTTTGTTTATTATTTTGGATAGAGCCAAAGCAATTGTGTCTTTAAGATGTGTTTGATAGGAGTTCCCATCGTGGCTCAGAGGTAATGAACCCAGCTAGTATCCACTAGGATACGGGTTTAATCCCTGGCCTCGCTCAGTGGGTTGAGGATCCGGCCTTGCTGCGAGCTGTGGTGTAGATCGCAGATGTGGCTCAGATCCCGCGTGGCTGTGGCTGTGGCGTAGGCGGGCAGCAGCAGCTCCGATTTGACTTCCATATGCCGTGGTTGCAGCCTTAAAAAGCAAAAGGAAAAAAAAAATGTGTGTGATATAATAATAGGTGGAAACATCAGGACCGAGCACATGCATTGCTGTTAGTTTGCCAGCATCCTATCTTCATGCAGCGTTGTCTGTGTTTGATGCGTAAATATTGCAAATGCTATCAAGCCATCAATTATTCATAGTGCTGTGCTGGAGTCATTATTTTGGAAAGAAAATCTATTTCTTATGTAGGTTTGGAGGAAGAGGATGCGAAATGGGCTCTCTGAGAAAGTCACTTTTATAATTCTGGCAGGTGCCCTAGTCCAGGATCAGCCCAGCCTCCCCTTGTGTTTGGCAGAGGGCTAGCCTCGGTTACCACCAGGTGAAGTAAGGGAGTAGGAGGTTGAAACTCTTCCTAACGGGACCTGTATCAACTCCAGACAAGCTGTCTTCAGTTGATTCAGGCATCTTCCATAGGAGAGAACCTGCTTCCTCTTAGGTGCCTAGGATGTCAGTAGTTCACGAGCCAGACTTCCCAAGCTGCAGAGGGTGGAGAGTCCAGCCCTTAGGAAATTTGGGTTCTCTTCTTTAATGAGCATTACATGCGACATAATTTAAAGACTCAAACTCTTCTGTAAGAGTTTTGAAGATCTACACTCCTGCCCCCTGTATACCTTCCTTAAAAGCAACCACTGTCGCTTCATTTATGGCAGATTATTTTGTCATTTACCTCTGTTTCTAAATAATATTTAGCCACGTTTTAATTTTTCTATTTTCGTATAAGCTCTTCATTCCCACAGGAAGAGAAGGATTCGCCTTACTTTCCTCCCTCACCCCTGCCACACACGTGCCAGCTTCCCACCTCCACATCCTCTGCAGGTGTTTGTGTCATAATTTTGGTTAAAGCTTTACTGCTTGTGTTACTATGACTTTGTAAATACTGTTTAGTTGGGCCATATAATGTACATATAATGTGCATGTAGTGTTAACGCACAGATTTTCAGTTTCCCTGGAATAATTATTTCCTCATTTAGGTATTTAGATCTCTTTTTAGTGTCTTTGTTATTTCAGTTTGTTCTCAATGTCTACATTTCTGTTTTCTTTAAATTTTTTTTTTATCTAAAGAAATGTAGATACAGGAAGCACTGTCATTCTTTAGTTCCTCTCACCTACCACCATGGTGATATAATCTTGATTTGTAACTCTGTAATATGTGTATACAGTATTATTATTTTCTTTTTCTCTGGCCTTAGCTATTAAAAAAATCTATTTGTATTTTCCTTCTTTCTGGGAGATTTCTGCTCTCTTTTCCTTTTTTTTTTTTTTTTTGCTTTTTTAGGGCTGCACCTATGGCACCTGGAAATTCCCAGACTAGGGGTCCAATTGGAACTACAGCTGCTGGCCTACACCACAGCCACAGCAACGCAGGATCCGAGCCATGTCTACCACCTACAGCACAGCTCATGGCAACGCCGGATCCATAACCCTCTGAGCAAGGCCAGAGCTCGAACCCACAACCTCATGGTTCCCTAGTCAGATTTGTTTCTACTGCACCATGACAGGAACTCCTCCATTTTGCTCTTTACGCCATACACTGTGTTATTTCCCCTGTTGTAGTTGCTTGGCTCTTTCCTCTGTTTTCTTGTTCATGTTTCATGTTGCTGTATTTCTTTTAGTATAGTTAGCAATCCAGTTCTAAAATGCCCGCTGCTGATAGTATCTGTAGTTGACCTTGCGTTCTTTTGAAACAGTTATTATTTTGGCCTCCAGGAATCCCAGCTGCTCCATGGGGCACTGGAATGGAAGAGGCCATACCCTGATCCGAGCTGGGCCTATGGACTCTAAGCAGGGGTGCATGAGCGTTCGGGTGGGGAGCCCCAGGCAGCAGAGGGGCCACATTTAGTAACCCTCACCCCACTAAACAGCTTCTGAGGTCCAGGCATCAGCCTTTGCTCCCCCAGAAGACGTTCCTATGTTGAAGTCACAGCTCCAGGGGTTGATGGTTAAATGAATTAACCATTTAAGATCCATACAGGTATATCCATACAGGTGAATGAAATGATCCATTTGTGTAGATACAGAAATTTTTATATAATTCATTACATTGCCTACAGTGTGAAACCATTTATTGTAAAAAAAAAAAAAAAAGAAGCTAAATAGTTTAAAAATTTAAAATGAAAACATGGATATTCTTTTAATTTTAAATGATGTTATCATAGAATGCTTTGTAAGAAAGCTCAAGAATTTTCCTTTCAAAACAAATGGGATGGAGGGGATTGGTCTGTGGGAAGATTTAAGATTTCAGAGATAGCTGGATTTTTCATGTGTTTTTGTTATCCAAAGATATTTAGCATTTATAAAAATAGCTTTATAATCTTTTATTTGGATGGCCATATTTTAAACTTCAAATAATTGTGAACCCTTAATAAGATCCACCTAATGGTAATGACATCACACTACAGTCTCTGAGGGAAGAAACTGGGCGTTTGCCCTGGGCCACACTGCTTGCCACAGTGACCACTATTCTGTCAGCAGAACCACTCACATCAATTTCTGACCTCAAACTGCCAAAACGCAAGCAAGTCTGACTTCAGTCTGCCTGATCACCTCTGCTAATGGAGGCCCCTTGAGATAGGATCCAAAATAAAAGATAATCATTAAGTCATTTATATTTGACTTTGAAGTACATTACAAAAATTGCTTTGCAGCAAATTTCCCTCCCTAATGGTAAAAAGAAAGCATATCCGTCAGTAGGCAGTGTCCAGCTGCATGGCGTCCAGGAGAATGAGAGGGTGAATTTACTGCACATCACCAAACAGATAATATACCTGAGATGATTAAAAATTGATTACACTGTCAGTAAAAATGTTTTCTTCCTGCCTTAGTGGCATATTCTGAGAGGCTTCAGTGAACTGACTGGGAGTGTAGGAGAATTCCATTTTAAGGACTAGCGTAGATCTTACCTATGCAGTGCTGCAGTCACAAGTGATTGTATGGAAAGATGGAAAAGAGACCTGCAACTACGGCCATGTTACTATTTTATCTTTTGCAGTAGTAATACTGTTGGCATTTCCTCCCCTGCCCCCATTTTTCTAAAGCAGCCTGTAAGAGTGAAGGAAGGTAAGAGGACCCACTGAATAGGCATCACAGGTTAGTTGAGAAGAGAGTGTACCAATGTATTGAGCTAGAACAGTGGGTCCTGCATGTTCAGAGCTTTCCTCAGTCTGACTTTTAGCAGGAAGGTTTCAAAATAAACATAAAAGTCCTTTTCCCATTGATGATGAAAGTAGTGTATGTTTATTCCTTTGTTCAACAGATATTTCTTTAGAACTTCTATGTTCCAGTATCTGTTTTAGATCAGGGGGATTTTGGTGAATAAAAATCCCTACTGTCCATATTTGTGTGTGTGTGTGTGTGTGTGTGTGTGTGTGTGTGTGTTAGGACATGTTTTAGACAGGGAAGAAAATATTGTTTCTGATGCTACCACCATTACCATTTTAGGGTGGTCTTCCTATTTTTTAATGTGCAAATAAATTGTTCAGTGTATGTAAACACATACAGAACTGTGTATGTTATTGCTTTAACCATCTATGTATGATTGAGTCCCTATTTTATATATGATTCTAAACCTCACTCTCAAAAATTGACACAACACTGAGCATTTTCTCATGTTCTTCACTATTCTTTGACATAGATGTCTAATGCATTATACAGGTAATAATTTGTTCATTTCCCAACTGATAGACATCTAGGACATTTCGCCTGCTGTTATAACTAATGCTGCAGTGAATCTCTTTGTACCTCATTTTTACTCTAGATTTACTTTTAAAAAAAGGTTGAATAAATTCTGGCAAGTTCACATACCGATCCAGACTGTCACCTGTACTGTTTCACTCATTGTCACAGAGCATGATATTTCTCTTCATAGGAGGCAGAAAAAATAGAAAAATCTTCCCTTCAACATGTTCAGTTTAGCTTTTAGTTGTACATGCTGAGCAGCTGGGTTTTTTTTTTTTTTTGGTCTTTTGTCTTTTTTAGGGCCGCACTTGGGGCATATGGAAGTTCCCAGGCTAGGGGTCAAATTGGAGCTACAGCTGCTGGCCACAGACATAGCCACAGCCATGCCAGATCTGAGCCACATCTGCAACCTACACCACAGCTCATGGCAACTCCCGATCCTTAACCCACTGAGAGGCCAGGAATTGAAACTGCATCCTCTTGGAAACTAGCCGAGTTCGAGCAACAACGGCAACTCCCTGCAGTTGGTGTTAACTTGCTTCCATCACTGTTCTTATGGCTGCCTCACAAAGGCTTCCTAAGACTTATGTTTCTGATCAAGTGACTGCAGTATATCAGGAGGTCAGGGTTGAAATACATTTTTTTTTCTGACATGAACTCTCGCCTCCGACCAGGCTAGTCCCAAACCGTGCATATCCCCCTCCTACTTTGGAAATACCTCTTCTAGGAGAGAATCGAATCATGACAGCATTAGAATCACAGACAGAATTATCTGGCCTGTTGTAATTTGTCATTTAAGGCTTTAGTGTGTCAGTGCTGAGAGTTAATAGTGCTAATAGTTAAGAGTGCTGAGAGTTCAGGTGAAATAGCACAGACTCTTTGCCTTAGTTGCAGGTTCGAGTGGGCTCCTGCTTGCTCTTGGGAATATTGTCAGCTGGCACTTTGAGGGCAGCATGATTCTTTTTTTTTTTATCTTTTTAGGGCCACATTTGTGGCATATGGAAGTTCCCCAGGTAGGGGTCGACTCAAAGCTACAGCTTCCATCCTACGCCACAGCCACAGGAACGCAGGACCTGAGCATTGGCTACGACCTACACCACAGCTCTTGGCAACACCGGATCCTTAACCCACTGAGCCAGGCCGGGGACTGAACCTGCATCCTCGTGGATCCTAGTCAGTTTCGTTAACTGCTGAGCCACGAAAGGAACTCCAAGGGCAGCACGATTCAAAGGATGGTCAGATCTATGTAGCTCAGTGTATTTCTAGGCTGTAGGATAGTTACACAGATTAAGAAAAGGGAGTTGGTGGCTGAATATCATCTTGAGAGTTGAACAGTAATTAACCTTACTTTTAATGCAAGAAAGTTCTTTCATTTGAGAACTGGAAAATGCTCAGGATGTAGGTAAAGAAAAGTAATTATTTTACTGTCTCAAGACAATAGCTGGAAAGAACGGAATGAACAGCCTGGAGTACAGCCTAGAAAATAATCACACGGGAGAGGTGCAAAAATTTTAGACTCTTGGCTCTGGTCCTGTCTGGTTGTCATGCTTAACTGATCCAGAAAAGTTGAATGAAGCAGCTTTTCTGGATTGCTTAAGGGTTGCTATCTGCATAGGCAGATAATATTTCAGAGATTTTTCAACAGTTTTAAGACCTGTAAGACTTGATAATCTTATTACGATCTTGTATACTTTCTTCAAGTACATTAATTTATGACTTTCCTAAAGTTCTACAGGAGAGAAAATTGACTCTTAGGTTGTTTTATTTTCCTCAAGTCATAAGACAGTTACCAACTCTCCTGATTCTTAATCCACTGGGCCATTTCCACTTTACCTGGAGGCCTATGGTTACACCTATGGGCATCTGTCTCTCCATCAGTAATCCATCCCTGACAATCACATATCTTATGTAGGAATACCAGCCAGGAGACTATTGCTCACCATTTTAAACAGCAAAAGTGAAACGGTATTACATGCCCATTAAAAACCCCATGCCAATTTCCTAAGTATTAATAAACTCATCAAAGTACCCCTATAGGAGTTTCCATAGTGGCTCAGCAGAAATGAATCTGACTAGCATCCATGAGGACGTAGGTTTGAACCCTGGCCTCGCTCAGTGGGTTAAGGATTTGGCATTGCTGTGGCTGTGGTGTAGGCCGGCAGCTGTAGCTCTGATTCAGCTCCTAGCCTGGGAACCTCCATATGCCACTGGGGTGGCTCTAAAAAGACAAAAAAAAAACCCAAAAAAACCCTATATAAGTAGCAAATAGATTGAATGTTAGTCACTACAGTTGGTGGGAAACCATTGCCTAGATGCAGTATTACATGGTTCCCCTGGACACTGCCTTTTCTTCAAAATGTCCGCATGGAATTCTGTCAAGAATGTAACTTTTCCTTTTCCTGAACATCCTTTTGTTTAAATTGCTTTATTGAGTTTCAGGTGTGTATGTATGTGTTAATGTTACCTCTAGAAGCAACTGATGGCAAACATGAATGTTTGGATGCTAAAAACCAAAGGTGTTCCTCAGGGAAATGTTAACTAGAGAGATGGCCTGTAGGGTCTCCCTGTTACTAGCCTGGCTCTAAGCAAAGGAAATGGAAGCTAAAGCCAGTGAAAAATGTAGTTACACTTTGTTCCCCATTGGGGGTTAATGCAAACGTTTCTTTGGCAACACCTTCACAAGACCAGCTGGCCAGGGCCAGCGCGTTCTCCAGCAGCATCGCTGGGAAAACTGACAGTAAACACGGAACTACCCATACCATCTGGAGGCTGAAGGTATCTCAAGAAACTGGCTTCATTTAAGTGCTTGGGCCTGTAGCAGAAGGTCTTTTTTCCCACTGTGTGTCTGTGAGGGCTCACTGGAGTTTTGGTGGCTGCACATACAGGTGTAGTAAGGCCAGTCTGAATCTTTGCCCTTTCTCTTCCAACTACCTTGCTTTCCATCTCCTTTGCTTTCCAAACTCTCAGTATCCCATTTTCAGTAGATGAGTTTCTGTAACAGGATGAATCAGGGTACAGACTTACAGAAGTAAGCCTGTTGAGAACAAGCCACATTGATATTTATGTGGACAGGGTGTACACATGCAGATAAAAATTTTTTTTATGATTCCGTGCAGTGTTTATTCAATTTTTTATTATAATTGATTTAAATACTAATTTCAGTTGATTAAGAGCTATCATAAATAAAAACCTCTTGTAGCTCTAAACTAAAAAGTGGTCCAGGAGTTCGCATCGTGGCAAAGCGGAAATGAATCTGACTAGGAACCATGAGGTTGCGGGTTCAATCCCTGGCCTTGCTCAGTGGGTTAACGATCCGGCGTTGCCGTGAGCTGTGGTGTAGGTTGCAGACGCAGCTCAGATCTGGCATGGCCGTGACTATAGTGCAGGCCAGCGGCTAGAGCTCTGATTCGACCCCTGGCCTGGGAACTTCTATATGCCGCAGGTAGAGCCCTAAAAAGCAAAATAAAATAAAATAAAAAGTGGTCCAAGTTAGGAAGGAAGTTAAGCTGCTGGACCTGGTGTGTTTCACCTTTCTTTGTCAGTCTCAGCTTTTCCTTTCCTTACTAGGTCATTATTTGCCACGTTTTTTTTTTTTCCACCTAAGAAAAGCATTCAGGAAACACTGTAAATGCTCCTGGAGCAAGGAGCAGAGGCAGTGCCAGCCCCAGAGCAGTGGTGGCAGTGTGTGTTGTGGGTGCCGCCGCCCTCTGTCACATCCGCCTCTCCTCTCGCCAGTGTGGCTTCCTGCTGTGGTGCATGGCTCCCAGCCCTGCCAATGGAGCGGACCTGCTCTACCAACGTGTCATCCGGCCCTTCTTCCTGAAGCACGAGTCCCAGGTGGACAACGTGGTGAGTGACTTGAAGGACAAAGCCAAAGAGACCGCAGATGCCATCACTAAGGAAGGTAAGGCTCCGGGACAGCTTGGCTGAGCATGTGAGAAAACACAGGGCTGCACTGGGCCCAGATAACAAGCCTCCTCACTCCTTGTCCTGTCAGTTTTCCTTAGCCACACACCAAGGCATCTCTGGGGTTTCCTTACCCAGACTTGCCTGATGCCTTAACTTTTCCCAACATTCTTCTGCCACACTTACATTTATGTACCATTCTGTCAGCACATTAGGAAAAATGACTTTCCTGTGGTGGGTAGATTTTAGAGAATCATGTGCATTTATATCCAGTGCAATGGCTTTAATTCTCTTCAGGCTGAGATGCTTAACATGCTGTTGAAATTGCTTTTGTTAGTGGTCCAAGAGAATACCCTC
Source organism: Catagonus wagneri (assembly GCA_004024745.2). Classification (NCBI taxonomy): domain Eukaryota; kingdom Metazoa; phylum Chordata; class Mammalia; order Artiodactyla; family Tayassuidae; genus Catagonus; species Catagonus wagneri. The sequence goes on from PVHT020004020.1 coordinate 31,512,571, forward strand.
TCTCTGAGCTCTCCTGATTCATTCATTCAGCTAATCTTTATTTATTGAGGTGCTTAATGCGCGACAGCCGTGTTCACAGCACTGGACATGATGGGGAACCAAACAGACCATAGGACTTGAACTCTTGAAGTTTACAGTGTTGTTGAGAGAGACAGCGCAATTAAAAAACTAGTTATGGTGGAGTTAGCAGGTGATAGAGAAATAAAGCAGATAGAGAGTGTCAGGAGCTGAAGGGAAGGTTACAATTTTAAGTAGTGATTGAGGAAATCCTCACAAGGTGGCTATACGGAGTCAAGTTTGAAAGTGTTAAGGAAAGGAACCTGGGGAAGAAAGTTCCAGAGAGAGGAAACAGCAGGTGCAAAATTCAGGGATGGGAAGCAGTGTGATCGGAAGGGAGTGGTGAAGGAGTTGAAGGAGACAGGGGCAAAGATGTTGGGGACTGGAGCTGGAGAAAGGCAGATCATTCTGTGCCCTATAGGCTGTTATAAAGGCTTTAATTTTTGCTCTGTGTGAGATGGACTGCCATTGGAGAACTGTTTTTTGGCCATGCCCTGAGTGTGGGGAAGTTCCTGGGCCAGGGGTCAAACTCGAGCCACAGCAGTGTCAGTGCAGGCTCCTTAACTGCTAGGCCACCAGGGAACTTCCCATTGGGAACTTTGATAAGAGGTCCAACATAATTTGTCTGGTGTTTGCACAAGATCACGCTGGCCACTATATAGGCCAAGAATAGACTAAAAGGGACAGGAAGGAAATCAGGAGACCAGTTAGGTTATCACAATGGTGTGGCTGGAGATGCTGGTGGTGGTGTGACTTGTAGTGGGTAGCAGTAGGAGATAAGAAGTCACTAGACTCTTGGTATTTTTTAAGTTAATACCAAAAGAATTTACTTATGGATTAGGCATGGAGTAACAGGGAGGAGGCCAAACTTTCAGCCTGAACAGGTGCAAGGGTAGAACTGTCACTGAGCTGGGGAAGACTGGGTGTAACAGGTTTAGAGGGGAAAAGAAAGCATTCAGTCCTGGACATAACTTTGTATTGACTGGGTACGTGGAGAAGTCCGCACAGCCAGTTGGATAAAAATGTTGGGAGTTCAGGAGACAGGTCTGAGCTAAGGATACACATTTGGGGGTCAGCGCATATAGACAGGATCATAAGCATGACACTTGATGAGATCACTTAGGGCGTGGACATAGGGAGACAAGAGGAAGTCTGAGGACTGAGCCCTGTGGCTACCAATGTTTAGAGACTGAGGAAATGAGAAGCAGCCCAAGAAGCAGACTGATAAAGGAGTGGCCAGTTGAGAGGACAAGAAAACCAGAGACTGTGGTGTCCTTGGGGCCAAGTGAAGAAAGTGTTTCAAAGAAGAGAGGGCAATCTGTTCTATCACATGATGCAGACAGGTCAAGCAAGACAAGGGCTGAAAACTGACCACGGGATTTAGCAGTGAGGACGGCACTTGACAAAACAGTTCTGAATGGATGTGAGAGAAGGGACGAAGGGCATGAGAGAACAGAGGTTTGTCTTTTGAGATGTTTCCTGCAGAGAGAAGTAGAAGATTGGGGCCATAACTAGAGGAAGATAATGAGGTCCTGAGGATTTTTTTTTCTTTTTTGGAAGATAGAAGAAACAAAGTAGCTTTGAAAACTAACATGAATGATCCAGTAGAGAACAACAACAACAGAAAATGATCTAGGCGAGAAGGTGAATTGGTGGAGCTCCATCCGTACATAGACCAGAGGAGATAGGACCGAGAGAACAAATACAGGGATTGGTCATAGGAGCAGGAACAGGTGAGAATTACAGAAGGGAAGTCAGGGTTTATGGGTAAGGAGGCTGGTAGGTAAACTAAGAAAGAAGGTCAACCAAGAAAGGATGGGGAAGGATGTGATGGAAAGAGGAGACGGTATGCAATAGTTATTTAGGGACAGGGTTGGCAAGTATTTTCTGTAAAGCCTTAGATGATGCTTTAGCTTTTACGGGTCATCAAGTCTCTGTTGCAACTACTCAACTCTGCCGTTGCAGCCTGAAAGCAGCCAGAGGTACCATGGTTATCAGTGGGTGTGACTCTAATTTGCTAACTCCTGTAGGACAGTGGGGTGGATGGACTGGGACAGTGTCCTGTGATTGCCAGGGAGTATTAAAGGCTCACCTGAGGTTTGTGCTCAGGAACTTATAGTGAGCTCAGGTCATGTTTAAGGGCTTTTTTCCAGCCATATTTCCAGCTACATGGGTGCAGTTGTGAAGCAGAGAGATGTGTCCTGGTTGATTTTGTTCAGTAGGAACTCTGACGTGAGAGTAGAACTAAGAAGTGGCTAATGTTTGGTGATGGAATTTAAACTGGGCGAGGAGGGGAGTGAAGAACAGCAAAAATGGTAAGAGTCAGTGGATGATACAGCCAGGTGGTGGGGGGAGAACTCCGAGTCAGGATGAGAGAGGGAGTGAGCTGGAAAGACAGGTGATGGCGGAGTGTGACGTTGTCACTGAGACTAGGGAGAAGCTGCCCACACTGGTCATGATAAGGATGGAGGGAGGGCGGGCCTGAGGTGGGCTGGAGCAGTGAGGCTGGAATGTGAGTTCTTACAGGAGGGGAACTAGGAGGCTAAATTACTGGAAGAACATTGCAATCATTGATAATGCAAGTAAGACTAGTGCTCTAGAGTGAAGTTAAATTTGGACAGAGGTCAGAGAGGAACAAGAAGGGCTAGTTGGAAAGATAATCTGATGACATGAGATTCTGAACATGGCCATGAAGAACAAGACAGCACTTTCCAGATCTGCAGACCCAGTAGTACCAGGGTCATGGACGAAAAAAACAGCAGACACTTGAGAAGCAATGTCATCAGGGAAAAGCCAGATTACTGTATAAACAACAAGATTAGGGAAACATTTGGAGAAATGGGTGATAGAGATTTTGCTGATGATGGGTCTTAAGTTTCAGGGCACTTGAGAGTTTTAGGAAGTAGAGAAAGTGGGCATAGAATTAGGGATTTGTAAACAGGAGCTCTACAGTAATGAGAAAGTGGGAGATGAGAGGGGACCTGGCCCCTGGGGAGGGAGATCCCCCCAACAGTTCCCCAGCATCACTGCTGTCCCAGTTGTGGTGTGTGGTATGTCCTCTCTTTCCTCCCTCACCGACTGCTCGCCTCCGACTCCTGTTCTGGGCACATGCCCCAGTCTCCTTCAAGACCTTCTCTACAGTCTTAAGTTTGTCCTGATGTGTAGTCCTCACATCTGCCTGCTCTGAGATCGCCTTTTCCTTTTTAGATTCCCTAACTGTTCCTCCTGCTCTTGGCTTGACCAGCATCCTCCAGTGATGTCACTTCTGTCTAGTTCACCCACATCTCTTACCCTGAGATCTCAGTACTCTAAAATCTAGTTATACTTTGATATGATACATTATTGTACACAGTAGTTGTGAGGGAGTTCCTGTTGTGGCACAAATCCAACTAGTATCCACGAGGATGCAGGTTCTATCCCTGGCCTCACTCAGTGGGTTGGGGATCGGTAAGCTGTGGTACAGGTCATAGATGTGGCTCAGATCCTGTGTCTGTGGTGTAGGCTGGCTACTATAGCTCCAATTCAACCTCTAGCCTGGGAACTTCCATAAACCACGGATGTGGCCCTAGAAAGCAAAAACAAAACAAACCATGATTCTGAGAATGAAAATAAAACGAGTTTAGATGCTGACACATTTTGGATTCATATCAAAGTTTCTGGAGTCTCCAAAAATTTCATTTTTACAAAGGACTAGCTAAGACAGAGGCTGCAGTGTTTTTTTTTTTTTTTTGTAAACTATGTTCAGTAGTTTTCATGAGTGAAGGGAGAGCAGCTGTTGGGCAGCTGTTGAAAAAGGAGGGGCCCCTGCTCCATCAGGAACAGCTGTTGTGTGTGGAAACTTAGGAGGCCCTGGAGGCCCCCAGAACCCCACCCCTCACCCCATCACACACAGCCTACTCATTCTTACAGCACATTCCAAGTCACTTGGTAACTAGAAGGGTACAGTTTAGTCTACCACTACAGTTAAGAATATTTTCTTGATGAATGCAACATCTTGCCAGGAACTTAAAGACTTACAGCACACTCTTCCCATCATACAAAGAAATGGTGGCACAATGAGATATAAATATTCCATCATTTCTTGATTCGGGGAATGATGCTTTTCTTTGATTTTTGTCACCATGGGACAGAGAGCTGACCCTGTTTTCATCAGATGGGGACAAGGAAACACTGTACAGGCGAATCCAGACACAAACCAGAGTTCCTTGATTGTATTTTTTTTTTTGTCTTTTTGCCTTTTATCTAGAGCCGCACCCGCGGCATACGGAGGTTCCCGGGCTAGGGGTCTAACAGGAGCTGTAGCTGCCAGCCTTCGCCACCGCCATAGCAAAGCGGGATCCGAGTCGCGTCTGCAACCTACACCACAGCTCACAGCAACGCCAGATCCTTAACCCACTGAGCAAGGCCAGGGATTGAACCTGCAACCTCATGGTTCCTAGTCGGATTCGTTAACCACTGAGCCACGACGGGAACTCCAGAGTTCCTTGATTGTACAGAGGAACACTATATGCCCAAGGAATCTCTGCTACTTGCGATACTTAAAAAGAGGACAGAGGTCAGATGGCTTGGGTGACATGTCACTACCAGGGGACTAGGCCAGGTAACCTTCAGGGTTTACATTAAAGGTAACCTTTCAGGATTTTCTCTTGTCCATTTCCTGGAAACTCTCCTGACGCTGCCCACAGGGCTCCCTGTGTTCTCACCAGAACCTGAGTCATCCAAGTTGTTATCTGGTAGCTCCACGAGGCACAGAGCCAGCCCTGCAAGTAGCTTTGATAAAATTTTCTTTCCTCTTTACAGCCAAGAAAGCCGCCGTGAATTTACTGGGGGAGGAGAAGAAGAGCACCTAAACCACTGGCTGGACGAAACCTTCTTGCCCTCTCTGTACTTTCCTATTAGAGCTTGATGTTATATTAGGAACTGTGGTAAAATAATTTGAATAATGTTGCCTTGGAAACATTTTTGATATATATAAAAAAAGGAATATGTTGTAAGATTCTTTTTTGCTTACTTTTACTGTCTATATACATAGGGACAGTGTCCAAGTTTTTGGAAAGTGGATTTTGCCTCTGGGTAGGAAAAGACCTATGTTACCATCCTGCAGGAAATATGAACTGAAAGTATAGATCCCATGGGCCTTATACTTCAGTAGGCTTTCTGCATGCATTTTCTCTGTACTTATATTTTAGGACAGTCTTTAAGGTTCTACTTCACGTAATGTGCAATTTTGTATTAAATGTTTTAATGTATCTGTGCGAACGTGCGTATGGGGACATGTTCCTGTCCGTAGATGCGTGTAGATGCCCACGGGGAGTGCCTGCCAAAGGCTGAAGACCCCCTTGTGCTGCTGTGATCTGCTCATTAACACTCCGGAAAATTAACACCAGTGAGTCACATTTCAAATTAACAGTTAATTGATGAATGAGGCAGAACGGAGGTTGGCCTGGTTGCGTTCCTAACACCACAGCAGCTGAATACCAGAACAGCTTTGTCAAGCAGTCACTGGAGTGGCCAATGGGGAAACGTACACACACATCACCACTCCCAATTTGCTAGAACTGATACCATTGTCTTGTAGCTTTTAAAAAATTGGCCGATGAGCTTTCTATTCATCTGCTTTTAAGATGCTATATTGGAAACTATTCCCTGTTCCACCTTCATAGGTGAGTAACATGTTGGTTTAGTCTTGTTTCTTTCCCAGGCTCTTTTTAAACAGTTTAAGGAACATCCAGAGACTTCTTCACCTGTTACATGTACATTCTTGTTTATATCATTAGCAACTAGAGGCTAAGGATGACACCAGGCTCAAACAGCAATTCTGGGAGAAGAAAGGAAGGATGATACGACCCATCATCTGGCTCGCAGTGGCTAAGCCTAACTGCCTTCACCTTCTTTCCCTGGCCTTTAAGGTCCAACACCAGAGGCTTCCCTAGTTTAAAGTCAGAATCATTTGTAATTCATTTCCGTGCTTTCATCCCTATGCTTTGTTTTGATAATCTGCATATAACCTTAGAGTTTTAACTAGAGTTAAAACTATCACTAGCTTGATTGGCCAAATAGCTTATAGGGACCTTGACAACTTGTCTATACTGGAGAATTTGAGCTTTATACCAGTCATACTGCTAGGATCCTTCTGAATTGGACTATACCGACTAAAACAAGAGTATAACAAATAACATAATTAAATATCCAGGCCTGTAAAATATTTTTTAAAAGCAAATAACGATGATTAGTCCTCTTGTAGGTAACGATTAGGTTAAAACCATAATGATGTTTTATGATGTAAAAAATATCAAACATATCAAAAATCAGGGATAGTATCACCCAAATATTATAATAATATGGATCAGGACATTTATTTTTTCGGTGGGTGAATGTGATGATGATAAGGCATCTTATTAAACTTTTCTTAAAAAAAAAAACTTTAGAAAGTAAACAATTAGCTGTTATCAGAAGAAACTTAAGCCGTAGGTTAAAGAAGAAAAAAAAGGGACCTCTAGGAATATTTAAATCTCTTTCCCCAGAAAGAGTGCGTTTCTTGATGTGAAAAAGTATGAAAATTAGCAGCTTTTGGCATAAAGGATATATATAGTCAGATCGTTAGTATAGAGAATATGTAACTTTTTGTATACAAAATATCAGGCAAGATGGGGAAGCAAAAAGTTACTGCTACTCTTTACTTACAGCCTAATAATCAGCTTAAAAACTACTATAGAAAGAAGATTATCAATGCAGTTTTTTTTTTAAACACTATAGCTTTCTCTCACAGTGCATTCTCTAAGAAATTTTAGTTACTTTTTTTGGCAGTCATCATGTACATAAAACTAATGACAGAAGTTATGAGTTGAACAAGTCTATGTCGGTTTAGATTTCCCAAATAGTATATTGCCATGGCTAGAGTATTTGAAAAACTAATTGAGCCTATGTCTAGATATAAGACAAGCAATTATTTGTACATGAATACTATGCTGGGGATATGTAAAGTTCAAGAATTCCTGCAATAATTCTTCTCTTGCTTAAAAGCTTCTGATTGAGAGTTACTGCTGCTCTGGGGAGTCTTCTATCTACAGCCTGAAGAAAATGAGCATAGCCTTTAAAAGTTACCCCCATCCTGAAGATGTGATATATATTAAATGAAAATGGATGAAAATAAAATTCCGTTATCTCACTGAGCTGTTATATTTCATTTTATGGGACTTAAAAAAGCCTAGAATAATTTAAGCAATATTTGAAGGAAAATATTAAGTATATACAGATAAATGAACCTTAAACACTGCTGTTTATTGACCCCCATTCCTTACTCGGTAACCACAAGTCAGAGGAAAGAGTTTTCCTAGAGAAAACATACCAACCAAAAAGTTTCTACCAATAATTAGCAGAGATGTAGAGGAAACCTAAGCTACTCTTGACCTTTGAATAACACGAGTTTGAACTGCACAGATCCATTTACACATGGATTTTTTTCAATAAATACATAGTACAGTACTACATGATCTGCAGTTGATTGCATCCCTGATGCAGAACTGCGGCTCCAGAGAAGCCGATTACAAAGTTACACCTGGATATTTGACTGGTCAGCTGTCCAGCTACAGCTGAAAGCAGGAGGTGGAGATGTTCTTCTGCATGGAAAGGAAGGGCAGTGGCTGGTAAGGACCATGGACTTGAGGTGGGGTCAGCTGTACTGCTTTCTACTGGCATAATGCATCACACACAGTCTCACACAACTATTAGCTGGTGTTATTATTGCATGTATGTATATTTTGATGTAGTAAACACCTCTTCTATGTGCCTCCAAATCATTCTGTACTTTAAGACGAGATCAAGAAAAGAAGAACTTGGGATTTTATTAAAAATACCTATTTCTGGAGGGTATACTTTTTTGGTCTGCTTTGTCTCCTACATCTGCTTATACATGTCTGTATGTCTAGAGTCATGGTGTTTCGAGTAACACAGTTCACATCCTTAACCATCGCATAGTACAGTTCTGTATAATACAGTGGGAGAAAGTAGATATATTTGAGAATGACCTTGATTATAAGTTTTTCTGGCCCCTCACTACAGTATTGCTTATAAAATCTCTGTAACACACACCTCAGAATTAAGAGCAGTTAAGAGGTTCTTTGCTCAGATCAGTGGTTCTCAAACTTTAGTGTGCATCAGGATTTATTTGGTCGGGGGAGAGGAGCAGGAACTGGTAAAACAGATTGCTGGCCCCACCCCCAGAATCTGATTCAGGAAGTCTGGGACAGGGCTGAAAAATTTGCATTGCAACAGGTTCCCAGGTGCTGCTAATACTCCAGAAACCGCACTTTGACCTAAACCTGCTGGGTTAGGTTAATGCTATCTTTACGCTTAATATACAGACAGGTTTTCAGGCCTGGCTACACATTACAATCACCTGAGTAGCTTTCAAAAAAATACTGGTATCTGGAGTTCCCGCTGGGGCACAGCACTCTCTGGAGCGCTGGGATGCAGGTTCCATCCCTAACCTGGCACAGAGGGCTAAAGATTCAGCATTGCCACAATTGCAGCATAGGTAGCAACTATGGCTTGGATCTGGTACCTGGCCTGGGAACTCCATATGCCGTAGGGCAGGCAAAAAGGAGAGAGAAGGAAAAAAAAAAAATACTGATATCTGCCTCCACTACAAGAAATTCTGGTATTACTCTACTATATACCCAGAAGTCAATATTTTAAAACTCTTCAAGTGATTCTAATATATAGCCAGGGTTGAGACCCACTGGTAGAGACCATGAATAAGGTCAAGAGTCTCAAGGTCTGGAGAGCTCGTCTTGGTTAATTAGTTCACCAGGTGTGTTAGCTTCTTATTTTAACATATCACAAATTGAGTAGCTTATATAAAACAAAAACAGTTTTCAAAATAAAATTTATGGTTACCAAAGGGGCAACTGTGGCGGCGGGGTGGGGGGAGGATAACTTAGGAGGATGGGATTAACATATATACACTACTATATATTAAACAGATAACTAAAAAGGACCTACTGTGTAACACTGGAAATCTACTAGAAGATTCTATAATAACCGAAATGGAAAAAAAGAACGGATATATGCATAGGTATAACGGATTCACCTTGCTGTACACCTGAAACGCATACAATATTGTAAGTCAACTATACTCCAATATATTTTTTTAAAGATAATAAAAGTAAATGGAAAAAAATAAATTTAGTATCTTAACAGCACAAATGTAGTAGCTTACAGTTCTGAAGATCAGACAGCCAAAACGGTGGCAAGACGGCATTACTTCTGGAGACTGTAGAGAAAAATGCATTTCTTTGCTCTTTGCAGCTCCTCCAGGCTGCCGGCATTCGTCTGTTAGGGACTCCGGAGTTCGCTGACCTCTACTTCCCTTTTATAAGGACGCCTGTGATTAGATAGGACCCACCTGGATAATCTAGGATACTCTCTCGGGCAGCAAGATCCCTAATCTCATATGCAAAGCCTTTTGTCAGGTGAAGTAACATATTCACAGGTCTTTTTTCCTTTTTGCAGGGGGTGGTGGGTGGGGGAAGTCAGCGGCATATTGTGCTCACCCCACACGGTCTCTCTTTGGGTATAGAAATTCCATTATAGTTACCTCCAATAGCAGAATGACTGCAAACAGCATCTCAATGTTAGGAGAGAACTGGAAAAAAAAAAAAAAAAGGGTAGGGTGAAGAACTACCTACTCTCTTCCCATCCAAGACAAGACTGGAAATTTATCCTCTAGAGATAGTAAGAGGATCTGTGGAGTTAGGGGAGGGAAGTCGCATTAAAAAAAAAAACAAAAAACTGCTGAGACCTATTTCCCCCCCCCTGCCTTCTCCCCCTAGGCTGCCAGATCTTTATTCTCCTGGGAGCTTGTTCGACTTTTCAGAGCAGCCTAAGAGAAAACTCCTTAGGAAGCAGAGCAGCCTAAAAGAAAACTCCTCTAATCTTAGAAAATCTCCCCCAGATGCCTCAGCCAGATAGCCCTTTGATGAAACTCACAGTCTGCAAGCCCTTCTTATGTGATCTGAACTTCTAGTCAACTTTTTCAGTTTTTCACTCTTTAAAAAAGAAAAGAAAAGGTCAGTCCAAGGAAAGCCACTTAACACAAGGGCATAAATTAAAAGTTTTTTTTTTAAAAAAAAGGGACTTGGCAATAAAAGGACATAAACAAACCCTCTGAGAAAGAAAAAATTATATCCATGAAATAGAATGCTAGAAAAAAGAAACATTCAGGTGACACAAGAGCTTACTGAAGTTGAAAATACAAGAAAAATGAAATGTTCACTAGAAGGGTTGGAAATAAAGTGGAGGAATTCTAGGAAACAGAAAATAAAAGCAAAAAATGGAAATAAGGGAGAAAAAAAGAAAGCTTTAGGACTCGTCCAGCAGGTCCAATATTCAAATAAGGAATTCCAAGATCAGAAAAGGGAGAAAAATCATCAATGAAATGTTAAAGAAAATTTCCCATAACTGAAAAAGACGAATTTCCATATTGAAAAAGTCCATTAGGTACTCAGCACAACAGACAAATGAAGACCCACACATGAAATATTGTGATATTTTGTAATAGTAAGATATTTCAATAAGAAAAATGTGAGTCACGACAAATCATGAACTAGAATGGCTATAACAGACATCAGAAGACCATGAAACAATGCCCTTGAACTTCCGAAATAAAATGATTTCCAGTTGTAATTCTATCCCCATCCAAACAATGTGAAGTAGGCTGATGAAAGTTTCAGATATTCAAGGTCTAAGAATATTTACCTTCCTTCCATTTTCCCCAGAAAGATCCTGAAGAATGTACTACACAAAATAAGAAAGTAACACAAGAAATAATACCTAGTATGCATTAATGCGGGATATCCAAAACAGCAAAGCACTCCAGATGACAGCGAAGAGAAAAACCAGTGAAGATGTGCACTGAGCTGAAAGGGTAATTGGTAGTTATTAGGATCAGGTGAAAGGCTCCAGATACTTCTTGGTGAAAGGAATAAACTACTTGTTACAAACAACATTTTTGAATGACATTTTTTGGTGTTTTTTTGGCCATGGCATGCAGCAGCTTGATATGGGATCTCAGTTCCCAGACCAAGGCTTGAACCCAGGCTGCAGAGGTGAAAGTGCTGAATCCTAACCACTGGGCCACTAGGGAACTCCCTGAAAGGACATTTTGACAACTGATAATTTGTGATTAAGTGCCAAAAATTCAGAAAATTAAGCAAATAAAAATAATTAGCCCCAAGGAAAACAAAAATAATCACATCATACTTGTTTCAAGCAACCAGCTGGGGACCTTGTAAACTGCATTGGAATTCTGGCCTGGGGCCAGAGACTATATTCTCACAAGCTCCCAGAGGAGACTAGTGCTGCTGGACTCTTGGCCACACTTTTGAGCAGCAATGGTACTACATGGTTCAACCATGAATGAAATATAGGCTAATAATATACACTCTGAATAGTGACTAAAATTATAAAATATAGTTGGTAGAATGGAAGAGGGGAAGCACGCATGCCTGCCGGAGTAAGTAAAGGGAGGGAAATGAAATCATTTTCTCCTACAGATTGGAAGTTAATGCCTAAAACTGAAACTAATAAAACTAGCTGGAGGAGTTCCCATTCTGGTGCAGCAGAAACTAACCTGACTAGGAACCATGAGGTTTTGGGTTCGACCCCTGGCCTCGCTCAGTGGATTAGGGATCTGGTGTTTGCGTGGGTTGTGGTGTGAGTCTCCGACGCGGCTCGGATCTGGAGTGGCTGTGGTGTAGACCAGCAGCTATAGCTCCGATTCAACCCCTAGCCCGGGAACCTCCATATGCCTCAGGTGCGGCCCTAAAATGCTAAAAACAAAAATAAAAACAAAAACAAAATAAAAAAAACCCCAAAAATCTAGCTGGCTCTTTAAATTCTGCACAACGATAATAAGTCCTTAAAAAAAGGCAAAGGATATGTGAACATAATTCACTGAAATACAAATTTCAACACATGAATGAATGCTGTCCTGCTCGTTAGAAATTATTTTTTTCACTTGATTGGCAAAGAAGCAGTAATTCACTGATTGCAACAACGTGAAGCAACAACAGCAATACAATGTTACAACAATAGTTCTGAAACCTTTCCTGACAATCCTTATTGCTCCATAACTAAAACATTTTAGATTCCTCATTTTTCTGTAACAAATCTTCTAAGTTCACTCTGCTGGTGTCCATTCTCAACTACTCTCTTCCTTGGCTGCTTCTACTATCTGAACTGAAAATGATTTATTTCACTTCCTAGCCTTCCTTACAGCTCAAGGTGGACAAGTGCCACAGGTCTCAACAATGAAACTTCAGCAAAAGTGGGCCAGAAGAGGTTCTGAGAAATCTTTGGCTTTCAAGGAGGCAAAGAAGTGGATGCTGATAATACGTCAGGTGTGGTATAAGCTCTTTTACAAGCATGGGACAACTGTAAGGATGTTAGAAACATGCCATGGATAGTGGAGTAAAAAGATACAAGGGCATCACTGAGCAAATGTACCAACAATTTTAATTTTTTTGGAAAAAAATTAATTCCTGCTTGTCTCTCACTGTTTTGTTACACAGCCGAACACATTCCTAGATGATACAGTTACCCAAGGAGGGCTGCTCTGAATCATGTTTTGCATCCTTATATTTACTTAAGTCCAATATATAAACTGCTATACTACTATGTTCACTATAAAACATATTAACAGAAATTCTTAGAATAAACCTAAGCAGCAATCCTAATACTTCTTCCTGAACACCAATGCATCATTTTTATACAGCCTGGGTGCGTAACCCCTTTTAAAGTTCTGAAACTCTGGCTTCCTTAATTTTTTTTTTTTTTTTTTGCTGCCACACTTTTGGCACATGGAAGTTCCTGGGCCAGGGGTCAGATTGGAGCTGTAGCTGCCAGTCTATGCCATAGCCACAGCCACAGCCACAGCCACAGCCACACTGGATTCAAGCCAGTCTGCATACTATGCTGCAGTTTGTGGCAAAGCTAGATTCCTAGCCCACAGAGTGAGGCCGGGGATTGAACCTGTATCCTCACAGAGAGGATACAGGGTTGCGTTGTTAACCTGCTGAGCCACAGTGGGAACTCCTGGCTTCATTCATTTTATGATCACTTGAATTGTTTGCTCACATGCAATAAACTTTTAAGAACTGGGACTTAAAGAATGACATGAGGGGGCTCACAGTATTCACAGATTTAAACCAGGCCTCAGGAAGACAGGAATCAAGAAGCTCAAATTTGTAGACCATTAGATATCTTAGTTCCCATCACCATTTGTACTTGTGTTTCTACTCCAGATTTAAAATTCATGGGAAATAATCCATTGGCCTGGCTTGGGTCATACTCTATGGTCAGAATGCAGTGCTGTAATTACCAGACCTTCCAGAAGTATATGGAGCAAGAGACAGTTCCTCCAAGAGATACTTAGCAGACCAAAAAAAAAAAAAAAAAAAAAAAGGCTGGATAAGGACCCTCTCACATTTTACATAAAATCACCACTTTTGGAACAGTGCTTTGGAATAAAGTCAGGATTAACAATCCAATTTAGTTTCCTAAAAAGAAAAATGTATTGCAAGATGCAGAAACAATTTCAGAATGCCAATTAAAATAATGTTAAGTCTAAAAACAAGCAAATCTAAAACTTAAACTCCAGGACTTACCATATGTCAACAAACTAGTAACTGACTGAACAATTCAATTACAGTAACTGACTAAAAGAATATGATCTACAGATTAGCTGTTTATAGGTCTTAAAGAGGATTTAACCACCTTCCTCTGGTTTTAGATTCACATTAAGCTTCTACTACTCATTTTATTCTCTTTATCTTCTCTACCGGCATTACATTGTTCATAAGCAAAGGCTACAAAAGTCACTTTCAAATTTTATTTCATTAACTTAAGATGAACAAAATGTGTATTTCAAATCTCATTAGGCTGAAACATGTTTACAGAGAGGACAAACAGATACAGGATTTCAGGTAACATATGGTAGAGTCCACTGTCCATTTAAAAGTATGCTTCTTTCTTCCACAAAAACTCTGCATCGAAATGCCAAAAAAAATTTTTTTTTAAACTGCGTAAGAGCTAGATGCAAACTTCTGATGTAAATTTATTCCACTGTAACTTGGATGCTGAAGCTGGGTGGCACAAATATTCATAGTTCAGTTAAACGATGAAAACAAAAAGCTTGTGTTTCCCTCAGACACAAATCAGAAGCCTTTGTTCACGTCTCTTACAGTAGTACCACATCCTTGATTCTCATACCAGGTTACTTCTTCTTCTTTCCTTTCCCTTTTTTACTTCCCTCTCCTTGCTGAAGACTCTGGTCACCTCCTCCTGTTTTCTGTGTCCTTGTTTTTAGTTTAGGTATCATTTCCGCAGCATACAACATTACTGACTTACCTAGGAACCAAAAGTTAGGCTCAGTGTATAATCTTAGAAATAAGACATCAAAGCTTATAAAGTTCAAGAAATCATCGCCACATCAAGAAAATGAGAAGAGTTTAAAAGGAAAAAATTAAATGACTATGAAGACAATGACTGGCTCAAGTAGGAACCTTTCTTGGACAAAATGTATTAAAAACAATGTTGACATATTAAAATGAACAAACATTTTGTTTTATTTGAAACAAAAACTTTTATCTTGCTCCTAGTAATTGACTTGAAGATCCAAGATCCAACTGACTTGAAGATCCAATATATCTAAACATAACAAGCTGGGAAGAGAGTCAGGAAAACATTGTGTTCTAAGTTAGGAAACAGAGAGCTCCTCAGTTCTATGACAAAAACCCTATGTCATTTAGGTAAAGATGTTACTCATACGTCCAAGTGATTTACGCATACATGAACCCCTGGTTTGCCAACAATCACCTCCTCCAGCTCGAATGGCTACGTTCAATACACCCAGCCTCTCAGCTTTTCTCTTTTTACTTTTTCCTTCTCTTTTTACTTACTATTTCCTTTCTGGAAACAGGAATGAACATTTTTCAACTAATTGTTACATCTTATTTTATTAACTGGTTTTTTATTATTCTGGTCTAAGCAAAAAGTTGTGGGTTTTTTTGTCTTTGTTTTGTCTTTTGACTTTTAAGAGCTGGTACAGGAAGATGCCAAGGAGAAGAAAACACACACTGGAATGTACTACCTGTTTGTTACTCCTGAGTCAGACTCTTAAGTTTCTAGAAATAGGTACCGATCCTGACGTGTTTTGGCATATAATAACCAATTATTGCAATTCAACTAAAAACAAATCATCAGTTTGGGATTACTGCGTCAAAAAAAATTAATAACTCCACTTAAAAAAATTAAAACATATGGTAGAGTCCACTCAGAAATAAAAAAAATCTAGAAAATTAAAGAATAATACATACTTATCTTCCCAATACACAATATTAATATTTTACAATACTGATGTCCAGTTTTGTTTAGCAATTTTTCTTTTCTTTTTTTTTTGCTACACCCACTGCATTTGAAAGTTTCTGGGCCAGGGATTGAATCTGAGCTGCAGCTGCGGCAACAAATAGATCCTTAACCCACGTCACGACGGTGTGAATTCCCTCTGTTGTTGCTTCTTCTTTAAGAAACAAAATACTAGAGATAATACTACAGTCTTTTCTTACCATCACACCCCTGACCTCATCCCTCGCCCCTGCTTGCCAGCAGGTTAAATACTATCTTTTTTTTTTTTTTAGGGCCACACCCACAGCATATGGAAGTTCCTAGGCTAGGGATCGAATCAGAGTTCTATCTGCTGGCCTGTGCCACAGCCATGGCAACACCAAATCAGAACCTCATCTGCAACCTGCACCACAGCTCAGGGCAATGCCGGATCTTGAAACCACTGAGCAAGGCCAGGAATCAAACCTGCATCGTCATGGATACCAGTGGGGTTCATTAACACTGAGTCAGACAGGAACTCCTTAAATACTCTTTAGACTCGGTGTTTCCTTCCAGTCCATTTAAAAAAT
Organism: Catagonus wagneri; assembly: GCA_004024745.2. NCBI lineage: Eukaryota > Metazoa > Chordata > Mammalia > Artiodactyla > Tayassuidae > Catagonus > Catagonus wagneri. The sequence continues at coordinate 31,528,602 of PVHT020004020.1, forward strand.
GTTTATATATCGGAGTTCCCGTCGTGGCTCAGTGATTAACAAACCTGACTAGGAACCATAAGGTTGCGGGTTCGATCCCTGGCCTTGCTCAGTGGGTTAAGGATCCGGCGTTGCCGTGAGCTGTGGTGTACGTTGCAGATGTGGCTGGGATCCCGCTTTGCTGTGGCTGTGGCGAAGGCCAGCGGCTACAGCTCCTGTTAGACCCCTAGCCTGGGAACCTCCATATGCTGCAGATGCGGCCCTAGATAAGGCAAAAAGACAAAAAAAAATTTATATATATTTATAGTAATATTTTATATTTAAATTTATACTTTAGTGGAACCACACTATACCTATCTCTTGCTTTTTTTCACTCAATATGGCTTTTTAGATTTATTAACGACAGAAATTAGTCACAGACCAGAGTTCATGTCATGGCACAGTGGAAACAAATCTGACTAGGAACCATGAGGTGGAAGGTCTGATCCTTGGCCTCACTCAGTGGGTTAAGGATACGGCGTTGCTGTGAGTTGTGTTGTACGTCACAGATGCGGCTCAGATCTGGCATTGCTGGGGCTGTGGTGTAGGCTGGCAGCTATAGCTCTGATTAGACCCCCGGCCTGGGAACCTCCATATACCACGGGTACGGCCCCAAAAAGGCAAAAAAATAAAATAAAAAAATAAATTAGTCACAGATCTTAAGTGTCTCTAAGATCTGAAAGAGCAATATCTGACCATTTAATAATTTCACACTTTTAACCTGGGAACAATGATATAGACTTTCAGCAGCTCTCTCCATTAGCAGCAGTCTTTTCTATAAATTAATCTACAAAATGCAAATTATGTTTCTGACCTGTCAAAAAGTCAGTTTTAAAACATTCTTTTGTAGTGCAGCAGAATAACCTATCCCAAATTTTATTCATTTAGTAAAAAAGCTTACGTGATGGGAACTGTACAAGACAGAGGCTGCCATCTTCTTGTTTGAGCTGGACTCGGACTCTGCCCCTGTACTGAAGATCACGATTCCACTCTCTAGAGTACATCTTATTTTTCTAACATAAAAAAGAAAAAAGAACAGGCTTTGAGATAGTTATTATGTCAATGAGATGAATACGGAAAACAAGTGAAGAAAGCAACACATCATACCTCAAGAAAGACATTAAGTCCAACTGCTGAGCATACATCTTGAATCTCTGTAGCTGTGGGATTTTCAACAGCCTGAAAAGTTAAAAACAGAAACACTCAACAGCTCAGCTGTAAGTGGATACTGCTACACTGTTGTGTAAATCATTTCAAATACTGTGATCCAAACACATACCAAAATCCTAGGTTTCCTTATTTTTTTACTAGGTACAGTTGTTTCCTCTATAATTTAAAAAATTTTTGGGAACCACTCTGATTCACACTGTATGTCCATCTCTCTTCCAACAGAACAGAAATTTCACAAAGGTATGGACTGTTTTATTCACCAGTATATTTCCTAGCACCTGGCATGATGCTTGGAACATAGTAGTTGCTCAATGAATACTGCTTACACAACTATTAGAGATATAACCACCTTAGAAAACTGTTTGGCAGTATCTACTAAAGTTAAATGTATACATTCCTTATAGCCGTGCAATTATATACTATGTAATACCAAGTATATCATGCAATTCCACTGCTAGGTATACATCCAAGAAAAATATAAAAACATATTCATTATTTAAGATAATCTCAAGAATTTTAACAATGACACTATTTCTAGTAGCCACAAACCAGAAACAACCCAACTATCCATCAATAATACATCGGACTTTGGTACATTTAGACAATGCAATACTACAGAGCAATGGTTTTTAGCACGGTAATTTTGTTCCCTGACATTTAGCAATACTCAGAGATCTTCTGATCTTTAAAATGAGGGTGGGGTAGAGTACTGGTTTCTACTGAGTAGAGGCCAAAGATGCTGCTAAACAACTCAAAACACACTGGACAGCCCCCACAATGGTGATTTACCTGGCTCAAGATGTCAAGAGAGTGGCTGTCAGGAAACCCTACTACACAACAGTGAGATTTAACAAACTATACTCAAAAGTGCAGATAGGAGTTCCTGTTGTGGCTCAGCGGAAACAAATTTGACTAACATCCACAAGAACGCAGGTTCAATTCCTGGCCTGGTTCTGTGGGTTAAGGTTCCAGCATTGCTGTGAGTTGTGGTGCAGGTCGCAGACAGTCTGGATCCCATGTTGCTGTGGCTGTGGTGTAGACTGGCAGGTATAGCTCTGATTTGACCCCTAGCCTGAAAACCTCCATATACTGCAGGTATGGCCCAAAAAAAAATAAATAAGATTTACTTATGTTTCTGTATATATCCTATAAGCCAATAAAACTAAAAACAATTCAATCATTCTCCAAATTATCTGAGAGCTTGCTACTAGAGGCTTCTGTCAATGAGACTTGATGTTAAGCATTACTGTGAATCAGTGCTTTGGTATCTTTTCTTCTTTGCCTTGTAGCAGCAAAGTAAACTTTACATATTTAAGCAGCAAAATGGGAGATACTAAATAACACACATATAATGTAATGCTTCAGGCCAAGTTCCTTAAAATTTTCATTAGATTACAAAATGTAAATGACTCCTAAAAATAGAATACGACATTAATTTTGAAAATAAAAAGCTACAAAGACGCTTCACTTGGCACTAAGCACTTTCCAAACTTAAACTGCCTGGCTAAGATCTTGGGTTCTCCTTCCTTCCTTCCTTCCTCCCTCCCTCCCTCCCTTTCTTGCTTTTTAGGGCTCCACCTGAGGCATCTGGAGGTTCCCAGGCTAGGGGACCAATCAGAGTTGCAGCTGCTGCCCTATGCCACAGCCACAGCAACGCAGGATCTGAGCCACGCCTGTGACCTACAGCACAGCTCATGGCAACAACGGATCCTTAACTCATGGAGCGAGGCCAGGGATTGAACCCCCAACCTCATGGTTCCTAGTCGGATTTGTTTCTGCTGAGCCACAACGGAAACTCCTGATCTTGAGTTTTTCTATCCAAACAGCACAAAGGAGAAATCATCTATTTTAGAACTATAAACATCTATTTTTAAAAAGTATTAATTTTATTTATTTTTGTCCTTTAATACCATTTATTGACACTTTAAATTTTTTTTAATTTTAATTACTCAATGAATAAAAAGTATTATTTTAAAGTAACGTTTCCCCTCTCAAAAAAAAGATGAAGGTGGAGTTCCCGTCGTGGCTCAGTGGTTAATGAACCCGACTAGGATCCTTGAGGATTCAGGTTATGAAACCTGTGCCCTTCTTTTTTTTAGGGCCACACCTGTGGGCATATGGAAGTTCCCAGGCTAGGAGGGGTCCAATCCCAGCTGCAGAAGCCGGCCTACACCGTGTCCACAACCTACACCACAGCTTATGGCAACAACGGATACTTAACCCACTGAGCAAGGCCAGGGACCTAACCCATGTCCTCATGGATACTAGTCCGGTTAGTTACCGCTGAGCCACCACAGGAACTCCAAAACTGTACCCTTCTGGTTTCACAATTCTTTTCTTTTTCTTCTTTTTATTTGTGTCATACCTGTGGCATATGGCCAGGCCAGAGATGGAATCCGAGCCGTGGCTGTGACCTCTACCACAAATGCGGCAATGTGGGATCCTTAACCTGCCCTACCACAACGGAATTCCTGGTTTAGCCTTTAAGGAAAACACCCCAATTCTTGCTTGCTGTTTTCCTGAGGCCCCAAACAATGCAGTGAGTAAAAGAAACCTTTGTGTCTCTAACAGTACAACCTCCCCAGACCCTCAAGTCCAAAGGTTCCGGCCTGCTTACCTTACTTATGGGAATTCGCCTCCCCTCCGCAATGGTCTTCTTGTTATTTAAATAGGCAGGATAGATACAAATGAACCTGCCACAGGAAAAGCCCAGCTGGCATCACTAGAGCAATATTTCCAAAAATTCATTCATTCGTCATCGTTAGGACTACCGAAACACATTATTATTTACTTACTTTTTTCTTTAAATTGTCTCCCCGCTACTTAAGAGTAAACATTAACTTATTACTCTAGGTGTTTAAAAAAAAAATCACTTGCTAGATAACGTTTAAACAAAAAATACTATTCAGTGAGGTACAAAGTCACTGTTCAGTTAGGAACAAATGCCTGTTAAAAATTCCCGAGGGTGGAACCCACTCTCTTACACAGAACGTACGGTGTCGAGGTATTAAGGACTTAAAAGAACCCAAATAACCCTTTCTGAACGTACCGACAATTACAACAGATTTTTCATTTTGTGACTACTTAGCATAATGTCTAGGTAGCATCCAGAGCCGTTTGTCCCACGTACAGGTAAAGTCGGAAACTAGGGGCCCTGAGAACAGCTTGGCGCAGCCGCCCTGAGGGATGCGAGGCCCGAGGGTCGGGCACGGTTTCCCCGGCGAGGCTTTCTCGCGGCTGGGGAAGGCGGTGCAGCACCGGCTGGCTTGCCTCAGGCCTCTTCGTCTCTCTGGACCCACCTGTCCTGGTCGGCCGGGGACCGTGCGGCGGCGCAAGCCATCTTCACCCAGGTCCAGACAACGCCAAGACCCGACGAGAAGGGAAAAAAAAACCCAGCGTGATCTCCACTCTGAGAAGCCCCAGACTACCCCGTTTCCGGCGGAAGGCCAGCCCACCGGAAACGCCTACGCGACAGCGGCTTTTCACACTCGGTTAGCTCCAGCACCTGGCTTGGCGCCAGGGCCTCTAGTTTATGACGTGGCGTTGCAATCGCATCCTCTCGCGAGACAACCTACGAACGTTACCGATTCATTTCTTTCTCAAATCTCGCCCAAGCCGGCCTTTGGGGCGCATGCGCTGTCGCTAGACTTGGATTCCGTTTTCATGTTTTTCCTTAATTCAGTTCCATGCTGAGTTTGGTGCTACCTTCGCTCGTCCTTGGAGTAAGGCCCTGCGCCACCAGTAATCTGTGAAGTCCGAGCAGGTTGTTAGAGTGAGTAAGCAAGATGCCCTCTGTGTTTAATCTTTAACAGCTTCTGGGCCCTGCAGTTTGCTTTCAACTTGGCGAAAAATGATTTTTATAGTGTGGAACTGGCTAAATTACTGGCATTGTGACTATACACCTTTCAAAACTTCTACCCTAAAAGTCACTGTATTTTTACGTATCTTAGGTTAATTGCAAAGCACTATTTGAGCATTACATTCTTAAACTAAACACCTTCATTCCTATTTTCTTGGCTGGTGTTTATTCAAAACAAAACAACAAAAAGGGGCAAGGTAAAATAGGTATTTTCCCTTTTACAGTTGAAAAAACAAAATAAACAAAAGTCTCCCCAAAAGCTTGAGTCTCAGTGATGGGTAACTTGCCCATTATCATCATGCTAATGATGGCTGAGTATAGATGTCAAGCTGGTCTGACTGTAAGCCCCTGACTTTTCTCCATCCTCTCAGTTCCTGCCTCTTAATCATTCTTGTACTAGTGCCTTAGTACGAGGCACAAATGTCTTACTTCTTGCTAAAGTGAACCAGAGTCCTGTAAAAAGAGCTTCATGCATGGCCAAACCAACCCAAACATTTAGGGATGAAATGAATCCAAACTTTGAAATACAGTTTAGGAGTTCACTTTCGTAGTTTAGTTGCATCACAAGAAAATTCCAATACTTTAAGAAAATAAACATTTTATGTAACATATAGAAAAAGTGGGACATGAACAAGGTAGCCTGAGGTTTAATACACACGTGCAGTAGTTTACAGTGGGGTTGTTTTTTCAGAGCCACGTAAATAATTTGAGACAAAAAGACCAGTATTAAAAGTGGTTACATTTCCTGGTCTATACATAGTTAGGGACTTAATGGAGCTGATATTTTTTGAGTGTCATTCCATGCCATAATGCCTACAATTGAAATATTGTAGGAGTTCAAAGAAAAGGGGAGGGGGAGGCAGCAGTGATATTGCTACCACACTGATGATTAAAAAACAACTGAATACAAAGTTTTAAAATGTTTACGGTTGTGGAAAAGCTGGTTAAACTAAAGGAGGAATGAAGTGGGACATAGAAAATTGTAGAGATGATGTAAGGCCTTCAGGAATTGACAGCACTTTTTCAAGTGTAATGAAACAGCCTTCTTCATATGGATGTGCCACTAAATTCAACCTATCAACCTTGGTTGAGGCTCTCGGGTAGGGATGGGGCTCACCAAGGTGGAAAGAGAAATTTCGCTGAGATTGTTGAGTAAGACTTGAAAGCAGGATGAGAAGGATTAAGGAAGAGATGTGATGTACAGTCAGCTGTCTGTATTCATGGGTTCTACATCTGCCGATTCAAGCAACCAAGGGTCAAAAATATTTTTAAAAATTGTTTTCAGAGGCGTTCCCGTAGTGGCGCGGCAGAAACGAATCTGACTAGGAACCATGAGGTTGCGGGTTTGATCCCTGAGCCTCGCTCAGTGGATTTAGGATCCAGCGTTGCCATGAGCTGTGGCTCGGATCCCGCATTGCTGTGGCTGTGGCGTAGGCCGGCAGCTGCAGCTCCGATTTGACCCCTAGCCTGGGAACTTCCATATGCCGTAGGTGAGGCCCTAAAATCACAAAAGACCGAAAAGAAAATTGTTTTCAGAAACTTTCATAGAGCAAAACTTGAATTTGCAGCATGATGCCAACTATAACTATTTACATAGTGTTTACACTGTATTAGGTATTATAAATGAACTAGATATGATTAAAATCTACAAGAGGATATAGTGAGGTTATATGCAAATACTATAACATTTTATACAAGGGAACTCATTTGAGCCCTCATCCTGAATGGGCCTTGACCTTAACCTCTGTTCCGTTTTTTATCTTCCTATCTCAGCTTTAGCAAGAATCCTACTAAGTATATTAGGGTTCTTCACAGAGAACCAATATGATATATATTTATATAAGGAGATTGTTAGAGGAATTGGTTCACACCGTTATGAAAGCTGAGACATGCGACGATATGCTTCCTTCAAGTGGAACCCAGGAAAGCTCAGTTTGAAGGCCTGGGAATGAGGAGAGCTGATGGTGTTAGGTTCTGGAGTTAGGTGATCTGAGAACCTGGAACTCCAATGTTGGAGGGCAGGAGGAGGTGGAAGTACCCAGCTCAAAAAAAGAGAAATCGCCCTTCCTCACTCCTTATGTTCTGTTTGGCACTCAATGATTGCATGATGTCTTCCCACATTGATGAGAGCATATCTTCTTTACCCAGTCTACTGATTCAAATGCTCATCTCTTCCAGAAACATCCTCACAGATACACCCTGAAATAAAGTTTGAACAGCTGTCTGGGCATCTCTTAGTCCAATCAAGTTGACACATAAAATTAACCATCACAGTAAGTTCGGCAAGTCTCCCACCTTACTCTCTGATTACCCTCACTAACTGATCAAGTTTCTCATTCTCAACCTCTGATTATAAGTCCATGGCCTGCCTTCAACAAGAATCCCCTCACCCTTAGTAATTTTTTATATGACTCCCTCACTCTGCTCTTTGGTTTTAAATATCCAGCCATCCATCTTTGCTGCATTTGGAGTTGAGCTGATCTCTCTCCTCTATTGCAATATCCCTATTATATACTAGGGATAAATAAAGTCTTCCTTATCATTTTAACCAGTGTCACAGTAACTTTTTCTTTAAAGGCTTCCTCATGGCATGGTAGTTTCAGGACTTACGTGCTGGCTGGCTTCCTGCAGATCACAAAATGGAAGCGGGCATGATTTTTTTTTTTTTTTTTGAGTTTTTAGGGTCACATACATGGCATATGGAAGTCCCCAGGCTAGGGGTCACATTGGATCTACACCTGCCAGCCACAGCCACAGTTCACAGATCTGAGCCGCATCTGTGAACTGCACCACAGCTCACGGCAATGCCAGATCCCTGAGACACTGAGTGAGGCCAAGGATCAAACCCATGTCCTTATGGATACTAGTTGGATTGTTTCCGCTTCGCCACCACGGGAACTCCTGGCAGGACTTTTAAATGCCTGGTTTTGTAACTTTCTCCATATTCTATTGGTCAAAACAGTCACAGGGCCAGTTGAGATTCAAAGGAAGGGTAATAGCAGTTCCCGTCGTGGCACAGAGGAAATCGGACTAGTATCAGTGAGGATGCTGGTTCAATCCCTGGCCTTGCTCAGTGGGGTAAGGATCCGGGGTTGCCGTGAGCTGTGGTGTAGGTCACAGATGCGGCCTGGATCCCTTGTTGCTGTGCCTGTGGTGTAGGCCAGCAGCTGCAGCTCTGATTTGACTCCTAGACTGGGAACCTCCGTATGCTGCAGTTCTGCCCTAAAAAGACTAAAAGGAAACAAAAAGAGGGGTAATAGACATATGTTGAAAAAACCATGTGGTATGAGGGATATTTTTCCATCTTTGGAAATGTGATGTACCACAGATTCAGAAGTCAGTTTCTACAGAAGATGGAGAGTTTGCCCCAGGATAACTAAATGCTAGATACACCAACCTGATCTAATGACACAGCTTTCACTGTCATGGGGGAAATTCAGAGCACAACATGATGTTTATGAATAAGTTTTGTCTACATTCCATATCCAGCCTCTGTTGGATCCATATCTGTATCTTGGGGTAGGAGGGCACACTGTAAGTAAAATTTCTTTTCTTTTTTTACATTTATGTATTATTATTTTTTGCTTTTTAGGGCCGCACCCACGGCATATGGAGGTTCCCAGGCTAGGGGTCAAATCGGAGCCACAGCTGCCGGCCTACGCCACAGCCACAGCAATGCAGGATCCGAGCCACATCTGTGACCTACACCACCGCTCATGGCAATGCCGGATCCTTAACCCACTGAGCGAGGCCAGGGATGGAACCCACAACCTCATGGTTCCTAGTTGGATTCATTTCGGCTGTGCCACGATAGGAACTCCTAGGTAAAATTTCTTTTAATGAAACTTTCATTACAATTCCTTTAGGTTATTTGAATACATGAAGTACTCTTTGGTACACTTCTGGGGTAATGTCCATACCAAAGTGGAGGACGGGTGTTCCTCCCACTTCTAGAGGAATAGAGTGCAACTTCTGGATGCCAAGATTTTGGATGGTGTCTGATGGAGAGGGTCATTTTGGTAGATCTGGTTGGATTAAAAAGAGATAACATGAGAACATTTACTGAGCTGGAGACTCAAGATTGAAAAGATTCAGTATTAAAAGACAGGGCAGTGGAAAAAAGACACACAGCTGGACTTATGCCAGTAAAACAGCTTTATTTCAAGGAATGAACACATAAACCTAAAAACATGAAGGTAGGAAATAAAAATTACCTATATTGGAAAATAACTCAGATTGATATTTGAACTTTTTAGCCATGGTAAACGTTAGAAGTTAAAAGCTTTGGAGAAAAGGAAATGTAACCAAAATTGTGACCCAAATTACCCTTTATGTGAGGTCAAAAGAAAGCAATTTTAAACAAGCAAGAATTTAGAAAGTATATTCCCAAATTAGCTTTTCTGGAAAAAAAAAACAACACCCAAAACTATTTAAGGACATACTCCAGCCAAGCCAAATTATACTAATCTAACATAAGGAATTGGCGAAGGATTTCCTTTGCAATAAAGAGGAAAGTGGTGAACATTTATACCTAATTTATAAGAAAATTCAAATAATTATTACTAATGTGGGGAGTTTCCTGTCGGTCTAGTGGTTGGGACTTGGTCTTTCACTGCTTCGGCCCAGGTTTAGTCCCTGGTCTGGGAACTGAGATCCCACATCAAACTGCTACGTGTGGCAGCCAAAAATTTTAAAATGTGATGGTGAAGATAATTGCGACTGCTTAAATAAAAAGATTCTGAAAGTTAAAAAACAAATGAATACATTGCCACTTGAACAGAGGTTTTTGCAAAGGACTTAGGTTTCAATTCAAACAGTTGTATGCCTCAGTTTCTAAAGTAATTTAACTTGCTGCATCACAGGGTGTTCACAGGACCTTAACCTGCCTTTTTCTGCCTCTAATTTTCCTTTGGTCTTCCCCATCTCTGCTCCTCAACCCCTATTCCTGTGTACCCCAAGAATCCCAAGTTCTTGCCTCTCATTAGCAAACCTGAGATTTTCTCTAACCCTTTTCCCACTTAAACTCCAGGCTGGGCTTCACAGATCCCAAACCCATCAAGGTCCTCAGCTAAAGATAAGCACTCTTGAGAATTTTCCCATAACAAGAGCACCCTTTCTGGAAGGAAGTTGTGGATTTAAATAACTCTCCTTTTGATTTTTGTCAGTCAAATACTGATAGTCTCACTGGTTCCATGGTTTTCGTCAGTATCTCGGTAATTTTGTTTCATACATTAAAGAAAGTCATAACTGATGTTTCATTAACATTTGATGCTTCTTATTGAGAATTATACTTTGACATAAATTTATCTTTACTGTTTTCTCTGCATTTGCCTGTGGTTGTAATTTTAGTTTTATCCATTCTGGATAATTTTAAGTGTGTCTTTTTTTTTTGATAGGCAAGAAATAGATTTGTTAGGATACGACGCTTGTGAGAGATGCAAGCAGGCAGGCAAGGAAGCTCTCTGTGTCTTCAATTAATGACATATATTTGGAAGATTTTTTAAAAATTTGACTCCAACCTGAGAGTGGTTATTTTACCATATGTGCTTAGTCCACTTCTTATTTGATATCAATGTGTCATTTTATGCTTTGTTATGACTAATTCTTCCTTTCCTATTTTCCTCATTCTTTGTTATCTTGTTCAGGTATTCTTTTTTTTTTTTTTTGGTCTTTTTGCCTTTATCTAGAGCCGAACCCGCGGCATATGGAGGTTTCCAGGCTAGGGGTCTAACAGGAGCTGTTGCTGCCAGCCACAGCAACTCCAGATCCAAGTCACGTCTGCAACATACACCACAGCTCACGGCAACACTGGATCCTTAACCCACTGAGCAAGACCAGGGATCGAACCTGCAACCTCATGGTTCCTAGTCGGATTCGTTTCCACCGCGCCATGATGGGAATTCCCTCCCTTAGTTGTCTTTTGACTAAAGATTTGGATGGAATTTTTTCTTTTTAACATTGGGGTTACCACTAAATAAAAAAAAATTAAATTTGTATTTACAAATTAAAATACTATCTTTAGACACTGCTTATTTAAGATTAGAGATTTAGGGAGTTCCTGCTGTGGCTCAACAGGATCAGTGGCATCTTGGGAGTCACACACACAGGTTTGATCCCTGACCAGGCACAGCGGGTTAAGGATCCAGCGCCACAGTTGCGGCTTAGGTGGTGACTGAGGCTTGGATCTGATCCTTGGCCAGTAAATCCATATGCCATGGGGCAGCTAAAACTGGAAGACCCCTGCCCAGAAAGATTAGACATTTAGCATGTTTTCACTTCTTCCCTCCCTTGTAACTCATTTCCCAGTTTGGGTTGGAATAATCTGGCATTTAAGATTATTAAAATTGTTAAGTATTTCATCTTTTCAGGTCTCTCCTTTTTTTTTTTAAGGCCGCACCCACAGTACATGGAGGTTCCCAGGCTAGGAGTTGAATTGGAGCTGTAGCTGCCAGCCTACACCACAGCCACAGCAATGTGGGATCCGAGCCGTGTCTGCGACCTACACCACAGCTCACGGCAACTTGGGATCCTTAACCCACTGATTGAGGCCAGGGATTGAACCTGCGTCCTCATGGATGCTAGTCAGTTTCCACTGAACCACAATGGGAACTCCCCATCTTTTCAATTTTGAGTTACATAGACATTCACATTGAGTGTCATTATCAGATTAACAATTATTTACGTTTATTCAAGTTTAAAGGTTTCATTGCTCAAATTTTTCCTTAATACTTTTCCAGTTATTTTTGTTCAGGCAGCAGGAATACCATGGTAGAGATATGCCATGGATTCTGGTTGCCTGGTGCTTTTGAAACACCCCTCACAGACCTGCAGAATTCATGTCTTATGTACCCTGCTTCTTTAGTGGAGAAACCACACAATCTATCTTTCCCAGACTTTACAGGCATGTAGCATGGCTTCTGCCATCATGTTCACCCAAGCAAGACTTCAATCCAGAAGTAAGCAGTGTGAGGAAGCAAGTGCCACAATTTAATCTTAATCTGGGGGGAAGGTGGTGTCAGAAGGTTCTGGAGTTTAGGGGCAACAAGTGCGTTTTTAATGAAGGAGTCTCACAGTATGGTTTGGGTATTGTTTCTGCTGTGTCATTTCTGAGACTGATTTTCTGGCCCTCATACTGCTCCTGTGAGCTACCTAAAATTCCTTAGAGGAAGGTCTTGTCTTTCAGAGAAGCTCTTGCTAACAATTGTAACAAGAATCCCAAATGATACAAATATTTCAGATAAATTAGATGCTAGTTTGGCTGGTTTTGGCCTTCTTGGATAATATTTCCATTTGCTTCCAAATGCCCTGTATATTGTTCTATTGTTTTGTTTTTCTTTTTTTTTTTTTTTTTTTTTGCCTTTTGTCATTTTATGGCCGCGGGTCGCACCCGCGGCATGTGGAGGTTCCCAGGCTAGGGGTCTAATCGGAGCTGTGGCCACTGGCCTGCGCCGCAGCCACAGCAACGCAGGATCCGAGCCGCGTCTGCAACCTACACCACAGCTCACGGCAACGCCGGATCGTTAACCCACTGAG
>PVHT020004020.1:31542181-31593995 GCA_004024745.2 Catagonus wagneri
TTCTAGTGCCCTCAGCTTTACCTCTACAAGATCTCTCAGTTCCAGCACTCAATCACCAATTAGAAATTTCCTTCGTGACTCATTTCAAATTGGTTGTCTTTTTAAGACAAGTCTTACATGTCTTGTTCACTGGTCAGTTGATGAGTCTGCTCTAGGTCAGGTATCTGCCTCTAGTGCCAATACCCATGGTCAAGGGGAAAGACTGGGTACGGGATTTAGTGACCAATAGTAAGACTAAGTGTCTGGATTCCAAAAGGTGGTACTGTAGGTGAGGCAGGTAATGTTTGCAATGTCCTCAGTAGTTAATTTTTCACTAATGTTACTTTATATTCAACGGTCACCTTCACTAGCATAATGCTGAATATTTTTAATTAAAAAATTAGTCTCATAACTTGAAGAAAATAAGCAAATAGTCACAAATGTAGAGTTATCCTGAATATCATAGGAAAGTGTATTTAGCACCAAAAACAATATTATACACAAAAAAACTATACAGGTTGAAAGAAGCAGTAATGGCCTAACAAAAACCAGAATATAGTTTTATAGATCACAGAACAGTTAGGGGAATGGTGGGAAAATGACCTGGTGTTTACAGGATCAAAGACCATAGGTTTCAACACTACAAAGTAGTATTTAAAAGTCAGCATAATATGCAGGAATTAGAAATTAAAAAATAATTTATATATCCTATTTCAGCCATCATGACTTTTGAAAAGTTATTTTTGCTTGGTAAGTTTTAATGATCTGACTACTCAAATATTTTTCAGCTCTTGGCAATTTGTGCATTTCTGGCACTATGTTCTTTTCCTATTTTAGATACAAAGAAATCCCATGATAACATGAGCAACTGGCTCCCTTCTTCAGCAAAATTCATCCCTTCCTTCATTAACTTTGTGGAAACATAACCTAATTCATGGGAAAAAATTTTTTGACTGTACTTAGTGCAATTTGATCCTTTTGGGCTTATCTTTTATTTCATTATTTCCCTCTCATTAACTTTCCTTTTAGTACAAGGCAACTTGCAATGTTTATTAGGTTGTTGTTCCTATACTAACAAATTGGGTACATTTCCCTTTCACCTGAAACCAATCTGCCCTCACTTCAAAGTTCTCTTTTGTCTTTTTTTGGGGGTGTGTCTTTTGATCTTACTGCAAATCTAAACTAGATATTTGCTGAAATTATTGCCTTTTCAATAACTGTTCCAAAGGCAACACTAGTCAGTCCCTCAGAGACAGCCATTGTCTTTAGAATTACTTGTTCATTCTTGTCTAGTAAATCTGTCTACTATTAGGAATTGAGATGAACTGTATCAGATTATATAGCTCAATATTCAAATCTCTCAAGCCTAAAGGAGAGGGAAGTTTATTTTTTGGTATACTTTGACAGATGTTGAGACCAGTTGATGAAATGAATAGCTAGTACAGAAAGCAGTTCTTAAGGAGCTTCACTGTTTCAACACAGGGCAGTAGTTCTCAGACTGTGGTTCCCAGACCGGCAGCATCAGCAGCACCTGAGAACTTGTTAGAACTGCAAATTCTTGGGCCACAGAATCATCAAGTATGCGGGGTTGTGTCTCAATAAGTATTTTTGCAAATGCATTCTAGTTTGTAAACCAGTGCCTTAGGAGTTCTATTTGCTGCATTCCAAAGCCAGAGTAGGCACTGCCTTACTTCTTTGAACAGGCGCTGCAACTCAACTAACCCCAACACTGGACTTGGCATGCCGTTTATAACAAGCATCAGTTTGGAATATGTGGCCTGCTATCGGTTATAGCAGCACCCTGTGAACTTCTAAAAGTAGAACTGAGAGTTGTTCCTTTACTAATCCAGAGCCATTATCTCTAACTAGAGGGTTCTCACACAGCAACTTTTCCCTCAGTGGTCAATGTAGACCACTTGCACCTTCTCCCAGTAGGTGCTGCCTACTGGAATTCCTGAGTTTTCTGGCCTACGGAAGGCAACTTTTTTCATTTTCAGTCTCTTTTTCTTTTTTTTTGGCTTTTTTAGGGCCGCACCTGTGGCACCTGGAAGTTCCCAGGCCAGGGGTCGAATCGGAGCCACAGTTGCCAGCCTATGCCAGAGCCACAGCAACACGGGATCCGAACCTCATCTGTGACCTACATCACAGCTCATGGCAAGACCGGATCCTTAACCCACTGAGCGAGGCCAGGGATCAAATCTGCATCCTTATGGATCCTTGTCAGGTTCGTTAACTGCTGAGACACAAAGGGAACTCCCATTTTTAGTCTTGATAATATTTTTTTCCTTCTTCGAGAAAGGCAACTTTATTCTAATTGACTTATGTGCCATCTTTTTCCATAAAAATATTTGAAGTGGTTTATAAAAACTGGCATGCAGTAACAAAACAAAACAAAAAAAAAGAAAGGAAAAGAAAAAAGAATAGAAAATCAGGACTAAAGGAAGAGGAAAAGAAATATGACCTAAATCCATATCCCTCTTGGATGAGGCAGCCTTTGAGAAAAACAGAATAAATTAGCATTATTACTTACAAATTATTTCACTCAGATAACATTTTACACAAGTTTAAATGTAGATATATGCCAAAGGTCAGTAACTGAGCTGTTTGCAAAGTGGTACCGTAGAAAAAGTATGGGCTTTGGAGTCAAATGCCTTACTTCAAGTCATAGCACTTAGGTACTGCTATTTTAGCTTAGAAAAAGTCATGATCTGTAAATGATAAACACAGGTAAGAGGCTGATAATTAACGACATTATGTGATTTCAAAGACACCAGGTATTTTTGCACACCTGTAATTTAAATAAAATTCATTTAGTTAAAATAAAACCTCATATGGTCCCAAAGAACCAAATCCTTAAAAAACCTAAAAAAAAACCCCAAAAAACCCCAAAGACACCAGGTAGATGTGCTTACTCCTCCCCTCCTTTTCCCAGCATTCTGACATACCTAGATATCTCTTTCCCTTCCCCAAATGCAGAGTGCATGACTTTTATTATTCAAAATAAAGTCTCATTTATTCAACAAATATGTGAGCATTTACCATCATCTTTACCCTCTGATCATTTAGAACAAATTCTGGTAAGATATATTAAATTAGTTTTTAAAATAAGTCTATCAGTTTATCTTCCTTCATTCTCTCCCTGCTGTGTGAGGAAGGGGGCACTGGAATACATACTCCATAACTTGATCCATCAAAAACAAAGTTTTACTTAACAGGTAGGGGTTGCTAAACAGTCTTTTGAATACCTTAACAGTATTAAGTCTACCTTTGAAAATCCACGTGATTTGCATCTTCTGAGCATGGCAAAGTGCTGATTATACTTGACTGCTGGAATTTTGCTGTAACACACAGGGGGATAAAAAAGTGTTCATTCCAGACCCAGTAGCAACAGGGAGAAGATGTAGGGACAAGACAGTTACATGCCAAGACAGGCTTGGAAGAGACTACTTATAACTAGGAATAATTAATTTCTCAAGTACAGAATTCTGTTAAGAAAAAAGAAATATTCCATGTGGGCCTATTGTACCCAGTCCTGTGCTAGGCAGTTCACATTGCTATCATACGAATTTTAAAAATCAACTCCAGTGGAGTAAGGAAAAAAAAAATAAAGTGGAAAAATATTAAACAGCAGGAAGTGCTCATCACATATAAAAAATAAATTTCAGGAAAGGTTAAGTGCCAATGCATGGAATGGTTAAAGGCCAACAGTCAGCTTCAATTGTTTTTATTACAGTAAGAGGAATTTTACTCTTAATGCATAGAATTTGAAGAAAAGATTTATATAAGCTTTTAAAAGAGGCCCTTTTGACAATTATTAATACAAATGTGAAATAAGACCCTTCAAACAAATACCAATTTCAGTAAGTTTACATACAGCAATAATTTATTCTGAAATGTTCATTTAGTTTCTGTTGAGACACGATTCATGTCTCAATAAAAGAGCAGCCATCTCACCTCAAATACCAGAATATACAACAAGTTACAGCATAGCAAAAATTCTACCTACTTTCAGATAAAATCTAGTTCAGGTAAAATAGTTTCATTCAATGTTTTACAGATACACAGATTTTTGTTTTGAGCACAAAATAGTGTAAGTTGTTACACTACAGCTATCTATATGCACATCGTGTGACCACAGAACTGTTAATCATTACTTCTGAAATTGAACCATCAGTTTCATTCATGCAGTAAAGCAAAGCAGGCTGGGTAAACTTGTTCATCGGGAACCATATTACTGTGAATTTCACAGCCACATGATTAATTATGATGTTAGATGGACTCACAAGGACTAAAACAGAATTTTTTTTGCATAAATACCAATTTCTCCCTGATGTAAGTTTAGTCAGTTTATAATCTAGAAATGATTGATAACAGCAATATATCATATCTTCTATTTGTAGTGTTCATTATTTTAAGACAAGCAATAATTAAAGGATGATGGGATGGGATGCTACTTAAATACTTGTAAAACATACTGTACAAATATCCTTCCTTGGCTTTACCATTTTCTTCCTAACTATCAAGAGTGCCTCCCAAAATGTGACCAGTGAAGACAAAGTATACTATCAAATATGGCTTCCAGAACAAAAACTCTCTAACAAGAATCAGACCTATTTACAAATTTTTTCAGTCTTTTAAAGTTGTATTTGAAACAAAATTTCTACATAGCGGCTGTAATGAACACATAACACATTCTTAGTTTCATCATTCCAGCTCTTTTTAAACAGACGTCACAAGGTAAGACCCAGAATGGCGTTTAGGACTCTGAGTTCCACTGGATTCTGTGTTGTCAGTTTTTGAATCTCGTTTCTTTGTGTTGTTATTCACTGGCGTCGGGATCTGAGATGGTCGGGCTGAAGTGCTATCTGCGCTGCTTTTCCTAGGGCTTGGGTTGTAATTAAAAGGAGTCACTCTGGCAGCAACAGTCCCACTGGGTGAACTGTGCTTGCTTGAGCTGCTAGAACTAAATGGGGTACGCTCAGCTATAGAACTTTCATTAGTCTCTGATGCAGGGACAGAGTTGCTTTGTCCCAGTTTTGCCTCAGTTCCTTTTTGGTCTGGGGCATCTACCTGAATAAAGGAGTTCAGGCGGTTTTCCAAACCCATGGTGCGTATGGGAGCACTACCATTACTCACATTGTGTTTTCCCTGATTATCTTTTGAATCTTTAGCATTTGGGTTTCCTTTTTCTGAAACGGTGTCAATCACTGGGGGAGTATTTCCTGTTGGAGATCTTCCGGATCTGGGGTTGTTAATGGGACAGTCCTCGATTCTCACCCAAACATCCTCTGTTTTAGAAACAGCAGGTGCCATTTGATAAATTAGAGTCTTTGATTCAGCACCGTTTGCAGCACCTGAGGAAGTGGTCTGAGAAGTAGTATTTGTGGGAGAAATTTCACTTTCTTTTATTTTCCTCCATGTTCCTTTTGTGGATATTTGGTTTTCTTTAGTTTGTTTGGTTCCCGAAATAGAACTCACATGTTTTTCATCCTCACTTTTTGCTTTTTCACTGGACTCTGATGAAGCAGAAAGAATTGAGGATGAACTTCCAGTTCTTCTCCAAGTGCTTACTCGAGGAAGGGATGATGAGTGTTTGCTGTGCTCACGTTTCCAAGTTCCTGACCTATTGATGGGAAGTCTGGAAGGACTTTCAGAGTGGGAGCGTGCTATATCATGGCGCTTTACTGGTCTTCCATCACTATACTCAATGGTGGGACTGAGATTAGGTGGGAGTTTTCGCCACCCACCAGCCTGAACGGACGAATGTGTAGACAGAGACATATCAGGAAGAGAAGGACTTAAAACTGGAGTCTGTGCCTGAGACCGAGTGGGAGAATCTGGTCTAGAAGATGGAGAAAGAGATTCAAATGAAGCAGATTCCTCCAGTTTTCTCCTTAGGGTTGGGCTTGGGGCTTCTTTGATGAAAGTTGACTGGCGGACTAATACAGGTCTCTCTGATCTATCAGATTCACTTCCACTTGATTTAGTTGAGGACATTCTAGAAAGTTCTACCTTTTTATTGGATCCATTGCTACTACACATTTGATTTAGCCCTTTGGAGGCAGACTCACTTCTTGGGATACCACTGCCATTCTTGGATAAACCCGTCTGTTTGGTAAGGTTTGTCTGGCTCATCTGTCTGCCAGGAGATGTGTAAGACATTTTCCCAGAACCTGAGGACTTAGTTGAAGCAGTACTAGGGGATGACGTCCTTGGTAGTTGAGATAATTTGTTAGGGGGACTTATTCCATTTCTACCAGGAGAAATTGAGTTCCTCCCTGGAGACTGCATAGGCCTACTTAATGGTTGCTGGGCGGGTCTAGAAGGAGTGGAATCTCTAGATCCTGATCTAGAAGGCCCTTTACTGGACCCAACTGTCTGGGACGTCTGCCTGGTAACAGGGCTTAATTCTGATTTCACTGAGGGCTTTGCTCCTCTGGGAGAAGTGGTAGCCGCCTGACTTTCACTAGGGCTTTTGGAGGCTGCAGTCTTCAGCGGTGGGCCTTTTTTAGAAACTGGACTGGTACTTGAAGAACTATTTCGAACCCCTGGAATATGAATCATTGTCCTACCTCGAGAGATTGAAGGCATGTTTGTTTGAAGGGGCTGTTTCATTTGGCTTGAAATTTCTGAATTAGAGCGAACTTTTCCAGTAATCAAGCTTTTATAAACTTTTTTCCCTCCTTTGATTCCTTTATCTTCAGATTCTATCTTTTTAGTTTCCAGTGTACTTTTCTCCCCAGGTTTTAGAATTCGTGGGCCTTTATTACTTGTAAAGGGTTTTTCCTCTTGATCAGGTGTAAGATGAAATGGTGACCCCAGAGAGATTCCCGATTTCAGGGACAGGATGGAATCTGAATCAGACGATGCCTGTCTAGATAAACATGCAGCAGCAGCAGCTTGATGTAAACTACTTACTATGGAATTTGCACCTTCCTGAATAGCTTTCCAATCAAAATTTTCTGAATCGGGGGATAAACCATGTTCTGAATCTGGTCTCTGTATATCTTTCAAATCAAGTGT
This sequence comes from Catagonus wagneri, assembly GCA_004024745.2. NCBI lineage: Eukaryota > Metazoa > Chordata > Mammalia > Artiodactyla > Tayassuidae > Catagonus > Catagonus wagneri. The sequence goes on from PVHT020004020.1 coordinate 31,549,184, forward strand.
CAAATCTTCTGCTAATATGCCACTCATGTTTCTGGGACTATGCTTTTCATTATCACCCTTGAGTCTTGAAGGCTTTTTCTTTTTCGGCATGGCAGAACTTATACATTCCTGCAACAGATCATCTTCAGAATCGATACTGAGAGAACTGAGAGAACTGTTCCTTGAGAAACAAACAGGGGTATCCTCAACATGAAATGATTTAGGGGCATAACCGGATGCCTGAGGCTTACTTGGTTCTCCCTGGGAGTCTGGAGGCTCTGTCTCTTTGATAGGTTCACTTTCTTTGTTGTTGTTGTTTTCCTGATCAATGTCACTAAGGGAACTTAGAGAGGAATTTCGAGAAAAGCAAACTGGAGTATTTTCAATAGCAAAATTTTGTAATTTCTCATCAGTTGCTGCCCCTCTGTCTGGTATATCTTTGGAGGACTGGGGAAATGTGGATTGCTTCTGCTGCATGGGTTTAGACTGACCTCGATTTATTGGATGTTTTGTAACAGCCTGTGTCGTCTTAGCTGATTGTTGGTTTGAGGCTAGTTCCGTATGGTTGGTAACTTTAGCTTCTGATTCCTTGTTTTCCTTCCCCTTTCTTAATTCAGCCTTTTCCCTCGAAAGGTCAACATCATCATCATCAAAATCTAGAGAACTCAAAGAATCATTTCGTGAAAAACAGTACGGAGTGCCTTCAATAGGTGTGTAATGATGAGGTGAATCAAAGGTAAAACTTCCTCTGACTCTATCTTCATTATTTGGCAGCTTATCATTGAAGTCCTTGGAATTATTTTTCAAGCTCTGTTTCTTTGAATCTTTGTTGTCTGAGAAAGCTCTTTCAGCATTTAAATTATTTTTCGTGTCTGTATTTTTTCTTACATGCGTCCTATATTCAGCATTTTGTGGTATAGGTTTTACTGGTGAAGTGGGCTTCTTTTTCTTACCATCTAATTGATTTTTGTTAGTTCCAGATGAAGACATAGATGCTTGCTGGACCTGGTCCATTATCTTTTTCACACGGAAAGGCTTGTGACTTTTTCCTTTGGGCATAGCAGAATTAATGCATTCTGCAAGAATATCACCTTCTTCTGTTTTATTGTCATCCAGTTCAGGTATAGTTACAGATGCGGATTTCCCACTTTGAGCCTCATCTGTACTTCTGCCTTCAGTAGGAATGGTGTCTCGTTTTTCAAATTCACCTGACTGTGCCCCTGCTCTGGCTCCTTCTCCAGCAGCTAACTCACTTGGAGGGGATTCTATCGTTAGATCACTTAGAGATGTAGCTGTGGAAAAATTTATAGGTGTCCCTTCTACACAATACACCCGTGGCACATCATCTCCTGGTGTAAAACTAACATGCTTTTGTGCTTGTAACCTGTTTTGTGAGGGCAGAAGTTTGTACACAGGCAGTTGACTTGGTTTTCTTGCCACAGGTGGAGGTAATTTTGAAGCAGTTTGGGCTGGCTTTTTGGCTTTGCGTGAAGATTTTGTTGGCATGGCAGAAATAATACACTCTTCCAGTATTTCAATATCATCATCATCTGAATCATCTAATAGGTCTTTTTCAGAATCAGTGGGTTTTTCTGCCTCTTGTTCCTGGTTTTCATTTGATTCTTCAGGCTGCTCATTTTCTGTTTCATTGCCATTGTCATTTTCCTGAACTGGAGGCATTATTCTTAATTCCACATCTTTCTGAATAAATGGTTCATCGAGGCTCAGGGCACTGAGGCTAGATGAACAAGAAAATCCATCTGGAGTACTTTCTGTAGCAAAATGTAACAAAGTGTCAGCATCTGGAAGAACCTGGACCCTTTGTACTGCAGCATTCACAGCAGCTTGCTTAGGTCCACTTTCTCTCTTTTCAGCACTAGGTGCTTTATTTTTAGGTACTTCCTGCTTGGCCTGACCTGTTTGCGGAGGAGGAGGGGGAGGGGTTTTACTTCTGCTTGGTGGCATGGTTTGTCCTGGGCTATCTGGAAGGTCACTGGGGCTTATAATGCCACTCACCATACCACTGCAGGGCTCACTCTGAACGGAGCTGGCAATGGAACGACTCTCAAAACTGTCAAGTGAACTGACAGAGGTACATCTGCTGAACATGAGTGGAGTCTCCTGAACATAGTGCTCTGGAGGACTTTTAGGTGTCTGAGCACCACTCTTTGATGGAGATTTGGCCCCTGAAGAAAATTCAACAGCTTTGTGCCTAGTTGATTCTGAAGATAAGCCAGAAGCCTGGAGTCTGCTGGATTTGGTTCTAATGTGCTGTGACACTGTTGGAACTTCGCTCACAGACTCTTCAGTTGACCTAGTTCCACTGTTTTCTTTGATTTCGGCTATTTGTAGAGTATTAGCAGAATCTGTTTCCTGTGTTGTCTGATCACATCCGATTTCATCTTCGGCTGATGACAAAGATGATAACGAACTACACCTTGAAAAACATATTGGGGTATCTTCTACACAATAAGTCTGTATTGTTTCTTGATTGATAGAGGGAACTTTGCAGGAGGAGGAGGTGGCTTTTGGTGTCTGACCACTTCTGCTTTGTGCTGAACTTGGATGGAGCTGATTCTGCCTCTTGGCATTAGAGGAAGGTGTGGATGTATTCTCACTGCTTGGAGAGATGTGTTCGGTTTTAGTATTTTGTCCAGATGAATTCTTTGAGAATGAAAATGCTGGTTTCTGTGAAGAAGGAATGTCTGTGGCATATTTTAGACTGTAATCAATAGGCTGATCCACATGATGTTTTTCTTCATTGTATTTTATGCTATAATTGGTTGGTCTCTCTTCTTCCTCATGTTGCTCCTCCTCAGAGTAACGTTCACTATAGTTGGTTGGCTTATCATCTTCATAATCATCTTCCTGACACAACGACTGGTTTACATTTTGATTAATTCCATGATTGGAACCTACTCGATTTGCTTCTGAACCATTGGCTGCTCTTGACCTATACGGGGAAACACATTCTTGCTGTCCAAAATGTGGCTGAAACTTGAGGTGTTTATCATCAGTGCTCTCAGGATATACAGGATAAGTTGTGCTTTGACTCCTCGATTGTCTTTGTTCATTTTGCTTTATTTCATCTTCTATTATATGTTTGGGTCTTGCCCATCTTTCATTCTGTGAAGGACTCTGCCTTCCGGAGTTCAGCTGTTCATCTGAATATTTAAGACTGTAATTTATTGGTGTATCTAGTTCTCCATCATTATCATCCATATGATTTGCACTATGTATTTTATGGGCTAGGTCAGCTGGATACTGACCATAGCTGCAAAATTTACTTTCATCATCTTCAGAATAGGATTCAATTGAAGGTTTCATCTGGCCTCTTTTACCATAACCATCACTACTACTGACACTATTTAAACTATCATTTGAAGATCTCTTATATTCTACTTTGGCATATGGCATTGGACATGTCCTGTTTGAGTTTTCTGACTTGGTGAAGTTGTATGTGTTTGCGTGTGAGTGGGCCGTAGAGCTTCTTCTCAGTGCATTCCTCTCATCTGTCCCACAGTGTAACTCCGTGGTTGACCCAGAATTTCTGTCTTCCTGGGAGGGATGAATGGCTGATACTTCTTCCATGACTTTGGCAATCTGGGCTGCAGTGGTGGAAATCTGCAAACCTCGCTTTGAAGAGGTTCCTGGATTTTCTGTTGCTGGATGGTAGTTGCCTACGCTAATACCTCGTTCTCTCTCCAAACTTCTGTCTTTCTCAGAACGAGAACTATCTAAACTTCCCCTTGATGAAGAGGAGCTGGGCAACACTGTAGTATTTAAATATGGTGACAGGACTGTCATGTTTCCAGCATTAAAATTGTCTGACCTATTATCGTCATGTCGATTGGTGTCAAAAACGTAGTCACCATAGAGACTTTGCTTGTGTCTTTGCTTACTACGATGAGATGCCTTGGGACTTAAATTGTCAATATTGTCAAAAGTTTCTGATAAATGCTGAGCATCTAATTCTGCTTCTAGAGCTTTTTGTTTCCTGACATGAAGAGAAGGCAAGCTTGAACCAGGAGACATGATATTGGCATCCTTATACTTTGCAGGTCTATTTGCCATGAGATTCCTTAAAGCTGCGGCGCTCCCCATAGCAATCATTTTGTGCTTTGAATGAATGAGGTTCTTGAGCATGCTGACTGCCCCCATGTCCCATAGTGCTTCCTGGTCTTTAGGATTTCTGGCTGAGAGATTCCACAAGGTTCCACATGCATTACTGACTATTGTCAAACTGTGAGATTTCAAGTGTTGTAATAAGGTTTGTAAGCAATTGTTCTCTCTTAGGATTTGCCTGAAACACAAACAAGAGATCACAAATGTAAGGGAAAAAAATCTGCTTGTAGTTACAACAAATAAAAAGACAGAAACCAAACTTAAATCTAAAGAACACTACTAAAACTTATTAACAACAGGCATAATATAATTATATGAAATTATACTACAAATTTCAGGCCTTGCCTGTCTTCTTTGTTCTTAGTTCATTGAATGTTTACAGTTTTAAAGTTCTCATCTGTTAGGGTAAAAGAAGTTAATTTTAATTTATTCTGTATTTCCTATTCTGATCCAATAGTTTTTAAATTTTTTTCTTGAGCAGATATATTTTCCTTATTTACATAGTGACAGAGTTTCTCGATTTAAGGACTATAAATGTATTATGAAATCTTATGCTGAACAGGGACTCTGTGGTAATGTAATCTATGGATGGGCATTATGATGTCGACAGCTGAGACACCTCAGAAGAGGTAGATAGAAGAGTCAGTCAACAGATCTATACTTAGTGGGGAGCACACTGTAAACTCCTAGGTCAGCAAAATGACTTTTTAGATGACCTCTCTGTCTCTGGCTTGATTTTAGTAATAATGCCATTCCTCCCTACAAGTGTCATTTGGCAAACTGTGTGTGTAGTTGTTATTTCTAAAAACAAAGTGAAAGAAGAGTATTTTAAAACATTTAAGGGTAACGATAAAAAGCAAGAATGTTAGGATCTCAAGAGTAGTAGCCTGTTTAAGACCTGTTAAAATGAAGTGTAATGACAGCACAGTCAGTTCTAGTGGGCTTTAAAACTGATTGGTAAGGTGGCAATAAGCTTTAACATGGCAGCTCTCTCTCAGCAGTCCAGCAGACCCCTGAGTGAGTGCTTACTAAGTTTAAGAGATCCCCCTTGAAGAACAGGAAAGACTATAAGGCTTGCAGTTTATGCATCAAAAAAGATCTTTACAAGGCCTTTTATTAAAAGTACCTCATGATCTTTCTTTGGGGGGGGGGGTTTTAGGGCCACACCTGTGGCATATGGAAGTTCCTGGGCCCGGGTTTGAATATGAGCCATAGCCATGACCTATGCCACAGCTGTAGCAACACTGGATCTTTTTACCTACTGCACTGGGCCAGGGATTGAACCCTCACTCCATAGTGACCTGAGCTGCTGCAGCTGGATTCTTAACCCACTGCAGCATGGAGGGAACTCCCCTCATGATCTTTTTGGAAATGAGAGAGGAACAATACAGGATAATAAGAGCTGTGAAAGACAGCCATGATTTTGCTGAGGTGGAGCCCAAGTCCTGAGAATGTGTGCCCTGTATCTGAGGTGCTTTCAGGTTTCATAGCTCTAACAGACTGGATGAATGGCTGTTTACTCATAATATTATGATTACTGATATCATGGTACCATTAGAAAAATGGTTCACACTATCAACAGGCTTTTTTTTTTTCTTCAAAATAAACCTCATACTAACGAAATAAGCCATACTAACATATAGAAAAGGACTTTGTTCTCTGCAATATTTATGACTTTCATTTTTTCCTCTACATACGGGTTATACCCCTCAAACATTTATTCTAGGCATCTTTCTGATACTACGTACTTTTATTAGAATAAATATGTTAATGAATAAATTAAGAATTAATAGTTATATTTTCACTGTAATAAATGTAATTTGGCTTAGAACTTGTATAATTACATAAAACATCACTTACAGTTCAGTCTTTCTGAGGGATGGATTTTACATATTCATTTGAAAATAATATAAAACCCTGTATTTACCTGTGCTCCTCATTTGTAGCTATCAAGCTGGATACATTCCGTAATATCCCACCTCCACTTTCAATAATGGCTAAAGTATTTGTCTGGCTCCGGTAAGTGAGAGTGCCAACCAAAAACGCAAGTGCACCATCTACAGCACATATATCAGCTTTATTCTCAGTGCAATGTGCTGACAAATTCCATAAGGCACTCAATACGCTTTTGAGGGTAGATTCCTATTAAGAAATAGATATGTGTCATCTAATTAGAGTTGGAATTTCTCTCATAACTTTCATGTTTACTTCTATTGAGTACGACCTTTTTTGTTTTTGCTTTTTTAGGGTCACACTTGAGGCATATGGAAGTTCCCAGGCTAGGGGTCGAATTGGAGGTACAGCTGCTGGCCTATGCCACAGCCACAGCAATGTCAGATCCAGGCTGCGTCTGTGACTTACACCACAGCTCACAGCAACGCTGAATCCCCGACCCACTGAGAGAGGCCACTGATTGAACCCACATCCTCATGGATGCTAGCTGTATTAGTTTCTGCTGCGCCACAATGGGAACTCCTTGAGTAAGATATTTTTTAAAAATCTCACTACTGCCCATCCTCATTTAGATAAAATTTCATAAAATACCAAATGGAATTCAAATCAGTGATATCCCCATGAAACAAGCAGAACACAACAGTAAACTAATGACCTCTATGAACTTTATTCTAAGTGTTTAGATGGTAAACATATATCTTACAAGAGCTTATACTAGAATATGAAACAGAATTAATGTGCGTTCTGAAAATATAATATTATCGGGGTAATAGAAAACTAGCAAAAACCCTCTGCGCTGATGTGGAAAGATATCTAAGATGGATTATTAAATGAAAAGAGCAGGTTTCAGGAGTATGTATAAAATTCTGTATAAAAATACAGTATCTATTTATGTGTGGTTGATTTTAAAGCAATAATATAACTTTTTAAGAAGAAAGCATACTGAAAAAACTAATTTCTTAAAACTTCCAAAGAAACAAAGTAATTACAGAAACCATAACTCTCTATTATATATAGTATCACAGTAAACTGTCAAATTTTAATTGCCATAGAAACTACTCTGAGTGTATAATTAAGGATATTTGGTCAAAACTTGCCATGATCCTGATGTCAGTCTTTCTTCTTACTACAAATCAATCAAGGAACAAACAAACATTCATTAGAAATCTGCTCTGTGCCTATCACAATTAGAGGCACCCAGAGGAGACAAACATAGCAACTGATACTTGCTTTGAAGGTACAAAGTATTTACTTTGGAGGAAAAAAAAAGGATGCAAAACCATACATGAAACAAAGTACTCTAAAGGAATGATTAATGCCTCCTGAATGTAGTCAAATAAACTATTTCTTGGAGGACAGCTCTGCAGAATTAAAGACCTGTACATTCAGAGAGAAGGCAGAGAAAGTAGAATGAGGAAGGGTGTAGAAGTGGGAATTAGCAAGGGGAGAAAGAAAGAAGACGCACAGATCAGAGTCCTTGCTGGGGCACTATGGAAAGGAAGGTGAAAGAAGCAAAAGAAGGTCCTGAATGTCATGGCAATCATTTTGGACCTAACCGAGTGAGTAGCTAGCTACTGTATTCTCTTCAGGAAATTAAATGAGCAAAACAATGTAGAAGCAGGTTTAAATACTATTTATCAGGACGAAGAAGTGCTTTCACCAGATGTGAGAAGGATAAGAGTTCAATTTTAATTACATTATGTTTGAAGTTAAGCAGGACATTCAGAGTACCCTGAGAAGAGAAAACATGGCAAGTTCAGAGGAGTGAGCTCAACTTAGAGTGGACCTAGAGATAGGAGCTGAAGGCAGGAATATAGAAGTTGCTCTCTTCACTATCATATACAGAGGGCCAGGAATTTTGTTTCAAAGAAGCTTTTTAGTTAGAGGGGACAAGAAGAATGACTAGGTTGGAAGTAGAGGTAGCAGAAACAAAGGCGATTTGATAAGGAATGAGATCAAAAAGTATCAAATATAGGTGTCGGTAGAAAAGAAATATCCAAGTTAATCTGGAAGTCTAGATTTTGTTAGAAGTAAGATTAGAAGGGACTGAAGAAAGTATGGGCCAGTTAAGGAATGGAGCAAGTGACTACTTGTTCAGGGTTTTGATTTTATAGGAAAAAGAAAAACACTGCAGAAGTTAGAAGAGGCAATAGAGGATTTTTGTTTTCATTTTCAAAAAATTGGGATTCCTATAGATGGTGGAAACGTGAAAAGGACTAACAGCTCTGAGTAAACAGCAGCAACGAGGGCACAGGGTGCAGGTGGAGGAACGGGTCTGTTGTGTAGATTAAGAGCCACTGAATGGTGTTAAAGTGATTTAATACCTGGGGAATGTGGAAGGCAGTTCTGATTCTCTTTGTCGTTGGTAGCAAAGTTAAGAAGGAAGAGATGACAAATTAAAAAGAGAAAGAGAATGTTCATAATGACTGCTGCACTGAATGGAGAAAAAGAGGGAGAAAATAAATTCTAATACTGTTAACCAGAAGCAGGCCCAAAACAGAATTGGATATTACAAATTTCTGATGGGCTAGTTTTTTCAAGAATGGCGCTGCATTAAAAATTTATAGATGAATTTAGGGAGAAATGATCTTTAAACTAGTACTCTTTCTGTACAAGAACAGAGTATGTTTTTCCATTTATCAGAGTTTCCTTTTATGTATCTCAGTAGGATATGTCTTTTAATCTACCTTTCTTCGTTTGTAGTAGTTTGTATGTAAATCTTTGAGGCTCTTAAAAGATAATAAAGTAATGAACTATTCAGCATCAGTACATACACAATACATACAAATACATGAAATCTTTTTGAAAATATACAGAGTTGATTAGAAAGGAGTCTTCAAGTGTGCATGGCATTAATTTTTTTGTATAATTTTACTACAGTATAATTAGAGAAAAATAAACAGCACATATTTCAAGTGTACAATATGATCACTTTTGACATATGTGTATACCCATGAAACCATCATTCAAGATAACAAACATTTACATCATCCCTCAACATTTCCTGGTACCCCCTTGTAGTTTACACCCAACCCCAGGCAATTACTGATCTGTTTTCTGTCACTACAGATTATTACATGTATCGATAGTTCATTCTTTTTTATAGCCAAACAGTATTCTACTGTGGATATTCAAAATTTTCTTACTCATTTACCTGTTGATGGGTATTATAATTATTTCTAGTTTTTGACTATTACAAATAATATTTTTGTGAATAACTGTGTGTAAGTCTTTGTATGAATTTGAGTTTTTGTTCCTCCGGGGTAAACATTTAGGACTAGAACGGCCAGGTTGTATGGTAGGTAAATGTTTAATTTTAAAACACTGCCAAATGTCCTCCAAAATGGTCCCTTGGACATACTGCAGGTTAAAGAGAGTCACATCAATTTTTTTGGTTTCCTAGTGCATATAAGTGTGCAATAGCATTATGTATAAACAACTATGTACATACCTTAATTAAAAACTAACTGTTGGAAAAATGGCATTGGAGAGACTTGTACAATGCAGGGTTGCCACAAACCTTCAGTTTATAAAAAATGTCGTATTTGCAAAGCACAATAAAGCAAGGTATGCCTGTACACTACTTAACATTCCTGCCAGTAGTGCCTGGCAATCCCAGCTGTTTAACATTCCGACAAGACTTGGTCAGTCATGGAGTTCCCGTTGTGGCTCAGTGGTTAACGAATCCAACTAGGGACCACGAGGTTGCGGATTAGATCCCTGGCATCATTCAGTGGGTTAAGGATCTGGCGTTGCCGTGAGCTGTGGCATAGGCTGCAGACGCAGCCTGGATCCCGCGTTGCTGTGGCTGTGGTGTTGGCTGGTGACTATAGCTGCGATTAGCTGCGATTAGACCCCTAGCCTGGGAACCTCCATATACCATGGGTGTGGCCCTAGAAAAGACCAAAAAAAAAAAGACAAACAAAAAAAACCCCCAAAAAACCAAGACTTGGTCAATCTTTTAAATTTTAACTATTATGTGAAATGGCATCTCATAGTTAAAATTTATATTTCCCTGATGACTGATGATGTTATTAAGTATCATTACTGCTCATTTATCTTCTTTCCTGCAGCATCAGTACAACTGTTCTGCTGATTTGGTGGTGTTTTAAAGGTATCTTTATGCAGACCCTAAGTATATGTGAATATTATTTTTTTCTGGTTTTGAGATGTAGTCGACATACAACACTGTGTATGTTTATGGTGTATGACATAATGATCTGACTTACATACATCATGATTAATACGTTTAGTGAATATCATCTCATATATACACAAAATTAAAGAAACAGAAAAAAAAAATTTTTCCTTGTCATGAGAAGAACTCTTAGGATTTACTCTAAACGACTTTTGATATATAATTATACAACAATGTTAACAACATTTGTCATGCTGTACATTCTATCCCCAGCACTTATTTGTCTTATAACTATAGTATGTACCTTTTGACCACCTTTGAATATTATCTTTATAACCAGTTATTTAGTTGAATACTTTTCTTTTTTGTAATAATGTTGCATTTGATTTTCCTGGGTTTTCCAGCTATAAAATAACTTTGAAAATTATATATATTTAAACACCCACCCCCCAGAAATTTCAAAAATTAAAAAAAGTTTTTTAATTAAAAAAAGTTTTATTTAAGTATATAGTTGATTTACAGTGTTGTAGTAATTTTGAAAAGGAAATTCTGAAGAGAAAAATGTAGGCTGTGGGTCAAAGGTGAAAGGAAGCCCAGATTAGCTAAAAAAGATTTGTTTAGTCCTTCTCAAATTTTAATTAAAAAAAATTAGCCACATTTTTGAAGCAGATATCCCACCTGGAGATCATTTCCTTCTGTGAACAAATTATTATTTGCGGATTCCTAACCATTAGGTCTGATTACCTCCTCACAAGGTGACTACCAAAATTTGAGGACTTTGGGAACCTGAGATCTGCATAGCAACAGGTAACACTAGACCGCTGACTGCCAACTGGGGGTGATTCTGACCCTCTTTGTTTGCAGGGCACATGTGGTAATATCTAGAGACATTTCTGATTGTTATGACTGAGGGAAGCATGTACTGGAATCTAGTGGGAAAGGCCAGGGATGCTGCTAAACATCCTACAAGGTCCAGAACAGTCCCTCAAAACAAAGAAGTATCTGGTCTGAGATGTCAACATTGCTGAATCCAAAAAACACTGACTGGAATTCCTGTCATGGCTCAGTGGTTAACAAATCTGACTAGCATCCATGAGGACGCAGGTTCGATACCTGGCCTTGCTCAGTGGGTTAAGGATCTGGTGTTGCGGTGAGCTGTGCTGTAGGTCGCAGATGTGGCTCAGATCCTGCGTCATTGTGGCTGTAGTGTAGGCCAGTGGCTATAGCTCCAATTTGACCCCTAGCCTGGGAACCTCCATATGCCCTAAGTGTGGTCCTAAAAAGCAAAAAAACAAAACAAAACAAAACAAAACAAACAACCCCCCCCAAAAAAACCCACCAAAAACCAAAACCAAAACCAAAACCACTGACTTACACTAAGCCACTTTGTACAATCTTTTCCATCTTAATATGTTAGGAGTTTGGAGCAGTCTAAGACTAGGAATTGGTGAGATAAGCAGGTTGGAAATTAGTGAGTCTCAGGGGTGGAAAAGGGCGGCAAAAAAGTATCTAAAGATGAAAGCTATATTGCAATACTAAATTTTGTTTCAGAGGTACCTTTTTCACTTGCAAAGCACATTCCATCAATGCTTTCACACTTCCAACTTCACGCAATGTCTTTTTACTATTTACATCTGCTCTCCAAGACAAATTCCTTAAAACACTTGCTATGACCTGCAAATGAATCAATTTTAGAATAATTTGATTATAAAAGTATTTATACTAGTTGCTTTACTGTTCTTAATGTGAAAGGTATGAGTAGAAATCTATTAATAAAGAAATTTCTCCTAAATGCTAATATGGTGCCAAAAGTAATTCCTACAATATATTTATTTTCCTCTATTTTGGTGTTAATGCAACCACAATTTAAACATGAGATGCTAAATACTGGACCACAGCTTAAATTAATCTAAATCAGGCTATTAACCTGCTAATATACAAGAAAACCTTTTTTTTTTTCTTTTGGTTGCACAAGTGGCATGTGGAAATACCCAGGTTAGGGACGGAACCCGAGCCACAGCAGTGACAATGCTGAATCCTTAACCGCCACCAGGTTAACTCCAGACTTTTTTTATTTCAAGAAAAACATTTGAAATTTTAAATAGTACCTGCTGTAAGTCCTCACTTTCAGATTTTAGTTGGGCCACAAGTGCTCTCATGCAGCCTTTCATAGAGCATAGTGTAGCCTGCAAAATCAAATATGGAACAGAAGGTCAATAACAGGGCAACCTGAAGCTGTGCTTTATTTTTGACCAATAAATTTCAAATCCAGTTTTAATTATCTCATTTTAATAATAACTAATGTTTTACCCATAAAAGAACTAGGGCCAGATTATATGAATGAAAGATAAACACCATCCTAATCCTTTGCTATCTGTTCCTCTCTTGGTATACTGGAAAAATAAAGTGAATAAATGATAAGAAACAATAATAACCAAAGGGTTGTAAAGCACGGTTTGCTATTTGGATGGAACCAATATGTATATAATACTTGAATTAGTTATCAAGATTTTCAGATCGGTGCTACCATTCCTAGGAACAATATTTTAAATGTGATTATATAAATCCACTACAGTGCATCTTATGCTTTTATTTAGGCATAAGACAACCAAATGAGTAAGGCTACACAGTGGGGTACAAAATACAGGCTTTTATGAAGTCAGTGTTTAATGAGAAGAATGACAAAAAGAAAGTCAGTGAAAACAATTTTGTATAAAAGTAAAATACCAGAGATATCAAAAGAAATGGATCTTATAAAACATACCTTGTTGGCTACATCTCCGAAAGTCAAATTCGTCAAAGCCATTCCTGCATATCGTCTTAAAGTAATACTGTAGTGGTCATTAGTAAGCCCATACATTTCACAGTCCACTTGCAATAATTCTGCAATGGCCTGTAGTCCCCCTGATTTAAAAAGGGCAAGAGGAAAAAGATAATAATCTAAAATAAAACAAATTGGCACCAAGTTTATAGATTAATTATTAGGAAAAAAAAACCTCAAAGAAAGAGAATATATGGTTTCATTTTGTCTTTAGAATACAAGTCACAAAAAAATGTTATAAAGGACTTGTGTGTAATATATTTATAAAGTACAAGTGACAACTATTCCATTTTCTGCCAGTTTCTTCACCCTCCCACTCTATGCTTTACTGAGTGAAATGAGTATTATGCTCTGTTTACTGCACATACACTGTATCTTGTCAACAATAAAGACGGCTATTTTCTAACACTAGGTCTTCCTGAAGATAGGCAGAATAAGGTCATTTATTTTTTTGGCTTTTCCTGGGGCGCGTGGAAATGCCGGGGCCAGGGATCAAACCCACGCCACAGCAGTGACAACGCTGGATTCTTAACCCACTGAGCCACCAGGGAACTCCAAAAGGTCATTTATTTTTATTCATCAGAACTTCACACTCTTGTCACATACTGTGGCCTAATTAATGTATTTTTATTTCCCATATAATTTTCAGCATCCTTAGGACTACTAAAACTTCTCAATGAAACTGTGCATGAAGCAAAGCTTAATTTTAATGAAAAAGAATTATCTGTTCAACTTGTTACTATCTCTAAAAACCATTTTTATTTTTATTTTTTTTTAATTTCTTACTTTTCTTTGATACTCATAAAATCAAATACCCATACTAGGGCTTAGTATTCTCTTTCCCCTTGAGTCTCATCACTGGGTATACTCCACAATGCCCACAGTGGTCAACACTAGGAAGGCAAGGCGGAAAATGAAGGGAAAGGAAAGGGAAAGACATAAAGGAAGGAGTAGTTAAAAAAAAAAAAACCGAAACAAAACAAAACACAAAAGGTGAAACATAATGGTGAGAATGAATAAAAATAAAAATGCATATGGAGGCTATTTAAAATATTATTCATCATCAGTATTAATCATCATGGGACTGGGGATAACTGTTTTGTCACAGAGAAGTGGATTAGACAGAATAAAAGAGGATGTGTATAAACAGGTAATTCTTGGTTATTTTACCCCTAAATATTCAGGTCATTAATCTGAAAGTAGAACTACACATTTAATATTTTTATAAATGATCTAGAAGGGTTAGTATGTAAAAGAGTCACAAGTTTGCAAAATAGACCAACTTCTATCTTGGGTCAAGAATGCCAGGCCAGGAGAGTTAACTGTTGGAACATTTGTGTAAGTATTTATGACTAGCACCAATGAAAGATGAGTTTGAATGTACATAAGTAAAATTTAATTTCGCTAAGGAAAACCCAAACCATATCCAGGAAGATTTTCCTCCGTCCAACAATAATGATGGAAAAATATACAGCTAATGAACACAACAGTCAATTCTTTATGGAGCTTACAAATTAGAGAAAAGAGCGATTAGACTGGGAGGATCAAGAAAATGGCTGAAACAATGTTCAACTTGAGATTTAAAGGATGAATAAGTACCTAAAAAGGGTGAGACTGAAACAATCAGGAGGCATCGTAAGCAAATGAAACAGAATGTGCAAAGGCTGCTGGCCCTGAAATATATATACAGCAACAAAGAGAAGGTCACAGGATGAGGCTACGAGAATGGGAGAGGTCAGATCATGTGACTTTATGTGCCTCACTAAGGATTTTTTAGTGCAAGAGAAGGAATTATTAGATGTATATTCTGAACAGGTTGCCATGGCTGTAGGCAGCAGGATGGATAATGGTTGGAAGTGGGCAGATAAGTAGGACCAAAAATGGCAAACTGATGACAGAGGCTTGCTTTGGATAAAAAGAAAAGCAGCGATTTGAGATATATTTAAGAACCAGAATTAAAGCAGTTACTAGAGATAGGGGATAAGAATAGAGGCATAGATAGATGTCTTCTAAGCTTCTGGTTTTACCAAGTGTGCTCACTAGAATGCCATTTTCTCAGAAAAGGAATCCTGGAAGAGACAAAGATTTGGGGATGGAGGAGACAACAAACTCAGTTTCAGCTGAGTTAGAAATGTCTGAAAAAATGTCTAAGTGAAGATGTCAGATGAGCAGTTTGATAATATGTCTAAATCTCAGGAGAGAGAACTTGGATTATGACATAAATTTGAAAAAAAACTGTAATTGAAGACAGGGAGTAGGGAGACAAGAAACCCTAATACAGAGCTTCAAAAATTTCTACTACTTAATACTTGGGTAAAGAAGAAGGAACCAGTTAAAGAAGTGAGACTTTTGACCTAGGAAATTTTCCTAGAAGTCACTGTTGACCTTAAGGCAGTGGCCCTGTGTACTACTGACAAGATCACCAAAATGTTGATGATGATAAAGCAGATAATTAAAGCCCTAAGAAAACATACTATGCTTTGTGCCTACATAAACTCTTGCTTGGCAAAGCAGCATCTGTGATACTTCCTTAAGAAAGGTGAAATGATTAAGAAAAATCCCAAGGAGGCCCTTGAGCACTTTTGTGTGGAAAACCCAAAAATCTTAGGACTTGGTTTTGAAAACAAAGTAAAGAAGGATATAGTCAATGCCAATAAAACCATGAAGAATATGGCTAATGAAAAAAGAACATTCCATAAATTTAGGATATCAGATAAAGGAGAGAGCCCTTTATGACTCAGCCAGATAAAAATAAAACTATCGGTGAATTTTAAGGCAAAGAATTCATATGTTAAAATTATAAATGGACTTCACAAAGAAATGACTTTATGATCAACAGATAAAAAAGTAGGTTTCCCTGAGAAAAATTAGGATGTTTCAAGGTAATTCAAAGGTGAAGCATATCCTTCCACATTTTTTTGGTGTCTATGTTAGAAGATAGTGGGCCAGATGAACCAAATACCACATGGTATCTCACAGCCTTATAGACAGTGGAGGATCAATGGCTTCAGGTGACTCTTAACAGAACCCTTAATTTAAACTTATCAAATAACAGAAATACGACACAAATTTTAAAGAGTGTATTATTTTTCTTTTAATTGGTTTAGATGGTCATTAGCATGAAAGGCCTCCTTCTAAAAAAATATTAGGGCCTTGGCGTCAATATTCTACATATTGGTGTTTCACAAAATTTCCCGATCATAAGAATCACGTGGGCCACTTAATAGATTTGATTCCTAGGTTCCTTCTTCTGGAGAGTCTATTTTACTAAGCTTGCTCACCACAGTCCAGAGAAGGTACATGGTTTTACGAGGGCTTCTGGTGATCATTATGATCTAATTTGGGAAACACTAATGCAAATAAACTGAGTTTCTTGAAAGTCAGGACCATATCTTAACCAGTTTTATATCTAGTGCCTAGCACAGTTTCTGGGACAGAGCTGGGAATAAACGTACACATCACTGATACTATAGTCTAAAACTATACTCGCAATACCTATAATAATAGGTGTAAACTTAAATGATCCTAATAGTTGTAGAATTTTCTCCTATTTACAATGACAGTCCTGTCTGACTGGGCTTAGGAATTTCCCTTCAGCTGCTTGGGACTTCTTTCCTTCTTATCCCTCACTGTCAGATCTCTTTTTCTGCCTTACTCTATTTCCCCACCATCCACACACTGCAATCCTTCCTTTCCTCCGCTGCAAATTCAGAGGCTAGGAGTGAGAAGGTAATCGTGAGTGACTACAGCCCCAGCAATCACACCCCCAGAGGCCCCATCCTGCTCCTCACCTGAAAGCCCCTGCCCTAGCTCCTGTGATGAAATGCCCCGGGTAGCCTTCCTACCTGAAGAAGGAAGAGGAACAAATACTGAGTCTAGATTTTACTTTGAAATTCAGATGATTAATGTGTCAGTCCTAGCTACAGTTCATTGGAACACAGGGACATTTATAAAAAAAAAAGAAAAAAGTTTGTAGAAGCTTAAAATTGGATTAGTTTTCCTGTTTAGTCATTATTTTCCCCATTGTTACTAGAGTTAAAAAAAAAACACCCAAACTTAAAATTACACCAATGCTGAGTTTGTACTGAGGAGGGGGAGAACTCACAAGAACACATTCAGTTTCACGGGAGGCTGGGGGATGGGGGGAGGAAAGAGAATCAAGTGGGCCAATTGCTCGGGCCTGTGGGAAGAAAAGCATGGCTGGAGGGCAGGCCTGAAATCACGAAGTACATAGCCTCCCAAAGTGATGACTCTGAAGGAGACAACACTCATTTTTGGCTGTTCAGGTTCTCTGTTTAAGAGTCTCATGACTGTCACTTTTAAGATAAATGATGAATGATAAGGATGAGGGTGGTAGGAATACAAAGTGGGGACTGGAACGTAATGGAGCATAAACAGTACAAAAAGCAAGGGCACAATTGCACTAAGATGGGACTCAGTGTATGGATCTTGCTTGTGGCATGACTAGAGAAATCCAGTTCATATGAGATGGCTCAGCATGATGCAACTTATAAATACCACATGTGCAAAATGAACCTAGAAATCAAAAAAAAAAAAACCAAAAAACCCATTACATGAAAAATGGGGTGCACAAATGTAGCTTATATAAGGCTCAGAGTATGTGAGAACACATACCTAAGAGTAATCCTTCCAAAATTAATGGAATGTTTCTAACATAAATTAGAATATATGCTTTTCTCTGTTAACCAGTTTCAGAGATACCATGCTGCTTATCATGAAAATCCAATAAAGTACTGAACCATGAAGATAAATGAGAATCTTAATAATATTTCCCTCTGGTATCCATCAGAAGTGACTGAGTTCAAGAGCAGCTCCACGTCTCAAATCAATGCAAATTATCCACCACCTCCACATGGACTGTCACCCAGGGCCCACCTTGACAATAAGGGCAAGAGTGGTCCATTTAGTATTTTTCCCAATATTTGGCTAGGATTTTTAGAAGCTAAGTTAGGTTATAAAAAGGTAGCAGTTTCTATCACTTAGAGCATTGTCTCCTCTGGAAACCAGAATACAACTATTTGCTACAAGGAAGAAGCAGATGGTAACAGAATTTAATGGCCTTATATCCCAGTTTTACATTTACAATAATGTAAAATCTTTAGTGTTCTTCTATGGCATTAAGAAACATTTTTGTCTTACCAAGCTCATTCATTGCATGTCTGTGCTCTTCATCAAATGAAAGTTTCATTAAAACACATACAGCAGGACAGATCTGATGTTCAACCGGAGCCGGCACTGAAAAATAAAATTGACACAAACCATAATGCTTTGTTGCCTCAAAGGTGATGATGTTTATTATACCTAAAAAATACTAGGGGCACAAAAAAATATGGACAAGAATATATATTTGTATAACTGAATCATTTTGCTGTACAGAAGAAATTAGCACAACACTGTAAATCAACTACACTTCAGTAAAATTTAAAAAAATACTCAGAGTTCACTGATATATCCCTAATGCATAGTAGTTTAGTAAATTAACAAATATTTGCTGAACAAATGAATAAATATTACAAATATGGAAGGGAAAACATCGGTAAAGGGCTTTTCTTGGTTCCATAAAAATGTTTACCTCTCATCAACCTTTGATCAAGTCTGTGTGGGTTTCTGCTATTATTCAAAGAGCAACTTAAAATTATGTTGGCTCTATGAAGAATAAAAACATTCTGGTATGAAACTTTTTATTTATAATTTCTATTTAAACTTAAAGGTACATGGCTGTATACAAATGCAACAGAGAAACCCAATATAAATCTAGTAGAGAAAGCTAGCTTACCATAGAGAGATCAGACAGCAGGCAAAAATTTAAAGAAGAGGTATCCAGGAAAATGCACCTCCACATTTAATACTATGCAGTTTTAAAAATTTAATACAAAGTTGTTTTTTTTTTTAAATTTTGCTTTTTAGGGCCGCATCCGTGGCATATGGAGGTTCCCAGGCTAGGGGTCAAATAGGAGCTACAGCTGCTGGCCTGTGCCACAGCCACAGAAACAAAGAATCTGAGCTGTGTCTGCGACCTACACCACAGCTCACGGCAATGCCGGATCCTTAACCCACTGAGCAAGGCCAGGGATCGAACCAACAGCGTCATGGTTCCTAGTCGGATTCGTTTCCACTGTGCCACAATGCAAACTCCCTAACACAAAGTTTTAAAACTGCTGTTTGAAATAAAATTTTAAAAAGCAAGTCTATTTTTCAGAAGTAATAATATTTATTCTATTTAACTTTTGTGAGAATAGGTATCAAGAGTGTAAAATGTGAATCATTACATGATTGTAGACAGCCAAAGAAAAACATCCACAAAGACAAAACTGTCTCAGTAAAGTATCTTACTAGTTTTCTTCATCCCTAGGACGAGTAGATATAGAGGACTACTGTTGCTGTTTTATTATTAAAAACTTTAAAATTTTTATACCTAACTTAAAAAGATCTGCTAACTTTTTACAGCTCACGCTGTCATCACTCCTTCTCCTGTTCCCCAAATCAAGACATTGATACAGCAGTCCTTTGTCATGTGTGTGCGCATGAGGGTGTTCTTAGCAGGTGAAGGGCAGGTCTTACCTTATATACTTACTGCTCTTGGTTCTTGCTACAGGAATGAAGTAAGTTATGTCCCCAAAGGACCCAGCTCCCATGTTCCCTGCTCCTGAGGGACAGGGGCTGGTGGACAAGAGTTTCTCCCTGAGCAAAGAGCTGGGTGGCAGATCACCCCCAGCAAATGGGGCCCCATCGCCTGAAGCAGGGTAGTACAGCAAGAAGAGCACTGGGCTGAGAGGCAGGAGATGTGGCCTCTGATCCTGGTTCCATTACCTACTAGCTGTGAGGCCAAAGGCTAGTCTTTAGCCTCTCTGGGCCTCAGTTACTTCATCTGTAAAAGGGAGACAACGCTTTCCCTTCCTACTTCGAAGGTTGTTGTGAGGACCAAATAAAAGATATAACACAGCTCTGTATCCACTGAGCAGAATGATATGCAAATGTAAAAGATTATGGCCTCAACACTAATAGCTGAAGGAACTTACATAAACTCACATTTTTTACATTTTTTTGTCTTTTTAGGGCTGCACCTGCAGCATATGGAGGTTCCCAGGCTAGGGGTCGAATCAGAGCTGCAGCTGCCAGCCTACACCACAGCCACAGCAATGCTCGATCCGAGGCGTGTCTTTGACTTACACCACAGCTCACAGCAACGCCGGATCTTTAACCTGCTGAGTGAGGCCAGGGAATGAACCCACATTCTCATGGATACTAGTGGGTTTGTTAACCGCTGAGCCATGATGGGAACTCCACATAAACTCACTCTCTTGAGCTTAATACATAAATTGAAAGAGATGGAAAACATAATTGCTTAAGCTCTTTCTAGATCTACTATGCGCTCTTTATGTCTTCTTCATTTTCTCTTTTTTGGTTGAACTGTAGTACACACAGTAATTTTTTCTGCTAATTTTTTTTGTAGGAAATAACAGAAATTAAACTTTAAACCATGTTAGCAGGGTAGATGGCTAATATAAATTTCTCATTCCTATTCATAAAGACTGCATCTTAACTAAAAAATTTTCATTTCAAAAACTTTTACATTTGCTTTGTAACATGCACTATAGGGAACATACTTGGATTTTTGTCCTGGTCCATGCCTTGTTCATGGGCTTCCTGCCACTCCCAACAGGTTTCACAGTAAGCTCGTATCTGTTCCAAAAGATGAAGGACTCGGATTTCACGCCTGCCTCTCTTGTCATCAGGCTGTGAGTGAATGATGTTGTGGAGTGCTGCACTGGCCCTGGCCCGAGCCTCTTTACTGCCCCGGGAATTTCCCAACAACACAGAGTCTTTGTCATTGCCATGTAAAAGCTGGATGAGGAGAGGAAGACATCCAGACTGTCGCATGGATATACAGCTGTCTTGGGAGCTAGACATAGCTAGCAAAGTTCGCGACATATCATCCTTATCATGAGTACCAAGCATTGACAACAATGAATACACCATTTCCACCTGTGGGCCAAATGAGTTTAGAAATAAAATTATGACTTTAATATCCAAAAGCCAACACCAATGAAGTGATGAATGGGATATTTATGGTAACTCATTAAAAGAAAACAAAAACCTCTTTCCAGGATGAAGTAATATGCGTTATTTCAAAATCCACATAATCATCACCAATTTGTTTATGAGTAAATATTAGTAGTGATAGTATACAGTGTTGAAAGAAAATAGATTCTTGCATACTTAAAGTGCTTGTTTGGATCAGCTCGTTATAATCAACCGACTTCTCTCTCTCTCTCATACACACACAGAGTTAGATATATGAGTTATCTAAATTTCTTTATATAAGTTATAATTTTTTAACTCTACAACCATAACAAATAGAATATATTTTCAGCAATTATTATTTACTAGGTACTAGTTCTCAGCAATCACCAACCCTCAACAGATTATAATGTCATTAATTATGATTTCCCCTTATACACATAAAACTTTTTTTTTTTTTTTTTGGTCTTTTGAGAGCCGCAACCCTGGCATATGGAGGTTTCTAGGCTGGGGGTCTAATCGGAGCTGTTGCTGCCGGCCTACCCCAGAACCATAGCAAGGCAGGATCCGAGCTGTGTCTGCGACCCACACCACAGCTCACGGCAATGCCAGATCCTTAACCCACTGAGTGAATCCAGAGATCAAACCTGCAACTTCATGGTTCTTGGTTGGGTTCGTTTCTGCTACGCCATAATGGGAACTCCTAAAACTACTTTTACATAAAAAGAAGAGTGTCCTGATCATATAGGAACACAAAGCTAGGATTCTTATTCGATTTTTTAAAAAGCAGCCGGTAAACAACAATTACTCTCTGACAACAAATTCTAAGAATTTACTTAGAAGCAGATTAGAAAAAGGAAACAGTACCTAGTTATTGTATACTGTGATCAGCCTCATTTTAAAGCCAGAGCTATTGCATAATAATTGAGGATTTTATATAAAAAGCATATCATATCTATAAATTAGTGGTTCTTACTCCGGGGTGATTTTGGCTACTCTGACACTTTTGCCAATGTCTTGGAGACATTTTTGGTTGAAAATTGGGAGGAAAAGCTTTAGGCATCTAGTGAGTAAAGACCAGGGATGTTGCTAAACACACTACTTGTAATGAGAACTTATCCAGCCCATAATGCTGAGGCTGGGGAACTCTACTCTAAATGTGGAAACACAGACTATTTTTCGATATGAAAGTTTTAAGAAGGCAGTACAGAACTGTGGATAAACAGGCTTTCAAACTCTGACTCTACCGCTTATGAGTGAGCTGTGTGACATGACCAAGTTACTTGAGCTCTCCTAGACCTCAATGTCTCAGTTGCAAAATGGAGAACTTTACTTAATAGGGTTTTCTTTGTGAAGACTAAATAACACATGTATAGAACAGTAACTGGATTAAAAATGCAGTAAGGTCTTAATATTATCATGCATATAACACTTCAAAAGGAAATGATATTCTAGCTACCAGTTTCAATGTAACAGCACTGTTGAATATCAGAGATTTTCTTTATAATAAAACTACTTGTTGAGGTTGGACAGGTCTGGGGCTGAATTTCAATTTAATTACACAACAGCCATCTGAACCTTTTCTTTTTTTTTTTTCTCAACATTTTCATTTAAAAAGAAGGGACAAGAATACCTCAAAGAGTTTTTGAAAGTATCAGACATAAACATATAACTCCAAGAACAGTTATTTGCATAGTGGGGGTCCCAAGTAGTAGCTACTGTGGCTTATTAAAAGGATTAAGTTTCATATTAACAATATCATTGATACTGTAAAAATTCATTTCTCAAATCAACATTAGTTATATAAGTAATGCTTTTCCTAAGAGCTGTGTTTTGTTTTGTTTTGTTCTGTTTTGTTTTTTTAGTGTTGCATCTGTGGCATATGGAAGTTTCCAGGCTAGGGGTCGAACTGGAGATACAGCTGCTGGCCTACACCACAGCCACAGCAACACTGGGTCCCTGACCCACTGAGCAAGGCCAGGGATCGAACCCACATTCTCATGGACACTGCAGCAGCCAGCCTACGCCACAGCCACAACAATGGGATCTGAGCTGCATCTGCAACCTACACCACAGCTCACAGCAATGAGGGATCCTTAACTCACTGAGCGAGGCCAGGGACTGACCCTGCATCCTCATGGGACTAGCTGGGTTCGTAACCCACTCAGCCACAATGAGAACTCCCGAACCGATATATTATTAAAAAAAGAGCATGTAGAGTATGCTGCGAAAACAACTAAGAGAATTATTTAGATTTAATGGAAAATGTATTGTTTAATAATGTTGGAATTTCATCTTTGTCCATATAATGTTAAAGTCTCTGGCTTTAAAACAACAATAAAATAATTACTTTCTTTTCAAACATACTTTTCTCAAGTCCTAAAATATTTACTAACACCTAAGAGACCTAGGGAAAACTCACTTATCTGTAGTGGATAACATTCAACTTCAATAATTTTTCTACTCACTTAAGTATTTATTAAACACTGATCATGTGCAGGCTCTGTGCTAGATGCTACAAAGGATAATTACAAAAAACAGTCCCTGTGCGCCAACTCTAGTGATTCAAAGGAGGCAGACAGACTGCACGGGGAGGTGAGGAGACTGGAAATCAGAAAATCTTTTGTATAGAGGTAAAGCCCAAGAAGAGTTCTGGGAGTTCCCATTGTGGCTCAGCAGAAACAAATCTGACAAGTATCCTTGACCTCACTCAGTGGATTAAAGATCCAGCAGTGCTGTGAGCTGTGCTGTAGGTTGCAGACATGGCTTGGATCTGGCATTGCTGTGGCTCTGGTGTAGGCTGGGGGCTAGAGCTCCGATTAGACCCCTAGCCTGAGAACCTCCATATGCCGCAGGTATGGCAAAAAAATAAGCATTCTGAAGGGTAGCTAGGACTCTGACAGCTACCTGTGTTGGGGTAAGAAGTGGAGGTGTGTGCAGGCAAGGCACCGAGGCAGAAAGTCACAGGGAGTGCTCAGGAAGCAGCAAGCTGGCCAGTGGGCTACAGCTGAGGACGCTTGTAAAGAAGAGGATTTAATTTCTGTAAGAGATTGTGATGATGGAAACAGAATTCTCCTCTAGCTGAATTTAAAAGATGAATGTAGAATGTTTTAATAAAGTATTCAGAGTACTATTGGCAAGGGTTTGTAATATGTTACCTTGGTTCCCAGATGACTTGTCAACCTTCGAGGAGCAGAATGTGTGCTACTAGAACTCAAAACACTGGCTGTTTCGTGATCTATTCGTGTACTTGAACCCTAGAAATTAAGCAAATTACAGATAGTATAATTTAGATTTTAGATGAATATAACTAACTTCCTGTTAAGGTACTCCAAATGACCTGTCTTTAGGGTAAATAGCTAAATATTATAAATATTATAACTGCTCAAATGAGTATTTTAAATCTGTAAAATTAAGTATATTTTAGAGAAAAACTGAAGGAAAAAACTGTTGCAAAAGACAGTTAAAGTACAATGTGGAAGTAATCAAACACTGAAAAAATTATCGGAGTAATACTCTTTCACAAATCAAAAGGCATGAAAACACATTCAGCTAAATATCAACTGGTAGCAAGCGCCAATGAGTGATGAAATGCTCTAAATTACCACAAAACTAACTATGAATGTGGTACAGTCCAAGCTTTCCAGGAGCTGAGAGTAGAGAATATTGCCAAAACTTCTAATGGAGAAAGACATGAAAAGATAAATATTTGCAATGAGAAATCATAAGTACCACAATAAGAAAAATGCATAAGATACTGAGGGAAAACACGAAGAAACAACTACTTGCTTAGGAACTACTAAAGACTACATAAGGTAAGTAATATTTAGAGGTAGGCCTTGGATTTTGGAAGGAGACTAATGGAAGTCTGTGGAAAGGAATAAATTCAGAGAGCATGCTGGAAGAGAACACAGGCAGAGCACTCTTTGACATGAATTGCAGCAGTGTTTTTTTGGATCTGTCACCTAAGACAAAAGAAATAAAAGCAAAAATAAACAAATGGAACCCAACTAAAAAGCTTTTGCACAGCAAAGGAAACCATAGAAAAAACGAAAAGACAATCAACAGAATGGGAGAAAATATTTGCAAATGATGTGACCAAGAAGGAATTAATATCCAACATGAACAGCTCATACAACTCAACATCAAAAAAACCCAAACAGGAGTTCTCGTCGTGGCGCAGTGGTTAACGAATCCGACTAGGAACCATGAAGTTGCGGGTTCGATCCCTGCCCTTGCTCAGTGGGTTAACGATCCGGCGTTGCCGTGAGCTGTGGTGTAGGTTGCAGACGCAGCTCGGATCCTGCGTTGCTGTGGCTGCGGTGCAGGCCAGTGGCCACAGCTCCGATTAGACCCCTAGCCTGGGAACCTCCACGTGCTGCGGGTGCGGCCATAAACCCGCGGCCATAAAATGACAAAAGGCAAAAAAAAAAAAAAAAAACCCAAACAAATGTATACACGCATGTGTGACTTGGTCACATTGCTGTACAGCAGGAAAGTGAAAGAATACTGTAAACCAGCCACAATGGAAAAAATAAAAATTATCATAAAAGCTTCTAAATTAAAAAAACCCCAAACAATCCAATAAAAAATGGGCAGAATTCATTGAAAAAGATACATGCACCCCTATGTTCACTGCAGCACTATTTACAATAGCCAAGGCATGGAAACAACCTAAATGTGCATCAACAGATGAATGAATTAAAAAGACGTGGTATATACACACAATGAAATACTACTCGGCCATAAAAAAGAACAAAATAATGCCAATTGCAGCAACATGGGTGGAACCAGAGACTCTCCTACTAAGTAAAATAAGTCAGAGAAAGACAAATACCATATGATATCACTTATATCTGGAATCTAATAAATAGCACAAATTAACCTATCTACAGAAAAGAAACAAACTTAGGGACATGGAGAACGGTGGTATAGTTGCCAAGGAGGAGGGAGAAGGAGTGGGATGGACCGGGAGTTTGGGGTTAGTAGATACAAACTATTGCCTTTGGAATGGATAAGCAATGAGATTCTGCTGTATAGCCCAAGGAACTATATCTGATCACTTGTGATGGAGCATGATGGAGGATAATGTGAAAAACAAAGAATGTATGTACATGCATTATTGGGTTACCTGCTGTATAGCAGAAATTGACGGAACACTGTAAATCAACTATAATAAAATTTTTTAAAAAATGGGAAGAAGACCTGGATAGACATTTCTCCAGAGAAGATACAGAATGCCAACTGGTACATGAAGATAATCAATATTACTAATTATTACAAAAATATAAATCAAAGCAATGAGATATCTCCTCACACTTGTCAGAATGGATCTCCTCACACTTGTCAGAATGGCTATTAAAAAAGACAAGTAACATTTTAAAGAGAAAATTCCATTTGTAATGTAATTGTAGAAAAGAACTGTATGTAAAACTCATGCAACTGTAAATTTAAAATGGGTACATTTTATTGTATATTATTTTTTCTTCAATAAAGTTGATTTTAAGAAGGCACAACTTGAGAGTCTTCTTTTTTATGTCTCCCTAGATAAAAGCATGAAAACCCATTTATTCATAATCATACTGGGAAATCCAGGGTTAGATTAAGATTACTAGTAGAGTCCCAACGTGGCTAGCCTTTCTAATCTCTACCGCTGTAGGTCTGGGTGGTTTACGTTGACCAGTCCTTGAGGGCTATTTCTCAATTTGGATCAGCACGTGAGCACCCCTCAAGGTAGGGAGACAGGGCAGCAGAAAAAGAGACATTTCAGTTCACAGGCAACCAGACAACACTTTCTGAGCTCCTGCTACTTTCTCTGTAGAGTGCTAGTCACCAGAGATTTAAGTGAATAAGACATTCTCACCTGCACTGCACAGTGTCTAACAGGTTGCTCAATATGTAAATACATACTTGTAAGTGCTTTGACACAGGAATGGCATAGACTCAGTCTTGAGGAGTACAGAGTAAAGTGCTATCTGATTTTGGACTTGAACTATGAGGAAGAGTTCAGCTAATAAAAAGGAGAAGCGTTAGCCACAGGGCAGCCCAGACTAGACAGAATCATAAGCAAAGGTCAGAAAGAATATATGTGTGTGTGTATGTGAGAGAGAGTGAGATCAACTGATATGGAGATAAACAGCTTACTCTGGTTGCAATAAAGACAATGGATTTGAGGGACCAAGACTCAAGGTAAAGAGAATAGTCAGGGGGCTTTTTTAGGAAATTTAGGCAAGGGGGTCTTTCTTCATCTACAGTAGAGGGGAATGACTTCTTATTTTGAAACAAAAAAACTTTGAGGATTTGTAAATATTTTTACTATTTCTGGTAGTTAGGATCTAAGACAACCCCTAAGGATCTTTGTCTCCTGGTATTCATGCCCTTATGTTATCCCGCCACCTTTGAGTACAGACAGGATTTAGTGAATAGCTTTCAGTGCACAGACTGCTGCAGAAGTGGTGAGAAGTCACTTTCAAAGTAAGGTCACAAGGACCGTGGCTTCCATGCTGGGCACCCTCTCTTGTCTCTCTGAGGGAAGCCAGATACTATGTTGTGAACTGCTCTTTGGAGTGGACCCAGTGGCAAGGAATTGATATCTCTGGCCAAGAGCCTGAGGACATGAGGCCTGCCAACAGCCATAAGACTTAGCTCAGAAGCAGATCTTCCCCTAGTCAAATCTTGAAATGACGGTGGCTCCAGCCAACATCTTAATTGCAGCCTGTGAGACACCTGGAACCACAGGCACTCAGCTAAGCTGCACTAGGATTCCTGACCTACAGTAACAATAAATGTTTGTTCTTTTAAGTTGCTCACAATTTGTTATGTAGCAATGGATAACTAACACATCGTTTGAAACAAAAGAGAAACAAGAGGTTAATTTATGAAACAAGGGGAAACATATGTCCACAATAAAACATGTTCCTGACATTTATATTAGTGAAGACACCAAATCATCTTTAAGCTTCAGTCTCAGTGTCTTCCTATACAGCTCCTTGATTTTGGGACACTCCTTGATTTTGGGACACTTCCAAACTATTTAGCTAGAAATCCAGATGCATTTACTATAAGATTCTAAGAGAACATTCCCATATCTACACTACCTTTAATAAGCCTAGAACTCAAGCCTTGAGAATCTTTTCTGGGCCCTTTTATCATGGTTAGGTCTGCACTGACATCTTCCAGAGGGACCAGAGAAGTGGTAACCTGCAAGAAATTGTACCTTCCTGGGACAACCTACAGAATGGGAGAAAATATTTACAAATGATGCAGCTGATGAAGGATTAATACCCAAAATGTACAAACAGCTCATACAACTCAACATCAAAACAAACCAACCACCCAATCAAAACATGGGCAGAAGACCTAAATAGACATTCCTCCAAAGAAGAAATACAGATGGTCAAGAGGTACATGAAAAGATGCTCAACACTGCTCATAAGAGAAACGCAAATCAGAACTACACAAGGTATCACCTCATGCTGGTCAGAGGGCCATCATCAAAAAGTCTACAAATAGGGAGTTCCTGTCCTGGCTCAGCAGTAACAAACCCGACTGGTATCCATGAGGACATAGGTTCGAACCCATTATTTATTTAATTGCCTTTTTATAGCTACACCAACTATGGAAGTATGGGCATATGGAAGTTCCCGAGCTAGGGCTTGAGTCAAAGCTGTAGCTGCAGGCCTACACCACAGCCACAGCAATACTGGAATCAAGCCACATCTGTGACCTATGACACAGCTTATAACAACGCCGGATCCTAAACCCATTAAACGAGGCCAGGGACTGAACCCACATCCTCACAGATACTATGTCAGGTTCTTAACCCTCTGGGCCACAACAGAACTGCTATACTTCAATTTTTTAAAAAGAGTGTTCTTGGACATAAAAAACAAATTTATGGTTACCAAAGGAGAGATGAGGGAGGAGAGATAAATTATGGGAGTATGGGATTAACAGATACACACCATGATATATATATAAAATAAGTAAACAAGGATTTACTGTACAACACAGGGACTATATTAAATAACTTATAATGGAAAACAAATGGAAAAATATATATGTGTAATTGAAACACTTTCCTGTATACCTGAAACTAATAAAACATTGTAAATCAACTATACTTCAATTTTCAAAAACTGTTCTTATCTTTTGGAAATACAAAGTGAAATATTTTTGTAAGAAATGATGTGATGCTTGGGATCTTCTTCAAAAATAAAATGGGAGGACAAGGTGGATAGGGTACATGTATATTAGTAGATTATTCTGTCTGCCTCTGTATATATTTGCAACTTTCCATAATAAAAGGTTTAAAAACACATTATTAGCAGCAGAAAGGATTATATTTCCACTTCATCTCTTTCCTACTCTTGGTTGAACTACATTACTACTTGCTGGTTCTATTACTAGAATTCTGGTTCTAAACATTAAATAGAAAAGCTGAGAATCAATTCATAATAGTTATACACATAGTTATATACCACGACAGCAGGGCTCTGACCTGTGCTGTTTACTTCTAGCTTTCCCTTTCAGCTTTCAGGAGGGGATAAATCACAAATCAAGAAACGCTATTTTTAGAAGGGATGTTAGTCTTTCCTTCCAACCTACATATATTTATTGTTGTTATCTACTATTTATCAGGGACTGTGGAGACATGAAAATAGACAAAACTGGAAAGAATCTCTCCCCTTCTGGAGCTTTCTTTCAGTCTAGTGGGGAAAACAAATAATCACACAAGTAAATGTAAAATTGCAAACATGGTGGTCTTCAAAGGAGAACAGTCTAGGACAGCCAGTAATAGTGTGATGTGAACAGTATAAGCCTCTTGAGAAAGTCATGCTTAAGCTCAGACACACAAACTGATGTTAAGTAAGTGAAATGGGATGGGAAGAGCACTACATGGAATAGGCACAGCCTGGGCACAGGCCGCAGGAGGAGGAAGCCCAGTAAAGGCGAGGCCTGAAAAGCCAGTATAGCTGAAGTGGTGAAATCAAATTGTGACATAAAGCTGACAAATTAGGTAAGAGCCAGATAATACAAGTCATAATAAAGGATTATCCAATTCTAAGAACCAAAAGAAGCCAACAAAGGATTTTACAAAGAGGTTGATTTATCCGTGTGTAAGATCATTCTGGAAGAGTGGATGTAGGCAGGAAACCGGGTCAAGTATAATGAACTTCCACAGAGTAGGAGAGATAAGGGTACTGTGATCTTGAGAAAGTCAAAAGGGATTATTTTCGCTTTTAATTAGTGCCAGTGGTTTTCGTCTCAGGAGCAAACAATAAAACAAAACAAATGAACAAACCCCAAGAGACTGTCATGTATATAGATCCTATTAAGGCAGGTTAAAGGAATCTCTCTCTCTTTTTTCTGGCCGCCTCCACAGCGTGTGGAAGTTTCCAGGCCAGGGAAACCTGTACCACAACAGTGACCTGAGCTACTGCAGTGACAACACTGGATCCTTAACCTGCTGCACCTAAGGAGAACGTCAAAGGAATCTTGATATAAGTAAATCAGAGTCCCAAAGATATATATCGTTCATTTACATCAGGACCTGGGAGTAGCTGTAGTGTCATTAATGTGATCTTGGTTTTTGTCTTGTAACTCTTCTATGATTTTATGGCATACCAAAGTTTTACACTTTTATATGAAACCTACTGGTCTTTTTCTTTTATAGTTTCCTACCCACTTCACGATTATAAAAATTCTAACCACATTTTCTTTTAATCTTTTAAACAGTTTTCATTTTGACGTTAATCTATTTAGAATTAATTCTGAAATAAGTGTGATATGGATTCAAATTTTTTTTAATAAAAAGAATATCTGGCTTACTGGATACATCAGGCTTTAAAGTACATAACAACTGGAATATGACTCGAAGCACTAATAGTGGGTCTAATCCTAAGCAAACAATTATTTTTCCTCTGTCAAAAGACAGAACTTTTCTTCTTTCTACATATGTGTAAAGATACAAAATCTTCCCAAATAATTCCCTAAACAAGAGACAAATAACCCAAATACACTATTTAGATGTAATTTCTTTTGGCCTAATTTACCATCTACAGAGTTTTCTCCAGTACAACGCTAACCAGTAATACTAAAATGAAGTATCTTTCTGTTTTAACTCAGTAAAATAAATTTAAATACTTAAGTATGAGACACTTTAAATTTTAATGAGCTAATAGAACCATGTTTTTCTATTTTACTTTTTTAAAAGCATATAGTTTATTTTTTTGAACCATGCTCTTTTAGATAAATAACCTATAGACACTATAGGAGTACTGCATATCAACAGTAAGGAAATTTCCTTAAAATCAACTTAGTAAAACTGTATCTAAAAGAACTATTCATTTACAATATAAAAATATTCGTTGAAAAAATGTAGAGAATATAGAACACTTCAAAGAAACATACTGTCATATTAGGATGCATTCCAATAAAACTCTAATAGAAAATTGATGGCAGTAAAATAAGATAATCATTCTACATTAAAAAAATTAACTTACATACATTTGCTAATAATGATAATAGTAAATAAACATAAGGTTATGTTTCTATTTTTTATGAGGATTAGAATCATCTTTTTCAATGACAGGATTTAAATTTCTAGATTTATTAATCTTGAAGTACAACAACTATAATTAAGTCCACATGATTATTTTTAAAGACATAAAAATGTTTTTGCAATGAATGCCACAGAGAAATAGCAAACCTATTCAATTCAAGCAATAATAATTAGGTCAAATCATACATAACCAAAATGAAGCTTAGTATTTATTTTTCAAAAAAACTCTATCCACATTAATCACTTCGTGCTAAACAGAGACATACCACTTAGAGCTATAAACTATACTTAGAAAATGTGAATGCATTATTGTTAGATATAATAAAGAAAAATGACATAGCATTTTACTGCCGATTGTTCTGGAGACATCCACTTAGGGACTAGGAAATAGATAAGGTTTACAGATCATTCTGAGAATCATTTCACTCTATATTCTCTTCTAAATGTTTAAATAGTTAATTAGGGAAAAAAATCAATGAAATAATTTATTTACCTGACCGTTACCCGAAGTTGCCATGTTGATTTCTGCCACTCCTTGACCTTCATTCTGCCGTTCAGCTTCATATGAGCCAGCCTCATGCTTGCTCTGAGATGACCTCTGTTAATATGGAGTTAACATCATTACATACAAAAATGGTGCATGTGTTCTTAGTCCACAGCTTTTCTTCTTTCTTGTTTTAAAGCTCTGAATGCATCAGTTACACAGGTTTACAGAAGCATGGAACTGCACTTTATACTTCATAACCTCCAGCAGGGTTGGCAGTTGACTATTTCGGTAAAAGGAAAGTGAAGTGTGTCCCTTGAGCATTAGAGCCGCACAAGACAAAGGATTTTCTGAGACTCACAGAAACACCATCCTCCACCAGCTGTGCTCACATCACTATCAGGGATATAACCCAACTAGAACAAATAACTGTCTTTTGCGCAAGGTCACATGGTTCTGGCATTTAACGGAGCTTCAAATGTAACAGTTGAACTATTACCTATGCTTACAAATACCTTCTGTTTAAGTAATTTATTCATAGAATATATGAATTAATGTATACACACACATACACACATCTGCTAATAAAAGTCATACAAAACCAACAGATAAGCTCTTAGATTCTGACATGAATAAAATCAAAAGCCTCTTCTAATGTAACCACCACCTGCCATGTAAAATGAAAGTGACAGATTATATCCAGTAAAAGCAGTCATTTCAAGATAGATTATATCCAGCACAAAGCAGTCATTCTGAAAATCCACAGCAGAATCAAAGAAATAAAATTCCCATTATCTTTTATAGAAATAATTACAAATGTGCTTACTTTAGGAAAATGATACTCAAAAATAAAAATTTTAATTTAAAATTTGACAGTAGAAGAAAACTTTATTACAAAATGACTTACACTGGAATTTCTTTAAACATCAAACTATCCTAGGATATTTAGAATGTGACTTAGAAATAATTTACATTCAATATTTCCACCAATAAACTAGTATAAGTTATATACAGGCAAAAGAGAAATAGTCCCAATAATTCAGAAATAGAAGAAAAAATAGCACCATCAGAAAATTACACTATAAAAGTCAACATGAACAAAAGTAGAGAATATAAAATCAATCTAGTGACAAAATGAATCAAAAACTAAAAGCACAGAGATTTGACACTAACATAATTGAAGATATCAATATCAAAAGGTAATTACTGAGCATCTGCTATGTTAGTTACTTGCACTAGGTGCTGGGGAATGCAGTGCTGGCAAAACCAGACATTGTTCAATGCACTCTTTAAGCTTTAGTCTAGTCTGGGATACTATCAAATAATGAAAGAAATAACAGTAAAGTTAAAATTCTGATAAGTACTCTGAAGAAAGGGTACAGGATGCTATAGGGACATATAACAGAGGGACATCAGATGGTGTGGGAGTTTGGGGAAGAGCTCTCTTAGGAAGTGCTGTTTGAACTGAGATCTAAAATATGATAAAAGTTCTAGGAGATGGGATGGGGGTATAGCATGAAGGTTTTAGGTAAACAGAAGACCATTTGCAAAGGACCTGGGGTGGGAGGAGGCAGGGCTTGTTCTATTGTTCTAGGACATCAAAAAATCATAGTATGAAGAGTAGAGCAAAAAGATGGTTAAAAAAAAAAGTACTGAATTTTGTTAAATTCTAGTGTGATTCTTGGATGGCACTCTTGCCCCTACATAACTAATACTAGTATATTAATGGGAAAAGTTGCATGTATTTTGATTTTTTAAAGTCAAATTTTGTTTTTTTATATTTTTAAAAATTCAAGTATAGTTGACTTACAATGCTGTGCCAATTTCCGCTGTACAGCCAAGTGATCCAGTCATACACAAATATATACATTCCTTTTCTTGTATTTTCTTCTATCATGGTAAGTGCCAAACTTTTACAAGTGGCTAAACCATTTTACATTTGCATCAGCAACGTATGACAGTTTCTATTCATCCACAGCCTTGTCAATGTTTAATCTTTTCTTTATGATTACAGTCATCCTAATAAGTGTGAAGAGGTATCTCACTGTGGTTTTAACTTGCATTTCCCTAATGACTAATGATGTTAAGCAGGTTTTCATATGCTTATTAGTCATTCCTATAATTTTTTCTGGTGAAATGTGTATTCAAATATTTTGCTCATTTTTAAGTTGGGCTGCCTCCGTACTGAATTAGTTGTAAGAGTACTCTGCATGGGAGTTTAATAAATATTTCTTACTGACTATTCTCTAGAGATTTTTATTTAATTTTAAAATACAAAGGTATTTTATTTTATTTTATTTTATTTTATTTTATTTTATATTTTTGTCTTTTTAGGGCTGCGCCCAATGTATATGAAAGTTACTCTGCATAGGATTTTAATAAATATTTCTTATTGACAATTCTCTAGAGATATTTATTTATTTTAAAAATACAAAGTCTTTTTATTTATTTATTTTTGTCCTTTTAGGACTGCACCTGCAGCATCTGAAATTCCTAGGCAAGGGGTCAAAGTGGAGCTATAGCCGCTGGCCTACACCAGAGCCACAGCAACGTGGGATCCGAGCCATGTCTGTGACCTACACCACAGCTCATGGCAATGCCGGATCCTTAACCCACTGAGAGAGGCCAGGGATTGAACCTGCATCCTCACGGATACTAGTTGGGTTTGTTACCGCTGAGCCATGACAGGAACTCTTCTACAGATTTTTAAATCATGCCATAACTTTACTCACAGCTCCTATCCCTTTAAGATCCACAAATATGTACGTGTCTGTCAGTAAATAACTTGTATGAAAGGATACATAAGAAAGCAATAGCAATGGCTGCTTCACATATCCTTTTGGAACTTGTGAAATGTCAATCACGTGCAATAATTACATTATTTGAATTATGTCCAGTATCTAGACCTAAATCAGAGTTGCTAGCAGGTAAAGCAAAGACAGCGCTATAAGATGTTTCATGATGGGAATTCCCTTCATGGCTCAGTGGTTAACGAATCCAACTAAGAACCATGAGGTTGCAGGTTCGATCCCTGGCCTTGCTAGGTGGGTTAAGGATCTGGCATTGCAGTGAGCTGTGGTGTAGGTTGCAGACGCGGTTTGGATCCCGCGTTGCTGTGGCTGTGTCTGTGGCCCGCAGCTACAGCTCCTGTTAGACCCCTAGCCTAGAAACCTCCATATGCCATGGGTGCGGCTCTACATAAATGGTAAAAAGACAAAAAAAAAAAAAAAAAGATGTTTCATGATGGAAAAATTATTTGGAAGACACCTTCTCTTTTCTTGTCTACACTGCATACCAACTAATTTATGAGTATTCAATCCCCAGTTTTCTCCATTTTCTTTTTTTTTTTGTCTTTTTTGTCATTTTTAGGGCCGCACCCGCAGCATGTGGAGGTTCCCAGGCTAGGGGTCTAATCGGAGCTGTAGCCACCGGCCTACGTCACAGTCACAGCAAAGCGGGATCCGAGCCGCGTCTGCAACTTACACCACAGCTCACGGCAACGCCAGATCCTTAACCCACTGAGCAAGGCCAGGGATCGAACCCACAACCTCACGGTTCCTAGTCAGATTCGTTAACCGCTGCACCACGACGGGAACTCCAGTTTTCTCCATTTTCTAACTTCTTCCTCTGATCTGTATTAGAAGAATGACGATAAATGAATAAGGAAATGGTGAATGGCAAAAGTTTTTTGAAAAGACTTTTGTTTCTTTCTTACATATAATATGGCACCGATTTTTAGCTTACATTTGCTGAAAAAAACGTACCCATTTTAGGCTATGAATGATATGACTATTTTTGTAACAAAAAGAAAAATAAATTAGATCACAGTTGGCTCCAAATCCAATGATATAAATAAAATAAAATTTTGAATGAATACAAAAAACACAAACAAGCCCCCAACCTGCAACAAACTTACAACTGTGCTAGAAAATGAGGATTGCTATTAACAAATGACAATTTTTTAAGGAATTTCCACAGAACAGAAAGTTGGTAAAATGTGGAAATATACAGACAGGGAGTACGTTATGCTGGGCACATGATAACAAAAAGAAGGCCAGTGTAGTAATACTAATAGCAAACCAAATAAAATTCAAGTTGAAGAGCAAGAAATGGAATAAGGAGGGCTATGTCATACACAAAAAGGATTCAATCAACTAGGAAAAATAAATGTGAATATAGATTTAGAAATAGGAAAGGAAAGATCTATTAGATGCAGCCAAATAATAATAATCAGAATTTAAGAAAGCTGGGAGGAATAAAAACTAATGATAACAGTTCTTAAGCGTCAATATTGCAAAAAGGACTTATTCCTCATGTTTATGTTGGGTTAAGACAGCCACATTAATCTGTTTTTAGGAATATGACTATTACACTGTACTTAAATTGCCTACTTTGAACATACATGTTTCTATATATTTTGAATGTGGATGAACTGAAACCAAAATTCTTAAGATATTTAAAAAGCCAGGCATGGGAGTTCTCGCTGTGGTTCAGCAGTTAGCGAACCCGACTAGCATCCATGAGGACTCAGGTTCGATCCCTGGACTCGATCAGTGGGTTAAGGATCCGGCGTTGCCGTGAGCTGTGATGCAGGTCACAGATGCAGCTTGGATCCCATGTTGCTGTGGCTCTGGCATAGGCCGGCAGCTACAGTTCGAACTGGACCCCTAGCCTGGGAACCGCCATATGCCATGGGTGTGGTCCTAAAAGACAAAAAGACCAAAAAAAAAAAAATCCCGGTATGGATGAAAACGTTCTTCTTCTTTTTTTTTTCTTTTGTCTTTTTTTTTTTTGGTCTTTTTTTCTAGGGCCGCACTCGCGGCATATGGAGGTTCCCAGGCTAGGGGTCTAACAGGAACTGTAGCTGCCGGCCTATGCCAGAGCCACAGCAATGCAGGATCCGAGCCACGTCTGCAACCTACACCACAGCTCACGGTTAATGGCAGATCCTTAACCCACTGAGCAAGGCCAGGGATCGAACCCGCAACTTCATGGTTCCTAGTCGGATTCGTTAACCACTGAGCCACAACGGGAACTCCTGGATGAAAACATTCTTAAAAAGGACTCTACACTTTCAAAAACTATACTTTTAACATTAGCAATAGTTGTCTTTCCAATATATAAATAGGTCTGCCCTAAATTTTTGGTTTGAAACAGAACTGTTCGTTATTCAATCAAATATTACTAGAACAGATAGGAGGAACAGATGGGAGAAAAACATGTGCTGGTGATGACAGGACATGCTAAAGTTGTATACAAAAGTTTTCTCACATTATAAAAGCTGTATGTAGTTACTGCAAAAGCATTGCAAAACAGGCCAAACTAGAAAAACAAGGAGGTATTATCAATGGTTATCTGCCTTTTCATGTTATTTCTCATACACTATGTACGTCTGTGTATATCTTTTAAAAAATGGGATCAAAGTTTGCATACTATTTTGTATATGTGCTGCCAAAGCGAGCACTGCATACTATTTTGTATATCATAAATATTAAAATACCAAATGCTTCGTCATGTTTTTAATAATCATATTTAGAAAACAATACTATACTGTTCTTAGCATTCTTTTTTTCCTACGTGATCTGGAATGTGAGTCTGAATTGGCTGTATATTAGAAACTCTCCATTGATGTGTCTCAAATCTGTCCCCAAGTACTGAGGCCAATGTTTCCTAGCAACAATTCTGTTCTTTCATTGTAATGTGGATTTTTATTCAGCTTTTTTTTTTTTTTTTTAACTCCTGCTGCATAGAGAGAAGTCTTCCTGTAGTTGACTTAAGAAGCATATACTTTCCTGAAAATTTATTTTCTCTGGGCATCCCACATGCTCGCTCCCTTTCTCTTATGCAGCAACAGTTCACTTACGTCTCATGTAGGTTTTCTTTTTATTCACCTATAAACAAGGTGAGGAGTATCCAAATCCAGTGGCTGACAACAGACAGGTGAGGGAATGGTTTTTTAACTTTCACTCCCACAATCCAAGACAAAATTTCAGCTGCAGAGCTGACAAATATGCACGAGGTTCAGTAACATTCAGTTTCTAGCATGTATGAATATACTGTATTTGTATTCCACGGAGATCGTACCTTTCTCTTACTTCCACTACCTGGTCTCTCGTATTCACTGACGCTGTAACAAACATGGCTTTTGCTAGGATGTATTACTACCGATGTTTTTACTATATCTAAGCACCTCTCAAGTTCTTTACTAATCACCATTATGGAGGCATAAGTATAGGCCAATCAGGATTACAGAGGAAGATAAGCATAAATATCTTCAAAATTATGACCTTGGCTCTTTTAAATGTTTTATTTTTATCACAGTTACACATGTACATAGTTTAAATAATCATTAATTCTAAAGGCTTGTGACAATAAATAGTGGTTTTTCACACTTGCCTGCTGTCTGGTATTTTAAGGCAAACATTTTCATTTTCAAAGGCCTTTTTTTTTTGAACTGACTTTTCTGTCTCTAAATAACCTGCTTATGTTGCTAAGTTCTTCTTTTTTCAATTTAATGCCTCATTTATTGATTTCCTATCATGTAAGATGAGGACTGGGTTCTCTTTTACCAACAGTCTACTCTTAACATCATACTCATCTTGTTCCTCCACCTCCCAATATCGTTCTACAGTTAAGATGCATTTTTCACTATTTATACTACTTTTAATATTTAATTCTGGTTGACAAGTGGTATACTTTAATTCTTTTCCTTTATAACTTCTTGTTGTCCATGAAGTTAAATATTCTTTTTTTGTCTGTTTGCCTTGTTTATTTGGTGTTCTGTATACTTATAACATCCTCAGTTTCTCTCCTACTGTGAACATTTCCTTTCAATAAACTCAGAAACATTAAGTATTTTACTGATTTCATCATCTCTCCTGGAATCTTCTCAAGTGTTCTAAGAGGTACTGATTACTCTATCATTTGTTTCAGAATCTCCCTTTATCTATATTCTAGGGAGTTTTTCATCTTTCTCTTATATTGTACTCCTTATGTCTTTGATCCCAAATCTCCATTTTTCTTGCTTTACCTTCCCATTTTGTTTAACTATATCCTCTAACAGCTTCCAGAAAACAGTATAGAAGAAATACATATATTTGAGACCTTGTCTATCTGAAAATATATTCTACTCGCAAATTTAACAGGCAGTTGACTGGAGATAAATTTATAGGCTGGTGTGGTACATAATAAGAAATATGTATCTGATCTTAGTCCTTTTGTTCCTTGCACAGAGCTTCAAAAACCCTTGGAATTTCTTGAGTTTGCTATGAAAATGAGGTGCTCATGGAGGATTCTTAGATAGCTGTAGGATGGGTGCTAATCACCTGGCAGACCAATCACATGATTAAAGGGTTGAACTTTGGGTCAGACTGAGGTCCAGGGATGGGAGGGCACTGGAAATTCAGTTCAGTTATGCAGCCACTTATTGAATCAAGCATGTCTACATGATGAAAACCTAATAAGAACTACGGACACTGAAGCTCAATGGAGCGTCCTGCCTGGTGAACACAATGATGTTTTGGGAGAGTGATATAACCAGATTCCATGAGGAGAGATCACGGAAACTCTGTATCTTCTACCCTTAACCTTACCCAGACCCTGCATCATGTGTCTCATTTGGTTGTTCTTGACCTGCATCCTTATAAACTGTAATTGTTAGTGTAGTAGATATTGCGTTCTGAGTCACTGAATTATCACACTTAAGGGTATTCTGGGATGGCCCAAATTTCCAACCACCTGGGCGGAAGATGGGTGGCTTGGTACCTAAAGTAGGAGCAGTCTTGTCAAGGACTCTTGCCCTTAACATGTAAAGTCTATTATGCTCCTTCTGGGTAGGGTCAGAACTGTATGTAGTATATCCACGTGGGGCAGACTTTATAACATGGGCAGAGTGCAGAGGGTGTGAAAAAACTTGAGATTGCAGCTGGTACCTGATTTGAGGGCAGTCTTGTGAATGATTACCCTTAAATATGGGGTCTATGGTAAGCCTGAGTAATGTCAGAACTGAATTGAACTGTGGGACAATTAGCCGTGTCAGAGAACTGGTTTTGGAACATAGCTGAAAATAGTTTTCTTTCAGAAGTTCTAAGAAATTGCTACTCTATTTGCCAGACTGTAGTGTTACTGTTTATATATCTAAAGATGTTTGTATTTTGATGATACCACATTAATTATACATGTTTTCTTAGAATAAGTACCTATATTTATACTTATAAACAAAAAAGACAATTTACTAACCTCTGCTTCTGTTGCTTGGGACTGTAAAAGCTGTCGTATACGAAGTATATCTTTTTCTATTTGTTGAATTCTGGTTATTCTTCGCTAAAATAAAATAAGTACCAAATTAGACCTATTTTTATTAAAAATCATTTAAATAACCACACTGTAGTTACTACTTAACAGTTTAGAGTTATACCAAATCACTGTTATATAAGAATTAGTTATGTATGTGTAGTCACATACTGAGGACACATTAGGGTCAGTTCAGTTTTTTAATGTATCTAACTTTACACAACAGATTTCTAGACCTCTTTAGGAAAAGTGTAAAAATACAAGTCATATATCATATTGTATGATGTATGTACTGTGAAATTGGTATTTAAAAGCTATTCTTGGAGTTCCCATCGGGGCTCAGTGGTTAACGAACCCGACTAGTATCCATGAGGAAGTGGGTTCGGCCCCTGGCCAGTGTTGCTGTGAGCTCTGGTGTAGGTTGCAGACATGGTTTGGACCCTGCATTGCTGTGCTGGCTGTGGTGTAGGCTGGCAGCTATAGCTCCAATTCAACCCCTAGCCCGCGAACCTCCATATGGTGTGGATATAGCCCTAAAAAGCAAAATATAAAATGAAATAAAAAAATAAAAGCTACTCTCAAAAACTATTTCAATAAAGATAAAATTACATCTGAATTTAATCCTTTATATTAATCCAGATGCCTGTATGGTATAATGCATTTATATAAAGCATCATATACCTGTAAATGGAAAGAGCATGCGATTTGTTTTAATAAACACCAGGGTTTAAACCAGTAAGAATAATTTTCTTCAAAGTTATTCCTATTACAAGTCAGTAGTACCTTTCGGATTTAGCTTTCGCAATACCTACTGCAGCTAAACATTATTTTTACTCCCAAGAGTAAGATCACAATGATGGCAAGAGCTTTTGCCTTCCTAATATCCTGAGACCATCAAGTGAACAAAAAGCAGGAACTCCAGATCAAATAATACAAAACTGAAAAAAAGTGGGCAAAGTATTTTTTTAAATATACAGGTTTTAAAAACAAACACTACCGATGTTGTATCATCTTCTGCAATAATTTTATGGTTGACATCGTAATATTGGTATAAAAACTGTATTATAAGAATAACTGTTTCAATGGCGAAAAGTGTTAGACGATGGAGTCATTTCTAAACTTTTAATGATTATGTGCCTACTAATAGAAGATTTTTGAGCACGTATACTCCAAAAGATAAATGATAAGGTACTGTAACAAACAGCTGTTAGGTATATACAATTACAAAACTTATACACAAAACTTACCCACTGATATCTACTTTTACTTAAATACAAAGTCTTCATGATTTTATGGCAGTAGTAAAAATGATTATTGTTGCTATTTTCCAATGTGAGGACAAACAAAACACAGAAAAGCTTAAAAAAATTGGCTCATCGAAAAAGAATCTTTCCTTCCTCCTTTCCTTCCTTTGTAACACTACAACCATGCTGATTCTCTATCATGATTCTGAAAATAGTGAACTTTAGGTAAATGATAGTCTCTAAGAACTATTACCAAGTCCAATTTACATCATGAAAACATGCTGAAGAAGGAATGCCTGTACTTTTGGTAGCTTTCTAAAGATATTGCAGGAGTTCCCATGGTGGCTCAGGGGAAATGAATCTGATTAGTATCCATGAGGATGCAGGTTCGATCCCTGGCCTTGCTCAGTTAGTTAAGGATCCAGGGTTGCTGTGCTGTAGGTCACAGATGTGGCTCGGATCTGGCATTGCTATGGCTGTGGCGTAGGCCAGTGGCTACAGCTCTGATTCGACCCCTAGCCTGGGAACCTTCATATGCTGCATGTATGGCCCTAAAAAGACCAAAAGAAAGACACTGCAAAGATGAGTGAGCACTTCTACATCAGACAGTAAATATTTCCTGGCATTATAGAAACAATAAAACTATGTAAATTTAGTGGCTTTGTAATATTTTATTGTTTTCCTCTCTATATAACTAGTTTTCCTTTACCAATAAGGGCCTAAATCAAAACTTTTAATATACAGAGGATAAAAAAACCAAATTATATCAAATATTTATCTCCACGGCACTACATTTCAAATAAAAGAGTAAGGGAATAGAACATAAACACATTTTTACAAACAAAAATAAGGATTTACCCTACTAGGTGTCAAGATTAATAAAGCTACAGCAAATAAAACAAATGTGACATCAGTGCAGGAAAAGATAAGCTAAAACAGACTAATGGAACAGAGTCCACCAATATCCAGCAAATACAAATTTATTATATGCCAGAGATAGCATCACTAATTCATGGGGAAACAGTGGAGTATTCAATAAATGATAATGGGAAATTCACTTAACAACATAAATATGCATCTATTTGTGTGTATGTGTATAATATAATTAATTACATATTATATGATTATTAATAATATTCTATTAAATAATAGGCATTATACTGCATATATACACATTAAATAATTATATATACATAGATATCAAAATCATATGTGTAGGTATGTATATATAAAATTAAGTCCCTACCTCTAAAACATGTATAACAGCAAATCTGAGATTAAAGACCTAATTGTAAAATAAATACATTAGAATTATTAGAAAATTGTAAGATTATCTTTAAGGATAGGGAAAGATGTATGAATAGGTCATAGGAAGCTCAAATATGGTGATATAATTAATTTAGTCTTATAACAAAAACTAATTTTTATTATCATGAAGCTAAAGTAGGTAACAGATTTGCTATGGAGGGACTGTGATATACATCATCTGTAACAGATTGGTTTCAAGAGGATACTACAACATCTCTCAAGGAGTTCTCTGATGCCGCAGTGGGTTAAGGATCTGGCATTGCCACTGTGGCGGCTTGGGTCACTGCTGTGGCATGGGTTTGATCCCTGGCCAGGGAACTTCCACATGCCATGGATGTGGCCAAAAAAACAAAAAAAAAATCTCTCAAATATATAAGACATTTAACATAACAGAAAATGGGCAAAGGATAACAAATAACAAAAAGAAAATCTAAAAGTCTAATAAATATGTGAAAAGATAGTCAACTTTAGTAGTAGTCATGGAATTAGAAACTAAACGACAAGATAAAGTTTCATTTGCCCATTGATTGTTAATTATAAAGTCTGACTCACAATTGCTAAAAAAAAAAAAAATTCAAAAGAAAAAGGAATTCTCACGTACTACTAGGAGAAATGTAAACTGATAAAATCATTTTGAGTGCAATTTGGCAAACACTATTCTAAACACATATACCTTATAACTAGCAATTACGCTTTTAGGTATACACCCCAGTGCAGAGGTCAGTAAGCCAGGGCCTGCAAACCACGTGTTTTAATGAATTCAGTTTTACTGAGATACAGCCATGACCATTTGCTTACATATTGTTTTCGGTGGTTGCTTTTACAAAGGCAGAGTTGAGGAATTGTGACAGAGACTATATGGCCCACAAAGTCTAAAATATTTACTATACGGTCCTTAAAGAAAAAGATGGCAGACTCTTGACCTGGAGAAAATGTTTCACATGTTTACACGATATGAATAAGTATGTTTATCAGAGGTGTTTTAACAGTGAAAAATTATAAATATCTGTCAACCAGGAAACAGATAAACTACATTGAACTATATCATCCACGTAATTAAAAAAAATAACAGTAACACAGAGGTGTAACTTACCTTTACCCAACCAATCCCCACCCCCCAAAACAAGCTCTATGAACAATGTGATGTACACTTTCCCAGCCTTTGCTTACATACATACATAGAAGAGAGTAAGAACCACCAGACGATGTCCAAGAATATGTTGAACAAATAAAGGAGAAAATAAATAAATAACCAAAAACTGTTAGTAGAGAATGCTAGGGACTAACTCACTCAGGCATGGGCAAGAACCGATCTTATTTTGACTTTCCCTAAATTGTTCACAATTCATTTGCATGTGTTTTACTAGCTGTTTGAAATTGAATGATTATACACTCTGTCCATTTAAAAAAAGAGTTGTCTTTTTCTTAGTTTCTAAGAACTCTTACATTATAGGGATATTAACCTTTTCTCCTTTATATGTTACAAATATCTTCCCTTAGTTTATCTTCTGCCGGATGAATGTTTTAAAATTTTA
This sequence comes from Catagonus wagneri, assembly GCA_004024745.2. Classification (NCBI taxonomy): domain Eukaryota; kingdom Metazoa; phylum Chordata; class Mammalia; order Artiodactyla; family Tayassuidae; genus Catagonus; species Catagonus wagneri. The sequence goes on from PVHT020004020.1 coordinate 31,593,670, forward strand.
TGAACTAAATCCTGTTTCCCACCTTTACTGCTTTTGAGTTTCCATTCTTATTTGAGATCTCTCTTGTTCTATATTTTCTTTTCTTAATTTTATGTTTATTTTTCACATTTAGATATTTAATCCACCTATAATTGTACTTGTACAAGATGTAAGGTAGGGATCTAATTTAATTTCTCTTCTTCCAAACAGGTATCTAGTTATACATCTATTGAGTTATTTACCATTTTCCCCCAAATTTATAATTAACTTTTATCATTAAAAGATTCCACATTTTCTCTATCTTTTCCTACTCTATTCTGTTTTTTTTTTTACTTATTATTTTTTTT